>KK119400.1:111610-128296 GCA_000611955.2 Stegodyphus mimosarum
GAATCACGTCCGGGTAACCAGTGTGGAAGTTTGGAACATAGGAAACTTTAAACGTCGTTCTGACTCCAAGAAGATTAATATTTATTTACATTTTTTGGATATGGAATAATACAGACAGAAAATCAGTCAATGTTCTTTTTCTTATTGAAGGCTTACTGTTGCCACTCTGGTGAAAAGAAAAACGCATGAGAGAAGTTTCGCTGATGGCGCTTCATCAGCGCGAATGATGTCGCCACAGTACTTAGAAAATGCATGCTACTGAGATACAGCAAAATCCGTCTGCCAGCTAGAGCGTGTACCGTGCATTATAAACTACATGCACAATAAACAGGTACATACATATACACAGTCCAGTCACATTAATGTGACCATCTGTCAAAAGCCAGAATAACCACCTTTCGCAGAGCGGACTGCTGCGAGACGTGCAGGAAGAGAGTCACATAGGTCCCTGAAGGTGTTCTCTGGGATGTTGAGCCATGCCGACTCTAATGCCGTGGCCAGCTGCGCTAGATTACGCGGTTGAGGATCCATTGCGCGAACAACTCGATCGAGATGGTCCCACAGATGCTCGATTGGGTTTAAGTCAGGTGAGTTTGCTGGCCAGGGGAGGACGGTAAACTCATCCTGGTGCTCTTCGAACCACGCACGTACACTGGCAGCTGTATGGCACCTCGCATTGTCCTGCTGGAAGATGCCATCATCCTGAGGAAAAACAATGCGCATGTAGGGGTGAACATGGTCCGCAAGGACAGATGCGTACTTGTATTGATCCATTGTGCCTTCCACAATGATCAGTGAACCTAGAGAATGCCAGGAAAACATTCCCCAGACCATAATGCTCCCGCCTCCAGCTTGGACCGTTCCGGCAATGGTTGCAGGGTGGTTCCTTTCAGAGGTTTCACGCCTTATACGCCAACGTCCATCTGTCCGATGGAGCATAAAACGCGATTCATCCGAAAACGCAACCTGTCGCCACTCAGTGGACGTCCAGCTGCTGTACTGGCGTGCAAATTCTAGCCTTCGCCGTCGATGAACAGCAGTCAGCATAGGTGCACGAACCAGGCGTCTGCTTCGGAGGCCCAGACGCAGCAATGTTCGCTGAATAGTACTTTGGGAGACACTTTTGGTAGCCCCTTGGTTCATTTTGGTGGTCAGTTGCTCAACGGTAGCCCGTCTATCTGCCCGAACGAATCTCCGCAACCGTCGTTCGCCTCTGTCATCTATGGCCCGTGGTGCACCACATTTGCCACGTCGCTGATTTTGGACAGTCCCATTTTGCCATGCACGGTACACTTTTACCACGGCGGCACGCGAACAGTTCACAAACTCAGCCGTTTCGGAAATGCTTCCACCCTTGGCCCGAAAGCCAATGATCATGCCCTTTTGGAAGTCGGATAAATCGCTTCGTTTCTGCATTACGCCAACGATTGAAATGTTTTCCGAAGCCCTCACACACCCTTTATATACGCTCAACTGCACTGTGCTGCCACCTGCCTTCTGTGATTGGTTATTTAACTCTGACATGGAAAGTACGTGGTGGTCACATTAATGTGACTGGACTGCGTACATTAAAAACAGAAGCTAAACGAATTACATTTTAGAAGCTACGTAGATAGTAAATATAAATACGTAAATGAAATAAAAATACAGCTTTTCCAAATAAAGCGTAATTCTCTTCAGATTTCTCTCGCTTTGTGAAATTAGAGCGTTCCTGTAAAAGTTTGTTAGCCGAAATGGTGTAAGTCTAAGAAACAGTTACCTTCAGTTTATAGAAAAAACTTTTCTTCAAATAAAGTTATTATGCCATACCACACATCTCTTAAAAAATATAAAATAACAATTAAATATATAGTAATATGATAAATACTTACACTATATAAATAGAAATAGCCCTTTCTGTTCTAAAGCTGAGGTTTTGGGCTGCTAAAGACATTTGCTGCATTTGTTTTTTTAACTTATAGCTCGTTGCCGGCGATCAAAATATCTTATTGAAACTGTGTAATGATTTGTCACCTTTTTTTTTTGCAGTTATCGCATTAAAAAAAGAACGCTATACTTACGCTTTTAACCTTTCTTTGTAAAAGCGAAGTTGTTGTAGGGACGTTTTTCGGTAAACGGAAAGAAGAGTTATAATTTAGGTCTTTCGTACAAGCAAAATTTCTTAAGTGAACATCGGTTAAGCAAGAGTTCAAAAAATTCTAACGAATTTTGTGAAAGGAAGTTCTATCTTGTGATCCTGAAGGTTTGCAAATATGAAAATAGGGTAAGATATAAGGATAAAAAATTAGAATTCAGAATCAGAATTTTATAAATTAATTTAATATGATTAGATCGTTAACGAATAAAAATTATATCAGGTTTTTTTTGTCATGTCATACATAAAACATATCACTTAAGATCCAAAGATACAAAGCTTTCTGAAATTCAAAACTTTTTTCAGTGCAATATGTTATTATACGAAGATGTAGTTAAGCTAAATAACTAAAAAGAGGAATGCAAACATTTTATAGATGTTACATAAATATAGGGGATAAACTAAATCACGAAAATTGCCGACTGAGGGATATACCTGGACGTACCAAAAACTGGACGCTGACAGAAATTGTGAGATATATTTTCTTGGAGACTTAGAAATCTTTTCTCCCCCTCCCCCCAGGTGAGCCTGGTCTGCCAGGTTTAAAAGGAGAGAAAGGAACATCACCGCCACTGAATCTTTTGAGAGGACCTAAGGGTGAACAAGGAGATCAAGGTCCAAAAGGAGAACCAGGACCTCCCGGCCCTAGAGGACTTGATGGACCGCCTGGATTTAATGGTATGCGTTTATTGTTAGTTTTGCATTTTCTAAATTTGTGAAGCGTCATAACTTAAATTAATTTCTTATAGCAAAATTTAAACTTTGGCTGTACCATTAGCTCATTTTTCATTCGTAAATTAAATTTTTCTGTTAACAATAACAGTAAAAGAGTTGTTAATGCAGTAGCTACAAAAATAAGTTATTGTCATAACTTCAAAAATTATTAAAGGCCTTGTCTTTTTATCATTTCATATAACGTGCAACCACAAACACAACATGCATTCGTTATAGGGCTGGGTATTTGTCAAATATGGTAATTCAGTATCCACGACATAGCGTCTTTCTAAAGACGTCTTTAACGGAATCGAAAAACGTCTTTAACAGAATCTTTCGATAGTTATTGAGCCGTAACTTTATATTCATTAACTATGAAATAATTTGGATATTTGAGACATGCAAATGCTTAAAGAATACATAGTTATGGAGGTCTTTTGAACATTTCTTTTGATGTGAAATTTTTTATCTTTAAGATGGTACGATAAGAAAAGCAGCGATACACCTTTAATACCTTGATAATACCTTGATTTGCTTTCAATTCAGATTTTTTTCTCTGTCCCCATTAGCTAGTTCTAAGTTTTGAATGTCAAATTGGAAATCATTACTGGCTGAAGCGTTATGTAAGTATCTGTGTCATGAGCGTTTCATATATGACATGGATTAATTTCGAAACAACGCCTAGTGATTTATTTTTATAAGCAGTTGTTATTTTTAGGATGGAAAGGGAAAATACCAAATTAGAGTAAAGAGTTAAGGGACTATTGCAAATTAAAGTTACAATTTTTATTTACTTATTTTTTATCTTACATATATGTACAAAGACATACACTATACACACACACAAAATCTTTCTCTAATGGTATATAGATGTGCGCTTCTTTATACAGGTAAAAGATTACGTTTAGTTTGTTACAAACTAACTAAGTTTGTTTTTAATTGGATTACTTCATTTTTCTATTCTAAAAATTGTTATTTGATTATATCCAAATTTCATTATTTCAGAACTTAATCCCTGTCATATGATTCACATACAACGCTAATGACGCACGTACTTCCATAACAGCAGAAATAAAAATTAAGTTTTTATGTAATAATAATCAATTTGAAACTGTTATAAAGCAATATAAATATCACCTACATATATACATATATGTATGTAAAAAAAAATACGATGGCTTTGCTCTTTGCGAACTAGCAACCTTTAATTAATTTTCTGCAATTCAGGATCTTCCCCTAGACCAGTACCTTCTAGAACATTCGCGCCTATTACATAACCTCCTCATGTAAATGCTGCGTCATAAGTTTTCCTATACAGATGCCTTCTCGCCTTCGTCCTGCTAACGCGTTCGCTATGCTCCTCTTTCTTTGTTAGAACGTTATGACGTATTAAAGTTTAAAGTCAGTCGTATCTAGTAGTTCAATTACTGAATAAGTTATTTGAGTAACTTCATCTGGAAAAAATCATCTGCTCTAAATTAAAATAAAGATATGCTGTTAAAAGTGAAAGTCATGAGTCGTATTTTTTCTCCGTGGTTCAATTGTTTTAGTGCAGTTCAATTTTAATTCTCTCCCTCTGTTTTAAAAATCGTAATAAATTCTCTGGACTGCGTCATTTCTATAACTCATTCCATTTTCCATGGCCTGCGCAGCGCTGATGACGTAATAAATGGAAACTGAAACTTTCAACTCAAACCAAAACTTTTATCTTCGTGTGCTTCCATATTGGCTAACTTAAGCACTTCTGTTGCTCTCTCTTCACTGCTTGGTCGCTATTTCGTTGTGCGCGCTTCCTATCGCCATACTTTCCAAAATGAAAATGTTCTTGAATAGGCACGACTAGAGTGCTAAGTGACTGTGGCCATAAACGTCAACTGGAAAATAAAAATGGAATTAAAACCGCCTCGACTGCAAGTTTCTTTATTTTTTATAGCTATTATGCATGGACGCTGCTCCGTCTTTTCCTTGCATTTTATTATTATATTTTAGTCGACAGGATGGTTACCAGTAGCCCAAGACCTCAATGGAAAACTTATTCTCCTCTTCAAGTCATCGTTTTGTGATAAATTCAAAAGCAATGTGAAAAAAGTGAATCATCAAATTTGTTTTTTCAGTGGTTAAAAATAACCTATCATCCTTCTGCCGTGGTACTTTGCAAGTGCTTCAAAAAATTAATCACGAGTAGTGTTTACAAAATGAAAGTAATCTCTCGATAAATCCAGAAGTTCAAATGTCTAGTGAAAAGGAATATTGAATTTGCTTCGGCCATTTCTACAATATTTAGGAAAAAAATGCGCTTTAAATCATCACTGAATTACCGCTTAAAGAGATTCAGCATTACAGTGGGTCAAGGTTACAGTGGACCTGAGTTTGTGCTTGCAAGCATGTGTGACAGAAAATTATTTGCACTTTCGCTTTTTCTAATAGCACTTCGTCAATCTACAGCTGAAAAATTGTTATCTTTGTGTGAATTTAACTCGGGAACGACACAAAATTATTTAATAAGCCGCGGATTCTATACTTTTCATTTTAATTTTGCTTAAAATTTCAGCAATTTGATTAAGCTGTTTTGTAAAACTATGAAATTCTCGTTCAGTAATTTTTCTAATTTTTCATGAGTAAGTGTCAGCAAATTAAGTAACGAATTTTAAGCTATTTAAATTATTTTTAAGGAAGGATATTAAGGTAAATAATTATATTTTTGAATTTATGCTGAAAATTTTGAATTGTTGACAAGAGTTTTTAAGTGAATGAAATAATTATGAAGCATTAGTATAAAATATGATAAACAAAGAGTGTTTTTCAGTAATATTATAGAAATCATAAGTGTGGAATTATGTTAACTAATTTTAAAATTCACGGGTCATAATATGTTCAGATAAACTTTGAAGGCTCCCACTCTTATTTTTTTCGCATATAAACTGTAATATTTCAGTTATTCCAACACATCGTGGGTGAATGGTCAGGCTATTCCATTACACGTTTTGGCAGATAGTTGACGAAGCTGGGATGATTGAACCACGGAGAAAAAATACGACTCAGGACTTTCACTTTTAAGAGCATATCTTTATTTTAATTTAGAGCAGGTGATTTTTTCCAGATGAAGTTACTCAAATAACTTATTCAGTAATTGAACTACTAGATACGACTGACTTTAAACTTTAATACGTCATAACGTTCTAACAAAGAAAGAGGAGCATAGCGAAAGCGTTAGCAGGACGAAGGCGAGAAGGCATCTGTATAGGAAAACTTATGACGCAGCATTTATATGAGGAGGTTATGTAATAGGCGCGAATGTTCCAGAAGGTACTGGTCTAGGAGAAGATCCTAAATTGCAGAAAATTAATTAAAACCAAAACTTTTATCAACTCAAACCAAAACTTTTATCTTCGTGTGTTTCCATATTGGCTAACTAAGCACTTCAGTTGCTCTCTGTTAACTGGTTGTTCGCTATTTCGTTGTGCGCGCTTCCTATCGCAATACCTTCCAAAATGAAAATGTTCTTGAATAGGCATGACTGGAGTGCTAAGTGATTGTGGCCATAAACGTCAACTGGAAAATAAAAATGGAATTAAAACCGCCTCGACTGCAAGTTTCTTTATTTTATATAGCTATTATGCATGGACGCTGCTCCGTCTTTTCCTTGCATTTTATTACATTTTACGTGTAATGAAATAGCCTCACCATTCACCCACGATGTGTTGGAATAACTGAAATATTACATACATATACATATATATGTATGTATTCTGAATTCTGCTAATTTTATCAAACAATCTTGTTAATTGGTTACATACTTGTAACAGTAAATTTTTAATTTTTATAATAATTTGTTTTTCGAAATCAGTATACAAAGAACAATATAATTCAGATAATATAATTGATACTAGATTTTGAAAATTTAAACTGTCCAATCAAAAAATAAACTTTACAAACATTATTGCAAATTCGAGTTCCTTCATCCACAGTTTGACCACATTTACTTCAATAAAAATTTTTAAAAACATCAGAAATACTGTTGTTGTTGTTGCTAATCCTCGGGTCCAGCTTCTGCTAGACGAGATATAGTTCGACCCCCTCATCCGCAACCATGAGCACAAACACGCATGCGCCAGTCGGACCGAATTATTCTCAAAATAGGGTGGAAGGATGGAGACTTTCTTTCCCTCCAGCATATCTCTTTCCGGAGAAGAGAAAACTTTCACGTGACTTTTCACGTCGCAGCAACTAAAAACGTCACTTTTGGACGAGTCTATGTGTTTTGGCAGAATGCCAGCCAGGATTGCGTTTGAGACGGTCGAACTATATACGAGTTTATTCATCTTAAAAAAGTCATAGGCTTTCTAGTCCTGTAGGTTGCCTCATCGTGGCGAAGGGGTGTCATTGGGTGGAATGGGTGAAGTACGCCTGGAGAGTATTCTCCTGGTAGGATCACCCAAGGCATGAAGGCCATTCCACTATACCAAGCTAGCCACCTACAGGCAAACGAGCTGAGTCAGTCCTCTACCTCTGGCGCTCAGGTCTTTGGACTAACAGAGGCTGCCTTTCGTCCTCCGTCTATGAGTTATGTCAGTAATACTTCCTTGCACATAACGCACATATCATACTTTCTTTTAAATTTCAAAACACTTCAAGCAACTGGCTCACTAACCACCATGATCTAGATCTAACTGCAGTTTGTTACTGTAAGAACCAGAATTTCCCCCTTTAATCAATGAACTCCATCATCACATAATTACGGGTAATTTGGGCATAGTCAAAGGTCTGCATTTAAGATAACTTATGAAATTAGGCACCAAATACAGGCCTATCTAAGGAATTAACAAATTTTTCTGCCTTAACATTATTGAAAATAAACTCGATGAATTTATTGTTAAAGCCATATATAAAATTAATCTCCTAAGTAACACATTCTTTTAACAAAATAAAACATAAAATTACAAAATCAAATTTCTCATACAGTTTAAATAAAAATATTATTAATCACAAAATAAAAGAAATGAAACAGAAATTTACGATCACGAAAATATATAAAGCAAGTAATAACTTCAGTATCATTTGACACAAAATTTACAGCCACAGAAGTAGAACTTAATTTGCCAATTACTTATCCAAAAAAAAAAAAACTGAAAAAGAAATATCGATTATATACACGCCCAAAGCTTTTTACCGCAAGCTTAAAATATCAGTTTCGCCAGACTGCACCAAATTCTCTAACCCCTATACTCTTCTCAAATTCCATAAGATACCACTTAAATTAAGATTTGTAGCTAAAAGGACTAAAAATTATTAGAAAATCATTGACTGCTTATTTTGGATTACAGCTTAAAAAGATTAATTCTTTGATTTTTAATTCAACTAATAACTGACAAATTTAATTAAAATAATTGACAGATTATTGAAATAGAGCTATAAAAGTCTGTTCACTGAAATAACGATATAAAAATCATTATCTCTGAAAGCTAAAAATAAATACACATTGACTGCCTTCGTCAAAATCATTTATAAACAAAAATTTTTCTCTTTGCTTAAGGAATATAGAATTACGATCTGGATATCGTTTTACAAGTACATTTTCAGGTGAACATATAATTGAAAATGTATTAACTTTCTTCTGATAATGAATAAACTGTTTCTAATTAGGAATATGTGTTACTGTTGAATTATTCGATAAGGTATGAAGTAAAAGATAAATTTATCAAATCCATACTGAAGAGGAGAAAAGTAACATAAATTTAGACATATTAGAGATCGCATGTGTGATATTAACTTAGTGAGCTTAGTATTATATATTAGAATAATCAAAGCGCAAAATAATCAGTACCTAAATATATTTATTTACTTACCAATAATAAGTTATAATAATAATTGTAAAGGGAAAATTACGTAGCATTTCCAAGATAAGATATGTTGCTACTTTTCTGAAAGTTATTTACCATCCCCGTCCCATAATAATAGTTGCCATTTCTGTAGCGATCACTGAGCACACGCGATTGTTATTTTGGAAGAACAGGCGTAATAAGGGGTTTTGGAATGTCCAAGCACAGTAAATTGGCGCTACAAATGAAGAAAATATCACTTCATAAATGAAGAAGGAAGCCAACAGCAACTGTCAAAAAATTAAACAATAAATTCCTATGCTATTAAGCATTACCAAATAGTTAAATTCCTGAGAAACAAGCGTTTTTATTCTTTCGATAATATGCGCAGTTTTGAGAGGAAACAGCATAATGCTTATTAGGAGTAATGCAGGCTATACTGCGCTAATAATATCATTTTAATCCATTGCAACTTCTGCGTCATTTCAGGGCTGAAAGGTGAGACAGGACTTCCAGGTCAACCTGGAATCCCTGGGCTTCCAGGACCTATTGGATTGAAGGGAGATCGGGGTGTACCAGGACTGCCAGGACCCCCAGGTGTACCTGGAGTGAGAGGACCACCTGGACCTGCAGGTCTACCAGGCATACCAGGGGGCGATTACCTGATGGGAATTTTGCTTGTGAAACATAGTCAGTCCAACTTTGTGCCAACATGTCCTCAAGGCATGCAAAAACTTTGGGACGGTTACAGTTTGCTGTACATAGAAGGAAATGAAAAATCTCACAATCAAGATTTAGGTAAGAAATACGCATATAATTTTTTTTTAATTTCAGATATCATATTCATTTAGAAAAATTTTTTAGTAAATATGCATATCCCTTTTTTACTGAATGCCAGATAGGTGTTTCAAATTAAACGTTCACATTCAAATATGATATATTAACGTGAAATTCAACTTAAAATTATTGAAGAAAAATTTAGATTTAAATTGAGATTCTTTACGATTGTTGTAATTCTGATGAGATTTGATGTAAGTGTAGTGATAGCAAATGCACACTTCTGAAATACTGAACTAATCAGTATTGAAAAGTGTATACTTATTGGTACCTGACTTATCTATTTTTATATTTTACAGGTTTTGCTGGTTCCTGTTTGCGAAGATTTAGTACAATGCCATTCTTATTCTGTGACTTTAATAGTGTTTGTAATTATGCCAGCAGAAATGATAAATCATATTGGTTATCGACAAATGCCCCCATTCCCATGATGCCTGTCGGCGAATCCGTCATTCAAGAATATATTAGTAGGTGTGCAGTATGCGAAGCACCAGCCAATGCAATTGCAGTACACAGTCAGTCTCTGAACATACCCGAGTGTCCATCAGGATGGAATATGTTGTGGATAGGTTACAGTTTTGCAATGGTAATTGCATTAAAATACCTCATGTTTGATGTTTCTATTTTTGTTTTAATCATGATTTTTTTTCCTTTGCTTAACCTAACTGCTTAACAAAAACGAATGTATTCCTAAAGAGAGCCTTTCATTTTTTTGAATACATTTGTTTTTCATAATTTAATTCTTTATCGTTAAATATACATACGAGTACAAGTAGTTAATGCCTAGATGTGATTAGATGCTTGGAATTGGTATTTATGAAGGAAACAAATGCTCTTGGTATAATGTATGTAAGAGTAGTTAATTCTGAAATATTATGTATACATATGTGACTTCAGAGATGTAAGTTTATTAATGTTATTAGTCTTTTTGCGCAACTCAAGTTAAATTTCAGCTTTGTATAATATAATCTAACAGTCTCATAGATTATGTCAGATGGAAACTTTTAATTGCAATAAGACTTATCTGGAAGTTCCTAAACTACTGAAATGAAAATCCTAAAGATTCCATTACATTATGAATCATTTTATAGTACACCCAAGTGAATTTTTTCCTTTCTTTCAGGAAATTTGTCGACTACCAACAGCTGGTGTTAACAGTAATTTAGAGGAATAGAAACTTATGGTTATTATGGGATATAATAAGCTTTCTCTAAACTTCAAGTTTCTTAATGAGTTTCTCTATTTAACACTCATTTATTTTAATTATAGTAATATTCTTGTTTTCACCGGGCCTTCTGACTTCTTCCGTGTGAGGTTAATTTAATGAATAAAGGAATATGAAAGTGATAACTGAAGTAAAAATGAAAATATGACTCTTTTTTATTTAAAATTGCATATTTTTATTATTTTCCTTAGATACTGTAATTATGAAAAAAAGAAGTTTAAAGAAACGTTTTGAAGTTTTATTGTAGTAAAATTTATTCAAATTTATGAAATAGAGCCATTTTCATGAAAATTAGCTTGGGTTAACAGATTAGAACATTGCACTATATTTCAGATTTAATACTGCTATTGAAAAGAATGTGATAAAGAACTCAAAAAATCAAAGGAAAATTACTGATTATTTTGAATGTTATAGGTATGCTGTACTGTCTACAGCTATGTAAATGTATTGTAATATACGCTTATGTTTAAGAATATCATCCCTATTTATTTGTGCCTTTAATGGCCTAAAATATTTAACGTGAATCATTCGAAAATACATACTATCCGAAATAAGTCCATCCCAATTAGTTCAGATAATCGAAATTTTACAATTTCTTAGCTATAAAGATACACTTATTTTAACTTTTAATCCGAGCTCAGTTACACTGCTCGACATTAAAAATGCAACACCAAGAAGGAGTGGTCAGAAAGTCATGAAATTTGGAAAAAAGACAGAGTCAGCAAGCTTTATTTCAAAATGATAGTCAGAATACAGAGCGAGAACGGCGTCGGCTCAGTAGGCTGTAGGACCACCGCGGACAGCGATGCACGAAGAAACACGTCTAGGCATAGAATCAATAAGAGTGCGGATGATGTCCTGAGGGATGGCTCTCCATTCCCTTTTAACCATTTGCCACAGATCGTCTTCAGAACGATTCAGGGGAAGAATCTGCAAACGGCGTTCAATCCCATCCCACACATGTTCGATTGGTGACTGGTCAGGAGCGTACGGTGGCCAGGGAAGCATCTGTATACCTTGCAGAGCATGTCGGCAGATGCGAGCACTGTGTGGTCGGGCGTTATCCTGCTGAAGCAGCCTCTGAAGGTAGGGGATTGCCACCGACCGCAGTACGTTATCCAAGTATCGTTGGGCCGTCTTAGTGCCCTGAATACGAACTAGAGGTGACCTGGAATCGAAGGCAATAGCGCCTCAAACCATTATGCCACGTTGTCGCGTGGTGGGGCGTTCCACAGTTACTGCCGGATTAGATCTGTCTCCACCTCGACGCCACACACGTATGCGGCGACTGTCATTGGATAAACAGAAGCATGACTCATTTGAGAACATGACGTTTCGCCACTCTGTCATCCACATCACTCCAGTCCGGCACTATTCTAAACGTTGGCGCCTATGCTGTGAGGTCAATGGCAGGCTTCTTAACGGACGCTGTGAGTGCAGGCTACGTTCACCAATCGACGGGAAATGGTTCTGGTCGACACGGGAACATCCAGGGTATCTTGCACATATCTTGCGGTACAAGTGACTTGCGGGACAGCCACAGCTTGTCGGCGGATGCGTCGATCCACGCGTGCTGACGTCACTCTGGCTGCACCTGCACCCCTCCTTCTTCCCACATTTCCTTGTTCCAACCATGTTCGCCATAGCCATTTCACCGTTCTTGCATCCATGGGGTATCAGCTGCGATTTGACGTAAGGACCAACCCGCTCTTCTCAGTCCAATCACCATACCCCTCGCAAAATCGTCTATCTGCTGAAGTGCCTTCGTTGACGGGGGCCTGGCATTCTCTCCTATTGCACGTATCCTCCGGGACAAAAACCAACTTTCTTCGATAATTCGTCTGGCAGAAATAACGACACGAATATTGCCCATTCTACACGTTCCTTCCCTTATATCTCACTTCACGTACGTCGGAGAGCTGCGCATTTCACATCATTCGCATAACTCAGTGACGTGCGTCTAATCTAAAATTTGCATAAATTTCTGACCACTCCTTCTTGGTGTTGCATTTTCAATGTCGAGCAGTGTATATATTTTTTGGCACTTAGCTCTATTTTTGCTCACTGATGTCAATTTCTTTTTCTTCTTCTTCATAAGCTCCACAGCCTGTTACAGGCGAAGACTGTCTCTCCAAGTTTCCTCCACTTGATCCCATTTGGAGGACTAGCCCTCCATCGGTTAACTCCAAGTAACCTTAAATCTTCCTCGATATCATCTGTCCATCTAGTGCATGGTGTTTCTTTTCGCCTCACACCCTCAGTTCTCGAAAAGTTTATCTTTTTGGTTGGAAATGCATCATCATATCTTAATACATGCCATCTGATGCCAGACGCCTTTACGATTCTCACAATATCAGTTTCACCATTTCCTATATTTTCCATATATTTCACGATTATAGAGAATCCTCCACATGCCATTTTGTTGTACCGGTCCAAAGATCTTTCTTAGGCTATATCTTTCAAAAGTTGATGTCAGGTCTTTCTCTGCTCTGTTAAGTATCCAACATTCACTTCTGTAAAGGGCAACAGGCCCTACGATGTCGATTTAGTTACATGAATTTAGTAATCCTATTCTTTTTTAAGTTCCCAAATTAAAGCAAAAAGAAAAAGTGTTTTTTCATTAGCCCTTAAACGATAATATCACTAAGTAATTTAAAATTCCTGACTTCATAATGATTTAGAATTTTTTTAAATGACTTAATCCTTTTGAAATAGTATTTAAAGTAACATCCACTGGTACAAACAATTTGTTAAATAAAAAAATAATAATAAAGCGTACTTCCGTTTATTAGCTGAAGCATTTTACCACATCGAAATACTATAAAACTTATATAGTGCAACAGTTAGCTAGCGCATAGAGACTGTGGATTTCTAAATGATGTTATTTTAAAATCACATGTAATGGATGGAAAGTTTTGGAATTTGGTTAGCAGAAACATATCCGTCCTTACGGAACTCAGCACTAAAAATGTAGACGCCAAAAGTTCCCCTTACTTACTTGAATATTCATTTTCGACACTGAACGTTACGAAATCAATGTAAAGATCTCACTTTCTCGATGAGTATTTTGGTGATTGTTAACAAGCAAAATCATCATTTTGCATCCCAAATTATGAAGACTTTTGAATTATGAAATACAATTTAAAAAATTACCTTGATAGAAATATTTCTATATTAGTTAAATTAATTCTTGTTAATTCTCAGTTTAATTATATTAAAGATAATTTCTATATCAGTATCTAGTGTGTTGTGCCCTTTATTAATTACGTTCAACCACGTATTTGCCTCGGAAGAAAACGTGCCTGACATGCTATTCGTATATCAAAATGTGTCTGATAATATAAAAATATCTGCATGGTTTTAAACTTAACGAATTTATTTATTCATTTACTACTTATTTATTTGTTTTTTAAATTTATTTTATAGCACACTGCCGCTGGAGCAGAAGGCGGTGGCCAGTCTCTTTCAAGTCCTGGTAGTTGTCTGGAAGATTTCCGCGCCACACCTTTCATCGAATGTAACGGTGCACGTGGCACCTGCCATTATTTTGCTAACAAATTCAGCTTCTGGTTAACGACCATTGATCCTAATGACCAATTTTCACGCCCTGTGAGCACAACGCTGAAAGCTGGAGATCTTAGATCTCGTATAAGTCGATGCGCTGTCTGCTTAAAGAACACAAATTAAAATATAGGTTTTGGAGAAGTTGGACTGTCACAAACCTAGTGGATGCTCTTGTGCCTGAAAAAGACTACAGTTAAATTTAAGGGCACAGCACTGTGCGGGAAGTACATGCTGCTTGAGCACACTTTTCCAAAAGAAAATTGCTGATGTTATTGCTTTATTTCTGCTCAGTTGATGGACGGTTTGAAATATTGGTTCAAAGCGTGCCCGAGAACTGCATGATATCAAAAATATGATGCTGGAGATAAACTTAATACTTTTAGCTCAGTTTATATCAGTATATCTTCAAACTCATTTATACATCACTGAGATTTTTCAAATGTATATGTTAACTATTGCATTTAAATTTTATTTTTTAAATGAATTACTATTGCGAGAAAAGAAGAATGAAATGAGAAAAATGATATTGATTCACGTTATATTATAAAAATTAGAATGTGAAACTGTTTTTCATTCTTTACATTTTTAATATCTTACACTACAGTAACAATCGAAAGAAGGTTTGAGAACAAAGTTATTTAACCTGCTGTGCAGTTAAAATCGATGTTGAATTCATTTTCAGAAGATAATATTGCTGTAAACTTTAAAATATTTTGTTTATGAGTAAAGCTTGCTCTAGTGTATAAAGCGAGATTTTGCTCACGTTTTATGAATCACAAAACGTTCACATTAAAATTTTGAATTCTTTGATCATTTTTTAAATTTTTAATAGAATTTTGTTGTCAATATTTAAATATTATAAGCGAATACAGTACTCATTTTAATAGCCCGCCAAAAAAACTATTCTTCATTTTTCTGTACGTCGTTCAAAGATGACATGTTGTGCATAAAAACATTATGACACATTTTGATTTAGAAACTTTTAAACCAAAAGAGATACAAATTTATGCAAAATGAAGGAATTCCGAGAGATAATGAAATAACGAAATTTTTTAAGCATCAATAAACGGTAAATTAAATTTAATAAATCTAATTTTTAATCACTATTAAAATTTCATATGTGTATGAAATTTTTGAATTTAGTGTGTTAATTGCTCTAAAAAATTCAGCTATTGAATATTCTTATCTTTTTTGCATTTCATCATAATTGATTTTTTTCCCAATACAGTGTAAATCTAAATTTTATTGTTTACTTGAACTACAACAGTTTTCTTATCTAAAATGCTTTGATAGGACTACTTCACTGTATAATTTGTACTTAAACATTTTCGTCTTTTCTAAAAAAAACTGAAAATATAATCAGCTCGAGAGCATACAATACTTTTTGTATTTAAAAAATGTCAGGGCTGTATTTAAAATACTGTTTATTTCTGTGAAGAAAAATACACTCTTTTTATTTTCTTATGTGTATTGTCATTCGCAACCATTATTCATCAACAATTTTGAATTTACTGTAATCTTTTTTTATATTATTTTATGACTTGTGCTGTGCCAATAATTATTATGTTGTTGCCATAATAAAATAATATTGTCCGTGTAATTATTATTAATATTTTAACATAGCTGCCATAAAAATAATTTTTATTTAAATGTCATGTTTTAATGGATATGTTACTATAATTACTACCATAGTTTAAATTAATTTATAGCTTACGTGTGTTGTTGCAACAGGAGCAAATTGTTATGCGTTTTTTTAAGAAATGAATTGTGTTGACATGGCATTGCTTCGGAAGCAATAAATTATTCTTTCTTTATTTTTCTTGTATTTGAGCTTCCATTATAATTATACAATTTAATGTGTACTTTATTCCTCCCAAATAATACAGAATTATGTACAATGTCAGTTATTCTTGCTCCTCAGACTTTCCTCAATTTGAATTCATTAATTATGAAATGCTTTAAAATGTTGTGAATCATATTATTACCTTTCATAAAACTAGATTTTTGCCTTTGGTTCCTGTAACTGTTTTAATTGTTGTATGTAGAAATATTTTATTGAGTAATATGTAATTTTTGTACATATATAAATTATTTTTTCTACTATATAATTGGAAAAAAAAGTGTGAACTGCTAAAATTATTAAATGAGAAAGTTCTAGTTGTATAGTCAAAATGTTATTATTTCTTGAGTGATATATTAATTTAATTTTATAATAAATAGTTAACGATGGAGAAATTATTCAAAGACCTCTTCTTAAATGCTAACACTGCCAAGTAATAATTCCTAATGATATTTTGAAGATGAAGAGAAGAAGCTAACAAGTGCATATCACTGCCATCTATAAATCCTAGTCTCATCTTTTTACATATTTTTCTTTTCTTGTGTAAATTAAC
>KK119400.1:128325-147530 GCA_000611955.2 Stegodyphus mimosarum
TAAATATGCTGCTCAATGTAAGCTTTCTGTGTTTCAATAAAGAGGTAAATTTGTTTTCGAAATGTCGTTTTCTCCTTATGATTCTATCCATGAATAGTAGTGATGTAAAATCCAGTTTTATAGTCAGCGGTAAACGTTAACTCTGAGGAACTGCACAGTAAATTTTTCGGTTGATAGTATTAATTGTTGTTTTGCAACAGCTATGTTTAAAATAAGGATTTAGTAAATAAGAAAATTAAAATAAACAATTTTGATTTTACTTAACTATCCATTAAATAAATGAAAAAGCTTAACATTAATATTCGGAATGCACGCATTTGCTCCAATGCTCCTGGCATTCGTGAAA
Organism: Stegodyphus mimosarum; assembly: GCA_000611955.2. Lineage (NCBI taxonomy): Eukaryota > Metazoa > Arthropoda > Arachnida > Araneae > Eresidae > Stegodyphus > Stegodyphus mimosarum. Next base: position 128,672 of record KK119400.1, read on the forward strand.
GTACTGAGAGAATACCTCTGGCTGTCGCTTCGTTTTGGACAGCCTGAATTGGTTAAAAATGAGGAACTTGTACAATCATCTTAATGAGAGAGAATGCTGGGCTCAGAGGACGAGATATCTGGCGAGTAAGCTGGTTGCGATCTATTTTTTATGCACCACCACACACACACACACACACATTAAAAAAAAAATCCCAAGCTTCTTTGATCAAACTCCATATGCTCAAAATGCAATATCACTTGAATAGTCGGAAGATGCTTTGCATAGCAAATACTTTGCAGTCACACTACAGAGCCCGAACCACGAATTATATCATTCAATACATTTCTTCTATCTAAAATACATCAACGCCTCCTGGCACCCAAAATCAAGGATTTCAAGTTTTGTATGCGTGATGCGACTTAACCCATGAACATTTTAAACGAAGGCTGTAATTTTTTTCATGAAAGCAAACAGTAATGTATTATCTGTAGGATTAGTGGTATTGCTGTAAAATTTTAAAATGTGTTTCCTAATGTGAAAGTGTGCTTATGCGCAAAGCCAAGACAATGGCGAAGAAAACGAGGCCTTGCCTCAGGTGAACAGCTATTGAGAACACCAGATTAGTTGGGAAAATTTAGAAATACATTAAAAAAATAAATTAGATTGTTAACGTTCAATTTAAAAAAGCATCTATCTACAAGCACGGTTTTAAAAAAAAAAACATGTTTAAACCAATAAAAAATGGCGCTATACATCTAAGGTAGCATTTCATTCTTTGTGCTCTATCACAGAGGCTATGCAGATTTCCATTTATCCGCTTTCCATCTGCTCAGTCAGGCTGTCACCAGTATTTTATCTCAAATAAAAATAATTAAATCAAACTCGAATATTTAGGTTTTTTACTCAATGTGTTTTGCTTCGGCTTGAATAGGATTTCCTAATTCAACTTGAGAGTAGTAAAGCTAAGACTTTATATTTCACTATCTCCATTTGGAATTGCTTTTGTTTCAGCTGCTCGACATAATTGCCTAACATCAAATAGTCTTTTAACAATAAAATATAGATCGTTTTCCTTAACTTAGATTTCAAAGCATTCCAAGAGATAAGAGACGCAGAAAAAAAGTATCTGATGTGGATACCACATTAACTTCTTTGTACGGCCTATTAAATTATACACATTTTTTGCTGCACTTCATTTAAACTTATTTTCAGGAATTTAATTAGCAAATAATTAGTTCTTCAATCAATTTAGTTCTCATTTCGTAACAAAGCAAAAATACATAAAAATTCAAAACCATCTTTATTAAAAATTGTAAAATACAGAAAACCCTAAAACACCAAGTGCAGTTAAAAATAGTTAAAAACCCAGCTTTTCCAATCACAATTACAATTTCTACACCAAAACAAGCAGTTCGACCAACGGGCAAGAAAACCAAATTTTCAGTGCCAAAAACTGAAACTTTGCTTTCGGTTTCACTGTGAAAAAAAGGCACTGAAGTTGGTGCACCAACTGACTTAATTCACTATTTTACTAAGAGTCTCAGATGTAAAAAAAATGGCGGCCTCGTTAGGCCTAGCACCACTTTTAAATTGTTGATAATTCTACAACTATTGCATGCAGATTGATTAAAGGCATAAGAACCTTAACCGAAACATAAGAACAACATAATTCAACCACTTTTAGAGAAAAAAGGACTATTTACCAGCATGTAAAAATAAAAATACTGACTACTCTTAGCCGAGTAACAGGGAGGTAATATATATCTACATATACGTTTGGTGCCGTCGATTGCAACGAAAAAGGGGATGCACAACTACATGTTATAACAGTTCCATATACACATGTTCGACGTTCTACGGCTGTTCGTTTCTGAATTATGCGAGATACACATACATATGTCACGAAAATATCTCTTCTGAATGCGTTTTAAATCCATTTTACAATCCGTCTTGGAAATAAGAATCCTTTATTCTGTCCGCACGTAGAGATGTCACGCAAAAAAAAAAAATAATAATAATAATAAATAAAAATAAAATCATTCAAATAGATTCGAGCGCGGTCGAAATGAAAAATATACAAATTCTTTCTACTAGGTTAAAATATAACATAGCTTGCGGACGACGAGAAGTAACGGTATTTCCAACTAATTAAGTGAAGGTGCAGTTTCATTACATTGTTCAATTCTGATTAGTAGACCAGATATCTTTACTGGGCTATCTTACATTTCGTGTGTTCAGTTTTTAAAATAGACTACTGAACAGAAAAATCAAGATCTCATTATAAACTTGGAGAAAAAAAAAAGGTAGACATAATTACGCCTCATTAAAATTGCTCCGCAATATTCTGTTTTTAATGCAAGAGTAATATTTTTTTTACAACGCAATAAATAAAACTCCACTACACATTCACTTCCCTGCATAAAATTCGCATAATAAAAACAAAATATATTGTAGCAGATACTAAAGGAAATGAGAAAAGAGTCTATGCGAACTTAAATGCTGGCGCCTTATCCAAAGCTGACATAAACAGTTAAAAGAAATAGCATAAAGACCAAAATAATGCTTACCTAGAATTAAACAATACATTAAAACGCATATTTAGTAAATAAATATAGTATATTAAATTAGTGATAAGTGAATAAACGAAGAAATAAGTGCAACCAGATAAAAATCCCTTCCAAATAATGCTTCTCGGCTTACTTTGTTACGTTTTAAATGTTTCTTTATACTCGTATTCTTTACCATTTATAAAATTAAACCTAAAATGATAGAATTGGCATTAATTGCAGAACAAAATGAAATGAAAATTTTAATGTTGTTCTAAGACTTTATGCCTGTTCCTATATAATTTTTTCCAACCCAGTTTTATATCGCGACTTGATAAAATATATACGTTAAAATGGAAAAAGAATAGCATCTGAAATTTCATAATTTCATGCAAATTTATGTTTTTATAATTTTTGAAATTAAATTTAAAAACGATCACAAAAATTGCTGTTTTTGGAATTTATATTAGTATATAATGAAATGAAAATTTTGATGTTCCTTTTAAAATCGAATCACTGCTTCTGTAATTTTTTCCACCCTTTTCTTCATAAATTAATAAAATATACATAGCATATTACTATTAAAATGAAAAATTTAGTAAAAACAGAATGAAGTTCACGAAAGGAAATGAAAAGAAAATCAACTTTTAAAATAAAATCCTGAGGAAAGTTTATATAAACTCATAAAATGGAAAAAAATTAGAAATAACACGCCAATTTTCATAGTAAATATTTAAACACAAATGTGTTAAACTCTTTTAAATGATGCAGGAAACTCGAAATCTACTACAATTCTTTTTTTGGGTCCTAGGAAAGGTCCACTTTTTCCCAAAAAAGTAGCTAAAATCAGAGCTAAATTTAAAAACTCTAAAAACGCTAATTTTCGCATTTCATCAACTAAAATTGAATACAGGTGAAATATTGGATAGAACTTGAGCTTTTATGACCATTTGATTAGAAAGACGAAAATCGTTAAAAACTGTGTGCAGTTGTTACTGACATGAGAGATAATTAGTTTATTTGATACATCACTCTCAATCTAACTTAACTGGTATCGAATACTTCCGCTAGTATTATATATCAAATAAAAATTATATTAATAAAATAAAATTAGTATAAATAATTATACCTTAAGAATCTGCAATAATCTACCTTAAGAAAAGAAAGGAAAAGAGGTATTTTTTAATGTAGATACTAGTAGAACATTTCTGCAGGAAGCTTGATGTCTTTGCACTAGCAAGAGAAAATGTAAACAGATTTCCACATTGTAATGAAGCAGACACCCACTGTAGCGAAAACAAACTTAGAAGTATTAAAATATTGTACATACAGTTAATGACGTACATGGAAAAATATAGCATTTTAACATTGTAATAAAAAAGACGTAGCAATATTGATAGCTTAGAAACGAGGATGCATAATGAAGAAAAAAGTTGCAAGTCGGGGCAGATTAAACATTCATCTAATTGTGGCCACAATTCACTAGGCACATTAATTGTACCTATTCAGGAACATTTACATTTTTATTACTGTTTCTATAGGAAGAGAGCAGAGAGGCAATATCCTAGCGGAAAGAGAGGTAGAAGCAAAAGTGTGCAGTTAATCCAGTATGGAAGCTCACCGAGAGAAAGTTTCGGCTCTCCAAAATTTCGAGTTCGAGTTCCATGACGCAATCCAGAAAAAGGCCTTACTATTTTTAGAGTACAGAGAGGAATAAATATCCGTATTAAAAATATTAAAAATGAGGCATTAAGAGGCTATTGCTAAATTATGTTATAAAGCTGATTTACAAATTTTTTGGCTATTTTCCACTGAACACCCTACAACTCTAAATTGTTCAAATCTTTCGTTTTTTAGATTTTCTAACAAACTGCATGAAAATTCTAACGAAAAATTTCTTTGTATGCATCATAAAAATTGTCCATTTGTAATCTTCAATCGTATCAGTCTAATGACATTGTCTTTTCCGGGTAATAACTCAGTAACAATGGCTAATGGCCACTCAGTATATTTAACATTACCACTTCCAATAAGAACTACGTCTCCAAGTTTAATACTTTGTTCATGTTTCTTCGGATCACGCCTTTGAATCAAAAATCCTAGATACTCAGATCTAAATCTTTTTCGTATATCAGTGATTATTGTTGGCGATATTTTAAGCTCTTGTTGAGGAAACGCTCATCAACCTCATCAGGAACGCCTGATTTTCAGAAGTCTTGTGAAAATGAGTTGGGAGACAAAGGAGAATTCAGAATTTAGAATTTTTTTCTGAAGATAAGTAAGTGGACGAGAGTTAATCAGAAATTCTGCATCACACAATACCGTTGTCATTTCTGCAAAAGACAGGGGAGATTTCCCCAAAACTCTTCTAAGGATTTGTTTCATCAAACCATCCAATCGCTCCCAGAAGCAGGTGGAGGATTGAAAAACCATTAAATTTTCCTAGTGGTGGAATACTGAACAATGACATTCCAGTCAACAAGTTTCAAGTTTGATGCTCCAACGAAGTTGCTTCCGTTGTCACAATAAACTACAAAAGGGCGACTTCTGAGGGCTACAAACTGACAGAAACTCTGAAGAAAACCCTCTGTAGACAGTGAGCAAATGAGTTGAGTTCAAAATCGACACCTCTATACACGGCACATGTATATAAGCAAATCCAAGCTTTTGCTTCTCCTTTTAAACACACATGTCCAGCCATATCAGTTCCGATAATTTCAAAAATGGATGCATCCCTCATGCGACTTTCTGCTAATGTAGAAATCGGTGCTGTTAATTCCTCTTCGCGTATATTAAACAGGTAACACATTTGGATAAAAGAGACCTTTTGACTTTTTTAGCATTTAAAATCCAATAATGTTCTCTTAGAATATTCAGCAACATTTGAGGATCAGCATGAGAGTTCTTCTGGTATTCCGTCATAATTAACATTTTGGCAGCCTGATCCTCTCCCTATAAAACAAACGGATGTCTAAAGTTCTCTGTATCCTTCCGAAATGTAATTTTTGTTTTCAGCGTAATAATTCCTTCTTCTTTCTTGCATTTTGTCAAAGATTCTAATTTTCTTTTTTATAAATGATAAGAAAAGTGTTCTTTTTGTATTAATAATATGACCTTCTTTTCTGCATTTTTAACTTCTTCTTAGGATAACTCTTCAATGATTTGCGAAGACTTTGCATTTAGGCAATTAAAAATAAATCTCTTTAACCAAGCAATCAAGCGTATCACAAGCGTATCATAGCTTGGAAGTAATAATAGTACCAATTTGATCCGTAATGCCTGCATTCATTATTTTTCTTTTCATCAGTTTTGCAGCTACAAGTATTTGAGTAGCTCAAAGAACAGATAGAAGAATACTCATGAGATTTTGTTTCTCTCTTTTCTTTGGATGCAGAATATTCATCAAACTGTTGTTCTTTGATGGGCCAATTAGATGAAGGTTCTGATAACCAAGTGGGTCCCTCCCAACCACTTGATAACAGTTGTCTAGCGGAACGTCCTCGCGAAGGCAAATCAGCTGGATTTTGGATTCCAGGAAGGTGTTCCCATGCAAGAGAATCCGTTAAAGTATTTGTTTCATTCACTCTGTTGTTCACAAATACCGTCCAAGATTCTTTACGCTGAATACATACTAAAACAGCCGTAGAATCGGTCCAATAATGCTGTTCACCATCTTTCCATTGAAGCTCTTCTACAGCAGGTGTGTACAATCGAGCTCCCACCATAACAGCAATCAGCTCCAATCGAGGGTAGTCATGGGTTTTATAGAAGTCACTCTAACTTTGGCAGCTAGGATATGAACTTTGGTATTCTCGGAAGTTTTCCCACACGAATGAAGCAGCTGCAACGGCTAAATGGCTAGCGTCACAAAATGTAAGCAGAGGAAGGTTTTGTCTGCTTGGATTAATTGAAAAATACTTTGATACAGTAACTTCCTTCAGCAAATTTAGTTCTGAAAACCAACTCATAATTTTTTTGTATTAGCGTCGAAGAATTTCAAGGTATGTTTTCTTTCCACATCCTCAGCAACAATAATTTGGGTAACAGCAAAACAGGACATAAAGAAAAATTATATATAAGTAAATGTATTATATATAAAAAAAGTCTGAAAGGTTTCAGATTTTAAATTACGTCCAAAGGGGCGTTTTTTAAACATTTTGTATGTTACTTTTATTTATTGAATATCATGTTCTTCGCATTTAAGCCATAAAATTCAGTTTAAGAACAATATCGCAAAATAATTTTAAACTGAGCATATCTTTAGAATTTCCTACACACAGTCTCACGCGCTGCAGATAAAAATATGTTTTTCTGTACAACGTTGCCTTTGCCCGCTTTGAAATCCTTGAGTTTGTTAATAAAAAATTCGTTAAAGTTTTACAAAATATGAATTCGTTAATAAAACAAATTCCAAATTTCAAATTCGGGTTTCCAGATGCCTATATCCGCAGCAGGATTACGGCATTCAAAATTCGAGGGCTTTAGGTACCGTCGTTTTATCACAATGCGAGAAACATACATACATTTATGCACATTCTTCATTATTTAATTTCTTTAAATATAATACAGGGCTGCAATATTTTGTGGCAAAAGTTTGGAAAGTGATACAGACTTTTAATGTTTCCGACGCAAAATCGCAAAACGAAAACAATAGTCCTTCAGGGACAAAGCCCCTTTGGACTAATAAACCAACAGGATCGAATACCTTATGAGTGACCGAAAGAATTATTCTTTGGACAAAGTTTCAAATGTATAGCTATCTAACTAGTATAGCTATCTAACTTTATCATCAGTATATCTTTCTTTCCATCCCGCAAAAGTACTAACACAGAAGTGAATGGTTGAGGATCATTACCATTAGTGTACTGCCAACCTCTCAAATTGAATTTTCCGTCACTCAGTATGACTTGAGACGTTCCAATGAAAGGCGAAGTGTCACATATATCATTTAAGCTCCTTACTAAATTGTCAGCGTAGAAACTCGACAGAAGAATCTTAACATAATCTTGATTATATCCGGCATCATTCACATATCTTCTGAAATCATAATCTAGGACTGCTCTCAAAAGGAAAGGACTGCTCTTTACAGCAAAGACCAATCTGTTGTGTTGCATTACCTTAATTTCTTTACAATTTCTCTCCTTCCACCAGAAGAATCTCAAATAGTAGTTTCGTTTCTCCGGCTAAACGCTCACTTGCAAAAAGACATTTTCAATATCTGCAGTAACACCATGTTTAAATTCTCTAAATCTGAGAAGAAGACTTGGAATCAGTTCTAATAAATTTGGACCAGATTTTAGACAATCGTTCAAAGATGGAGATCCAATCTGCCTGGCAGGCGAATCGAACACGGAACTTACTTTTGTAGTACCATGTTCCTTGACTACAGGTCTATGAGGAAGAAAGTGTTGGTGGGAAACATGCACATTTATTATTCCCAATTCAATCCATTGTTTAAGCACATCATCATAAGTATGAAATAATTTTTCTGAATGTAGCTTTTTTGTTGAGGCTTTAAGTTTCTTTCTGACTACATCTCTGGTAAGAAGCAAATGATCGTCTTTCCAAGGTAAGGCAACTTCGTACCTTCCATCATCCTTAATTCTGAGTCTCTTGAAAATATTTTTTCGTAAGAAATTCCTTTTCTTTTTGTGATTTTACTTCGACTGGATCAGATTTTTTCCTAAGATGTCTAAAGAAAAAAGGTCAGAAAAATTGGCATCTTTCACAAACATAGTTACAATCGTCATCGCCATATTTTCTATTTCAGTATTCATTGGTATTTCTTCAATCAGTGTCCAGCTCAGGTAACTTTCTGTAGCTACAATACCACTAAAACGTACTCTTCTTCTCCCGGTGAAAAGTCGACCAGCTACATCTGCACCAGTTAAAAGATAAATAGGCCTTGATGAATCTTCAGTGTCATAAAATGCTATATTCGTGGACTGGAACTCTTTAAACCATGGGCCATTTAAGGCAAAAGGTACAGCATCACAAATTGTATCTTGCTCATAAATATCAAAAGTACAAGAAAAATTATTGTTTAGGCCCTTTAGCTTAATGCCATTATGTAAATTTTCCGGCATTCGTTTTCCTCCAAAAAGAGCATGGCTTAAAATATGTTATCTAGAACGTATAAGGCTTAGAGTAGAAATTAAGTCCTTTCTCAAATACGATAATACTTGTTTTGTGATACCGTGCCATATAAAGCTCGAAAACAAAGTGTACAGTTATTTCCAATTAATTTTACTTTCAGTGTCTGCAAAAGTACTGGTGGTGAGTTGCTAACACTAGCAAGATTCACGGAACTTTCTTCTTTACTACTTTCTTTTTCACTGCTGTTTAACACAAACTTCCTAACATTTGTTTTATTTTTAGGGAATTCTAAACACATAATTACACTGTGATTCTTATGGCAAATTGCACATTTAATAGCACTCCTGCATTTATTTGCACAATAACCTGCCTTGAAATAGCGAAAGCAGTGCCTTTTATCTTTTAAAAGTTTTTGTCTTTCTGAAAATGGCATTTTTTGAGCTTTAAAACAACTAAACGAATAGTGTTTGTTCTCCACTGCAAAACACGCACTTCATAGCAGAAAATCAGCACTCAACAAACGTGCTGCCATTTATGGTCATTTGTCAATATTTTACTAGATTTAATTTCGCAGGTCTTTTCGTTCTTCATTCTTCGAATATTCAAGAAAATGTTCTAGTTTTGATTGAAAGAATTTTAATAAACTGTCGCGTTTATATTTTAGGTCGTGACATGGTGAAAATTTGCGCTTCAATCCTCATGTAGAGCAGCTCGCAAACCCATAAGAACTGTTGGTAATGTTTCTATCCAATAAAGAGAATTATGACATCTAACAGCTGTTTTTAAAGTACGGTGTAGACATTCAATTTTTCCATTACTCTGAGGATGGTAAGAAGCCGTATGGTTTACTTTTGCACCACATAGCGAGGCCAAATTTTGAAATAGTTCTGAAATAAACGGAGTAATAACTCTGTTAGTAATAACACAAGAAGGTATACCAAATAGGGTTATCCACTGCTCATAAAAAACTCTTGCTATACTTTCGGCAGTGATGTTTGATAATGATACCACTTCCATCCAAGAGGTAAACCGATCAATACACGTCAAACAATATGTGTATCCCTTAGAAGGTGAATAAGGCCCAATAAAATCAATGTGCACGATAAATCTTTCGCCTGGTGCTTGATATTGAGAATATTCTGATTTTGTATGTTTAGTTACTTTATTTTTCTGATAGTCGATACATGTTTGGGCTCACTGTTTAACATCTTTTTAATATCTGGCCAAATGAATCTTTTAGTAATTTCTTTTACAGTACTTCGAAGTCCAGGGTGAGCTAAACCATGAATTGTATTGAATATTTTCATCCGAAAGTTTTTAGGTATGAATGGTCTGATATTGGATGTAGAGGTATCGCAATGTAAGAGTTTTCCTGATGGTAATTGGTGCTGTTTAATATGCAATGATAAGGAATGTAATTTCAACTGTTGCAGTTCATCTGCTATCACGTCAAAAGTTAATTTGGGCATCTGCTATCAAGTCAAAATCAATTACAGGTGAGTCGATGTTCTCAATTCTAGATAGCCTGTCTGCAACCACATTGTTTTGACCACTTATATGGCGTAGGCTAGTAGAGAATTGCGAGATATATTGTAGCTGTCTTAGTTGTCGGAAGAGGCTTTGTTATTATTTTGTTTAAAAGCAAATGTTAAGGGCTTATGATCCGTATAAATAGTAAAATTACGGCCTTCAAGTAAATGCTTGAAATGTTTAATGGATAAATATATACCCAAAAGCTCGCGATCGTAAGATAATTTTTCTGGGCATCATTAAGTTTTTTGAAAAAAAAAAAAAAATACAGTAGACTTCCATCCATTTGGTTCTTTTTGTTGAACAACTGATCCAATAGCGAAATCGGATGCATCTCTGAGAAGTGCCAGAGGGTAATCCGAATTGGGGTAGGCCGTCAACGCTGCTTGAGCAATATCTTGTTTACATTTTTCAAAACTTTCCCTGGTTTCATTGGTCCATGGTATTTTGCGTCGATCTGTTTTTGTAGATCCTTTCAAAAGTTCATGAAGAGGAGCTTGAGTTTCTGCGGCATTTTTTATGTAATTACGATAGAAATTGATCCTTCCTAAGAAAGAACGAAGTTCGCGTATAGTTTCTGGCAATGGATATTCTATGATAGCTTTAACTTTTTGAGGTAGAGATTTTGAGCCTTCAGCAGATATTTGATAGCCCAAAAAGTCAATTACAAAGTGCTCCCGAAAATGATTTACTAGTACCAATTTGGAGACCATATTTATCTAAACGCAGGAAAACTGTTTTAAAATGTAGACGATGTTCTTCTTCGCAAGAAGAGGCAATCAAAACATCATCCAAATTTGGAAACACAAAGTCTAGGCCATAAAAATCTTTATTGATAAACCTCTGAAAGATTGCAGGGGCATTTTTGAGATCAAAACTCATGACATTGAATTGGTAAAGACGAAAAGGTGTGAGGATGGCAGTTTTTTCTTTACCTGGAATGTGAAAATATGCCTTAAAAAGGCCAATTTTAGAAAATATTGTTTTATGAATTAAGATATGTTGAAAATCGTGAATTCGAGGAATGGGATAATGATCAGGTATCGTTAAATCATTCAGTCTTCTGTAATCATCACACGGGCAGAAAGAACCTCCTTTCTTGGTTGCTATGTGTAGGGGACTTGCCTATTCTGAACTAGAACTAATGATATTATTCCCTAGCATATATTTGAATTCTCTTTTAGCCATTTCCAACCGTTTAGTGTCTAACTGTCTTACTTTACAATTTACCTATTGTCCTTTAGTTACAATATGATGTTTCACATTATGTTTTACACTAGAAATAAGAAAATTTGGTTTTGTTATAATGGGATACACAGCAAATATATCAGAATACTTACCTAAGCTGCTCGTTGTATTTATACTTCCATTAATAGAGACAGGTGCGATGTCACCGGAAACTGCAAGGTTCGTCACACCAAAAAAAAAAAAAAAAGTTCATAAATATGTTAAATATTTGACGAAGCTAAAACATGCATTTGATTATTTTGCATTGTTTGGATGTGACTGTGAATTACAATTTTTTTTAATTGGAAATTACATTAATTAATGCATGTAGCTTTATACCGGCGTCTTATTTAAAATGAAGCATATAATATACAGTTGATTTACTGTAGTTTTCTTAAATTTTAACTTCCTTCCCCTTTTTAAATATCCTAGATTTTTTATGTTAAAATTTGGAAATGCTCTGATTTTTAATGAAAACCCTCTACCATATGTAATAACATATTTCTGAATTATGGAACTTTAAAATTCGGTGCTTTATTTGCTAGATTAATCACATTAATTGTCGCAAAACTACCTTTTTAGATATTGCAAATTTGAGGTTCATTAATATAGTTACAAACCTGCCCTCTAGATGGCAGCAGCAACCGAGACGCTTGTTTTCATCTTTCTCAAGAGGGCTGGCCAAACCGTGAAGTGTGCAAATGGGAAATAACTATTAGCAGAATTTCACTCCGAAACAATTAGAAAATTCTTATAACAGAAACATTTGCAAAGTTAATGGTCAAAATGAAAATTAAAGGAAGGGATATAATTTCTTTAAAGAAATCGTCATTAAAAAAGAAATATTTTCAGTCGCGGTTCAATTTCGGAAATCAGAAACATTAAGAAAGCCGTTGCGAACGGCGAAGAAAAATATGTAAATAAAATAGCAATGCATAAAACCGTGACAACTGAGTTATTAAAAGGTATACCGAGCTTGAAAAAAAAAAAGTTGACAGTTCTATGCATCTCATTCTACTGCGCCGATTGACGAAATTCCGACGAGTTTTTCAAGTCTCGAAATAAACTTTTTTTGAAATAACATACCGATTTTTTTCCATATTCCGATCCTAATTATGCCAAAGTGCCAAGTTTCGTAAAAATCACCCGGGGACTCTTTTAAAAACATTAAGTCTCAAAATTTTAACTTCCCAATTGAATTTGCTATGTATATATAAGTACCTATATAGACTAGGGTTTCTAAATTCCTAATTACTTTGGATTTTTACTCTTAATTACATTAACAATGTACTTTTAATTTATTTTCGAAGTGGATTTACTAACTAAATATCTCAAAATTCTTTTACAGTTAAATTTCTCATTTAAACAATTCACTTTTGATTTTACTTTTGGTTTTGTATAATTCTTTACCCATGCCTATATGGATGAAAAAACACGAATTGAGTAGTTGAAGAGTTAGGTTTGGGGGCAGCTTCCCCTTGAAAAGTTCTCTCTCCTGCCTACTCAACAATTATTCACTTTATGCAAATTAATTTAGTCTGTAAAAATTCTTTAAAATTTTTTAGGATTAATTTTTGGATTATTAAATATTTTTTTCAAAAGTGTGGATGCTTGCACTTGGTTTACATATGCCTTCTGAATCTGAATGATATTGCACATTAGTTCGCAGCAATAATTAATCTTTGTATTTGTTTACATTGAATTTTCATAATTTAAAATTTAAATTAGCTTTTTATGAATGAGATAATATTATTGTATTTGTTAAATTTAAATTTCATTCCTTGCAGCAATGGCCCAAGAGAATTATTTAATTGTATTTAACTTAAAGTTAGTTTCTCATGAAACAATATATATATATTTAACTATTAATACATTTTAATACTATTAATACATTAATACATTTTTTGCTTAATACAAATTTGATTATTAATACGTTTTTTGCTTACTGGATTCCTTCTTTCATAATTCGAAATTTAGATCCAAATAAAAGTGCACATTTTTTATCATTTAATTTTAAAATTTATATTTTTAAATAACTTTTATAAATTTTTAAAGTTTATTCAACATTTCCCAAGATATACATGAACTTATATATTGGCGCGTTTTGAAATTTGCCATAATTGTTATAAGCTATAATGTTGCCAAATGTGGCTTATGAGCTCTCTAATAATTTTCAATGCATTGCAACAGTTATTTTCAACTTTTAATTTCCAAATAAGCTTTTACTGTTGTAAACTAAATCTTTACATTTGGTGCTTTTTCAACTTTGCACGAGGCGTCAAAAACTGGCCTGACAAGTAGAGGCCCTCTCTGTTGGAGGGTGACACAAGTAGTGTCTCCCTATTTCTTCTAATTCCATTTTTTAGACTTCCTGTATGACATTCTCTTTCTGCCATTCTTTAAAGACCAAGTCGTAATCTTCAAATTTATTTAGCTTCTTCAGTGTTCTTGCAGGCCTAAACAACCTTCATTCTGCTTCATTTCTATTTGAGGGATTGTTTGGGTTAGCACAATTCCATGAAGACCAACTCGGTAACTTCAGTCTTCACTTCTAACAAGTTTTAAGGAACACGTCATGGGCTAAATCTTCTTCTTCCGTCCTAGAAAACATATCATTTAACATTTAATGCTCATTAACTCCTATTGCTTCTACCGTCACAAATTTGAAACCCTCAGCTCTCTCAGAGATAAATTAGCCATCAAACATAGCTGTATCACTACTCACACAACGTTGGGATGGATTCTCTAACTCACCGCAAATTGTCCATCCAAGTTTTATTTGAATTGCCGTTAGACCATTGTTCAGCTGCTTGATTCGACCCGTTAGAAGTTGGCCATAAACGTAGCTTCCAATCATAATTTTTATTTCTGGACTTCCAGTGTCGATATCTGATACCCCCAGTCTATTTTTCTTAAGCTTTTCTAATACTGGCTCCTTTGGAATGCGAGGAATTTTCCCACATATCTTTTCTTGGTCAAGAAATTCGGCTGTGAAAAGTCATTTGTGATTATTATACGGTGCATTTAATCTATATTTACTATGAGTTTTAGCTTCTGTCTGCGCATCTCCGAAGACTCAAGACCCAGTTCCTTCGCGGTGCTCTTCAAAATGTAACTGCTTTGGGACTCACTGTCCAGTAAGGCCCAGACCTTCTTAATTTTCTTATTAGTTTGACTATATAAAATAGTTTGACTATATAATTTCCATATAAGGTATATTTGCTGAATTTTTTCCCCCTCGTTTGCCGTTTAATTTCTCTAGGTCTTTAATTCTCTTATTTCCATCAACTCTAAAGCTTTGGTATTAAAGAAAACACTGTGGCTGACTAATGTGATTGATAAAACTGATGATAAAAGTCACCAATCATAATAAATCCTGATTTATTAAAATAAGCATCTTGCTAGTTTCATTTATGTCAAATCATTTGTTAATTCCCTAGACATTCTCCATTTTCTCAACCATCTGAGCTTCAAGGCGTAGTAGTGACAAGCTTGAATGAAATTAAATGTATAGCATATTAACATTAAACTCTTTTATGCATTTCGTGTTCAATTCATTTAATTTACAGACTGCTAGTTGCATAGCAACCGATAGTTGAGTAGGATTGAAGAGGACTGGATTATTTACGTTATGGCAAAGTACACGAGGGCTACTCGCCTAAAGAAAGAGATGCTTTCGTGAAGGACATTTTATTGCAAACTGGCTTGTGTTCCACGTTACACATGGGGAAACACAAGCATCCAAAGTAGCCAGTCCATTTACTAGGAGTTGAAGACAAGTAAAAAAAGTTGTCGAACACTCTTAATTGCATCCCGGGTTCGACTCCCGAGAACAAAAAGATTTGAAAACATCAATATTTGTTCTCGCATGAAACCAATTTTTCCTAAAAACTTTTTTCAGAACTTTTTTTACTCTTGTGAAAGTTGAGACCTAGAAAGCAGACTGAAAATCAGTTTTCGAAATTTGTTGCTAAATGTGGAAAGAGGGAAACTATATTTTAATTTGCTTTCTATATTTCTTGTTCTGTGTTCTTTACTTCTCCAAATATTGGCTTGAGATGTATGCATTTAGTTACAGAGATGGTAAAAACGTAAAATTTAAAAAAAGTAACTTCTGCATAGTGATTGACTATATTATGCAAAATGTAATATTTTATATATCCTCCGTCCCGTAAAACATCCAAGTAAATTATTCAAAGTGTATTAATTAACTAATAAAACGTTTCGAAACTTTTGAGCAGAATTCACAAATACCACATTTCTTTACAACTTACTCTCTTTACTTTTTTTAAACCACTGCTGGCACAATAAAATGTATGTGTGAAAATCAGTTATTTTGCAAAACTGGAATACTGGAGTTTGGTGTTTCTATCTTGCGAAATAACACCACCCTGGGGGTTGGTGTTCTGAGAAAAAATATATGACCATAATTTTCTGAGTATTCTAGTAAACAGATGAAAATACCTTCCCCTTTTCATAATGGACCCTTCATCAAACGAGCCTGTACTCCCATGGGTTGTTTCATTTAACAGGACTGCGTCCAATTACTTCAGTCCTCAGGCTTTTTGTTTACGACACCATAAATCTTTTAGTCCAAGTTTTTTACCACATTACAATAGCCTCTGGCTGTTTCTGTT
Source organism: Stegodyphus mimosarum (assembly GCA_000611955.2). Classification (NCBI taxonomy): domain Eukaryota; kingdom Metazoa; phylum Arthropoda; class Arachnida; order Araneae; family Eresidae; genus Stegodyphus; species Stegodyphus mimosarum. The sequence continues at coordinate 144,690 of KK119400.1, forward strand.
TTCTGAAATGCATTTGGGCTTTCAAAAATTACGCCGACTGCCCCTCCCCTTACTTTCCTTGCCTTGGGATAATTCCTACGCCGGAATTATCTCATGGGATAATAACAATATACAAGTTTCTATAAAAAATGCATAATTTTCAGAGAGATATAAATACAGTCGTTTTTCACTATTTTATATTAAATATATCTGTAGCTACGATAAGAATTTTGAATATATTATTCATCACATTGGTAATTTCTATTTATATTATTATCAAAAGAAAACGTATTTTATGCTGTTTATCATTTACTATCTAAAAGCTAATGTCTTGAAAGATGTGTGTCATAAGGATTTGGATTGCCTTGTGAAATGTGCACTCTTTCTCGCAATGCTTCAGTAAAAGCCCATCGTTACCGTGAAAGACCGAAATCTGGAGAATGTCGACATTCTCCTGTGTATGTCAAAGTTCGCATAGTCGCTTGGTGCATGTCCGAAAAATTTGCTAAATATCCTTTTTTCTCACTCACACCGGCAAATGTCGATATTCCTCATGTACTGATGGTGAATGTTGAATAAAAATATTTTTGCTGTGTTTTTAAATCATTCCTCATTATGAAAACATGTTATGATATATAACATAGGAGGAAACTTAAATGACAGCACATGTAAATAAATTGTTGAATCTAAAATGAATAGTACATTCTAAATAAGAAAAGAAAAATAACACCAATAATAAACTTACAGGTACTTAATTATGTGATTGACGTTATACAATCTTGTTTACGACTACAACTTAAGCCTTTATGCCTCAAATCACTTTATCTTTTGAAAAAGAATGTGAAACTATTTTATTATACTTCGTTATGCATGAGAAATATTTCAGTTAAATTTACAAATATGTTATAAGTTTTCCTTTTTTTAAACTTAAAATTGGAGCTTAAAAGTCCCGTTGGGACATAATTCAGCTACTTTATTGATGGAACTTAGGGTCCCACAGAGAAATAAAAGGTTAAAACTGCTATAACACTTTAAATCAAGTAAGAGTCCCTTGCTTTTACAAAATGTCTTCTTGGCCTTCCGTATCGACCTCCAACCACAGCATATCTGTGCTTGTCGACATGTATCGGTGATGGTCCGAATGTATAAGTATACAACCAAATATTCGGTGTTTCATCGACGTATCTGGCAAGTGTTGACATTCATTGGAGAATGTCGACATTCGCCATTTCGGTCTTTCACTGTAACATTATCATGTGGAAAGCTTTTTGAAAATTCTAAATATGCGTAATATTAGTTATGAACTAATTAAATAAAATGTAAAATTCAAAAATAATTAGGCTACTTGATTTTGACTTTCCATAAAATTCTTAGAATACCCACAGAAGTTTTCAGATAGAATACTTAGAATAGGGAAGTTATTTGACTGTTCGGACATGCTTTCAATTTAGAGATATGAATAATGACTGAATGTTGAGCAAGAAAAATACCGAGAAACTTAAACCTTTTAGAAACGATTTTTGATCATGATTTACAGAAATGAATTAAAAAGGGTTTATTTTGTTTAGAGAATATATATTTTTCTCTGAGAACATTGATTTATAAATTTGCAATAGTTTAAAAAATAATAAACTTTGATTTCAGCTTAGTGTAAAACAATCAGCTATTAAATGAAATTCTTTGAACATTTATGAAAGTTACTCAATTTCTTCTAAACTCTACTGTACATAAAATGCTTCTAAATCTCTTATAACATTACGGGGCCCTGAATTATTCATGTTTTAGAAATATATCTTGCTAAATATTTTCATTTTGTATGAAAACATATAAAGCTTATTTAAACAGTTGAACGTTGAATCTTTAATTTACATCTGTTTTTGGAAAGTGATAGATAACTGGGTATCTTGATTCTAAGACTTGGAAATATTTGCACAGTCGACACTCGTTATAACGACCCCATTCCATTATAATGACCATTTCAAAAAACCGCAACTGCATATTAAATCAATTTTCGTTATAATGACCACATTCTATAACATTATTTTTCTATTTGTTGCGAGGCGTCATTTTAACGAGCGTCATCAGCAAAATAAACAATGATAATTTCCTCATTTGTTAATTATCTTACCATATCGAATATGATTTCGTTATCATTAAAAATTACGTTTGGTATGAGGCAAAGACTTGGATAATTCCCTTAAAATGAAATATATTTAAATAAGTACTGAAATCAATGTGAGTTAAAAAATTTCACAAAACAAGTGTTCTGGTAACTAGAAACAAAAATGTAGAAAACTAACTAATCCACTAATCTGGCAATTGCAAGACGTAAAGCAGAACACTGTAAAAAGGAGAAATAAAAATATTGAGCAAAAAGAAAACTGATTTAAAATATTTTTTAAAATTTTATTCAAAATATGATAGATATGTAAATAATTGAATTACCCAACCAAACTTTACAGACAACAAGACACCAAGAGCATTATTAATCTTCACTTTAAATTAACGAACTTTTTTCGCGTATGAGAAAACATTTAGATGTGGCAATAATGCAAAAACATTTCTTAGATCTCCTTACTGGAACATCTAACGAATTTCGGAAGATCTTGAATTACCGAGCTTTCGTTTGAGGCAGTTCGATCGAAGGATCAATTTCTATGAGACAATTGTTGGCAACAAAAATTAATAAGGATGTTAAATAGAGGAGGTACGACACTTCTCAAATGGTCTTCAAATGAAAACACAGTTCTTAATCGTGTTCCTCCCAATCATAAAAAAATATAATGTTGCTAAAACTGGTGTAGAGACATTAGGTATTTTTTGAAAGCAGGAGAGATGAAAAATGAGCAACGCCTTCAGCGG
>KK119400.1:147583-212042 GCA_000611955.2 Stegodyphus mimosarum
TCGCCCTTTAAAAGGGGGAGTATATAAGAGATGGCAGAAATACCTTATATACTCCCCCTTTTAAAGGGCGACTGGGGATTAGGGTACCCAGTCGCCAAATTCTGGTGGTGGAGAATCATCTTCCACCATCTTTTTTAGTTCGGGCGCCACTTGTAATATTATTAGGTATTTTTGAACCAGGAGTAGTGAAAAAGTAAGCAACGCCTTAGCCGGGACTCGAACCACGGACCTCTAGAATACGCGCCCAGCGTGCAGACAACTACACCACGAAGGCGGGAGAAATACCTTATAAAACTAGCGATACCTCGGTAAAAACACCAGGGTTAATATAGGAGCCAAGGAAAGAAAACTTTTGTTTTAATGTGTCCTGTAGTTGAGTTTCCAACACAACGAGGAGTATTGTCCGAAACTGCACGAATTTTTTACCCTTATTGTCTGGTAGGGCCAGTTGTCACGCAGGCTAAAAATTTATGGAAAAACTATGGCAGATGGAAATTGATTTGAATGAGGAACTGCCCCATCAAGAAAAAGAAAAAAAAAATATTGCAGATGGAAATTGTTTCGATTAAGGAACTGCCCCATCAAGAAAAGAAAAATGGGAAATTTTTCGTAAATATTTCCTAGATTTGGTTTACGTGATTACAGCAAAGCCTCGGGCTCTATCTGCCAAACGGGATGGATGCCTTCTTTGAAGACTTTCTAAGGGAGACTGGCTCCTATACACATTACACATGGGAAAAATCACGAAAATGCCCATGCAGCAGGTCCGTTCGGACCGAACTACCAGCGTTCAACCTCTGGGCCGCTGGTGGGCCAAAGTTGTTTGTTGGAACTTTAAAAGATTAAAATACTGCGCTGCGCGTCAGAGGATTACATCACTGTAAGTGAACTTTATTACTTTTCTGATGCCGCAAATAAAAAATATGAGGCAGTAATTTACGCTTCGTTCTTTGAATAGCAAGGGAAAAATTAAAGTGCCTTCTTTGCAGCAAATAAAGAATCGCTCCTGCGAAGGAACTGATTATTTCACGTTCAGAATTATGCTTCGCAGAATTGGTGAAAAGGGTGAAAGATGTTCGGAAGATTAATATTGATCGAGTTTATGTTCCTTTACACAAACTCCACGAGTCGTTTGGCTTGGATCGCGAAACCTTTATCTCAATTGAAATTATTTCTAAAAATCATATAACCCAAGAGTTTACAGAAATTGCAAGCTGAAGGCATGTCAGTTAAAATGATAATCCTGCTGATATGCTTTCAAGAGGCACGGATTCAAATAAAATTGTAACTTGTCCTTATGGTGGTTTGGTTCATTATTTTTGCACGAGAAAGCAGAATTCAACCCTTGTAGCCCAGCATTTGTAGAGAATACGGAACCCTTTTCAAGAACAGAATTACGTGTCTAGTGAATTTAGTACATTTGTGCACGGATTAGATAGTCTTTATACTATAAATAACTGTTCATCATTTATCAAACCTTAAAGAGTGATTGCCTGATGTTTACGCTTTATTAAAAATGCAAATTGTTGGCGTTTATCAAGTGATAAACTCTCTTGAGCTTTAATGTGAATTGTGAAAAACATTCAAGCAACAATCTTTACTGAAGAAATTCAATTCTTAAAACGCAAAACCCCTGCTTTATGGTAATAGCTGGTAAACTTGTATCCATCTCTGGACCCTGAAGGAAAATTAATTGTTGTTGGTTAAAAACAATTGAAACGAATTTTAACTGATAAACGGGGAGAAAATAATGCTTTTGTTAAACTGAAACGAAACCTTAATCATCGTTTAACTGGAGTCGGATTTGCAGCACATATTATCCATAACACTCTAAGAACATCAGCTGATGTTTTTCAGTTGCTATATAAATGTTTATTTCTGAGATATACGAGGGGTGATCCAAAAAAAAGTTTACAAGGCAAATGAAAAAGTATTTATTAACAATAGAAACAAGATACAAATGGGAATTAAAAGACACATCTGGCCTTCACTTTTCCACATAATCGCCAAACCTGTTTAGGCATTTGTTAGAACGTTCGACCAACTTGTTTATCCCGTCTTGGTAGTAATCAGGGCCCTGCTCATTGAGCCATTTCTCGGCAGCTGTTTTCACTGCATCGTCTGAGGTGAACCGTGTTCCGGATAAGTATCACTTCAACGCCGGGAAAATGAAATAGTCACTTGGAGCCAAATCGGGGCTGCATAGGGGGTGATTCCAGACCTCCCACTTGAATCTTTGCAACAATTCCTGAGTCTGGCGAGCTGCATGGAGCCTAGTATTGCCATGGAGAAGAATGACGCCTTTGCTCAGTAATCCAGGCCGTTTGCGTCGGATGGCTTTACACAAATTCGTTAAGGTGGCACAATAACGATCGGCTTTAATGGTATGGCCACGTTCCAAATACTCGATTAGGATAAGTCGTATCCCAGAAAACGGTTGCCATCACTTTACCGGCAGAGGATGTGACCTTAAACTTTTTCCTCGTCGGTGATCGAGCGTGTTTCCACTCCATCGTGGCTCTTTTGGATGTGGGGGTGAAGTGATGAAGCCATGTTTCATCACCGGTAACGATGCGATCAATGAAGTGTTGGCCGTCTGAATGGTATCGCTGAAGAAAGGTGAGGCTGTACAGCATTCGAGTGGCCTTATGCTCCGCGGCCAACGCACGTGGAACCCAGCGGGCACAAACTTTGGAATATCGCTACTCATCGGTTACGATACGCTGAACGTTACCATAACTCAGGTCCAACTCTGAGGCAATCTCGCGCACGGTTACTCGTCGAACCCTTTGGATGATTTCTTCAACACGTGCCGTGTTGATATCCGTCCTTGAAGAACTTGGACGGCCGCTCGCTTCCATATTGCGGTTTTCCACATGCTCCCTGCCTATTTGATAAGAACGACACCATTTCGCTACCTGATTACTTTGCCCCCTATACCTCAACGATTTGTCTGTGAATTTCGGATGCGGCCACATTCTTGGCCCATAAGAATCGAATTACGGCTCGCACCTCTATGCCAGACCACTTTTCTAGACGTCGTGCCATTACTGTCGCTCTTAAGTGTCTGCGTACTGACGCTACTTACTCGCAGAACCGCTGTAGGACAACTAGCGCCATCTGTCAACCACGCTGGGTGGAAATATTCGCTCCACAATCATTACGTTTCAAATGCTTCTGCTTGTAAACTTTTTTTTTGGATCAACCTACGTACTAGAAATATTGTACTGTTAGAGTAGAAACATTGAAAAATTTTTGCAACCTCGTAGAAACCGATTTTTCAATGATACTGGGGTATTCACAAACAAGATGTTTAGCATTACTTCCAACCATTTAAACTTACTCCAAATGTTTTTACCAATGAGGGCTTGTTTCAAAGTTCAAGAAAAGTGTCCCGTACTTATCATAATTTTTTTTTTGAAAATTTAGCTGTAGAAGCTTGATACATTTTATTAATACTCAGGCTTCAATATTTCCTGAAGTTATTATTACAATGGAAAATTAAACTGCTTGTGTATTTGCTTGAGTATTTGCTTGTAATAGCTCTAACGGATGCTCAGAAAGTTTCAATACTGAGCAAGATAGAGGATAACTTTATTCGAATAAATGTTAAAAAAAATTTAGAAAAAGGCGAAAAGAATGGAAACATGTCACAATACGAAGTTATTGAATTGGTACTAATGCTGCAGCTATTATTGCAGGAACAACGAATATTCAGCATTATGAACAATTTTTGGACTAATGATAAGACAGCTTAAAGTGCACACTTTGAAGAGTATGCGAATCACCAAAATAAATTTTGACGAAAGCTGCACTGACTTTTATTAGAAGATCAAAAAAAGAAAACGGTGTTCTAAGAATTATTCATGCTTCAGAGAAATATAAGGCTACTTAATCAAAATAATTTAGAAGGGTTACAAATTTGTTACCGGGTTTTAACGAAAGTTTCCCGCCACCGCAAGTATCGTTTACGCAAATAGTTCACGTTGGCGTGTTTAATCATATTTTGTCAAACGATTTTCGGCATTTGAAAGAAAGAGACTTGCTTTAGAACACCGTGTTGTGAAATTTGTCAAAGAATATCGTTATTTAAGTACAAGGTACTATCAGGCTACCAGATTAAAACGATCATATACTTCCAACTCCGTTGCAAAATGTCAGCTACAGAATGTCACCAAATTATGTGCACAGCTTTAGGTACTAATGTTGTATCATATGACACTGTGAAGGTTTGGCACCGAAAGTTCAAAAACAAGGACTATGACATTCAAGAAGCAGAGCAATCTTGCGGGCCTACTAATGTTGATAAGGCCCGCCTTGGAGACCTTGTGACAAAAGATCAGCGTGCAACCACTCGAGAGCTTGCTAAGGAGTTAGACGTTAGCGCCATGTTCATTAGTCGCGCTGTGCATCGCATACATTTACGTGCAAGTTAAAACGCTGGGTGCCTCATGAACTGACCCAAGCAGATAAGGACAGACGTGTTCGGGCCTGCACTAATCTGATAGAATATCGATGGAAGGACAAAATTCTGGACCAGATAGTCAGTCATGAAAAGTGGATTTATTTCAACAACACAGGCTGAAAAGGCGGGTTGGTCGGCGAGCCCGTCGGCAGCGTTGCAAAGAGCAATTTGACTAGCAAAAAGATTATCAGGACTCGTATTTCTTTTTATTTGCTTGGCGAACACGACGTGTTCTGACTGGACAATGAGTTTGACTGCAAACTATGTCCTATGAAGTGTAGAAAAGACGACAAGATGAGAAGAGTTAAAATTAGCCTTTATTTTTCCACTATTTCACAGTCGCTCCCGCATTTCGGGACACAAAGACCAACCACTTGTTGTCTGAACGTAAAAATATATGACTACTAACTAACAAAAATTTAAATAAGAGCTAACTTTTAATATTTTAAACACTAATAACACATAAATATACACTAAGACTAGCCTTTTAAATTACTGCGTCTGTAGTACGCAAACTGCGGAAAACTACAATACGTCTTTACCTTTCAAGAGGACTAAAAACCTCTGGCCTTAAAGGTGGGCAGTAACTGAAGAAAAGCTGGCATGAAGTCTCGTGGCCAGACGGCTCACTCTCTCTCCTTCTAGTCCGCTCCTGGTAAAAAGCCACAACTTAAATACTTAAGCGTTAGCAAGTACAATTTGCATAAACATATCCACGCGTTAATTCCGTCCGAAAGTGGAAAATAAGAGATGATAGTAAAGTTTTAAAATAAAATAAACGTTAGTCAAACTTAAGATCCTTACAAGATCATCTTTTGTATCTGGTGGGATTGTCGTGGTATTATCCAGAAAAAGTATCTGGGAAAAGGTAGAACCCTCGACAGTAAGGTGTACAGCGAGATGCTACTCCGTGTTGACGCTGTTATCAAGGAAAAACGTCGAACTGAATTCCGGAGCAAAAAAAGTAATGTTTCATCAAGATAATCCAAGATCACATGTGTATGCATTCACCGGCTGAACTCTGAACGGAATCGAATGGAATCTTTTGCCACATTTACCATATAACCCAGATATTGCTATTTCGGACTTCTACGTTTTTTCACACCTGCAACTACATCTTGCTGGTGCTATCTTCTATTCTGCACAGGACATCCGAAATGCGATTGATCTGTTTTTGGATTCGCGGCCACCAAGTTTCTGGGCTACCAAAAGCTACCAAAACGTTAGCAGAAAATTATGGATTTGGGTAGTGATTACTACTCGCACTAAAGGTACTGCTTTTTAAGTATATTCATTATAGACGCCTCATGTTTTTTCCTAACTTTATTAAGAACGTTTTTTGGCAGAAAACTTTCGTTACAACTAGATATTTTGTTTAAAAACGAATATTGAGTTTTGATTTTGTCTTTATTTATTAAAAAATATTATATATCACTATTAAAAAATTTAAAGAAACAAAATTATTTATTTTGATTTACATATATTTTTATATGTGTGTGTATATATATATATATTGACCTACATACCACCTCCACCATAATCACAATATTAATGAAAAAATGTACGTGTAAAAAAATTATTTAAAATATTATATACGTAACGTTCCGAATTTCGAACTTCAAAATATGGTCAACTTATTAGAACAAATCTAGAAATATCATAATCTTTGACTATTCTAAGACTATGCAGCAATGACTTCCATTCTTCAAAGTAATTTTTGAGAAGAGGCTTATTCCAATTTATTTTTAAGAGCCAAAGTTTTAGCAGAAATATTTTAGCCTTTGCCGTAACAGGTCCAATTAAACCTAATGGATCAAAGAGGCGACCTATCGCTGATAAGAACATGTCTTTTTGTTACTGTTTTTTATTGTCAAGTAGCTTTAAATCGTAAGAAAACCACTCTGTAGACGTAGTCCATGACATTCCCAAGGCCATCTTCAGTGTCAGATATATTTAAATCGTAAGAAAAAACTACCTGTAGCCGCACTCCATGACATTCCCAAGGCCTTTGTAACCTGAGGCTTATCAGTAACTTAACAAGAATAATCGAGTTGCACTTTCTCTATTCTTCAACAGTTTAGTACTGTTTAAACCTCATTTATGTATCTGCATTCTACTATGTTCTAGAAGACAGATTAACTGTGTCTGTAACTCTTTGGCTTCCTGCAGCGTATTACTTAGCGAGTGCAAAATAAGACATCTGTCTTCTTTGTCTGTCTGTCTGTCTAGCTCCAGTGATAATGTCATCTACGTAACAGTCCTTCAGTATGCCTCCTGAGATACAAGGAAATTTAGTCGCTCCATCCATTAACTGCTTCAGGACCCTTCTTGCGAGAAATAGCGCATTCGCTGTTCCGTATGTTACAGTCTTCAGATGATAAGTCTGCACTGGGCTACCATTTAATTCTTTCCTTAAGGTCAACTGCAGGTTTCTTTGAGATGGTTCAAAAAGTATTTGCCTGCACATTTCCTGAACATCAGCTCATACGACATAGTTGTATGTTCGAAATCTAATAATAACAGAAAATAAATCTTGTGGTATCGTTCTTTCATTAACATTGAATTAAGTGATTTTCCATTAGAAACAGCCAGTGATGCATTAAACACTACTCGAAGCTGGGTAGAGGTTTTCTCTTGACGATAAACTCCGTGATGACTGAGATAATTGCAGGTCGATGTGTCGATTTCTTGAATTTCTTCCATATGGTTTAAATCCTTATATTCCTTGATAAAATTCTAACACAAGGTTTTTCACATTCGAGTCGCTATTTAGTGGATTCCATAGTAGATGTAATTTCTTCTCAGCAAGCGTTTTTGATTCTCTTAATTCTACACTTTCCCTAATGGGTAATTGAACTGCATATCTTTCATCACTTTGATTATATTGAATACGCTTAAAATAGTCTTCTCAGTATTTTTCTTGTTCACCCAAAGCATCTTTGATATTTTTTATGGATTCATCTTCCTAAAGTCTTTGCAAAATTTTGTCAAGCTGTTCTTCATTATCCAGAAGAAAGCCACAAAAATTTACTTCGGAGATACTCTTGTATGAACCAGATGTGATATATCCAAAATCTGTTTCTCGGAATATCAATGGTTGATTTTCTATTGTTAGGAGTCTCAGATTGGGGAACAGCTGATTGAATGTTTAGTGGCAACTGCACTCTTTGATGGAGTTACATTGGTAATTTTAGAAACAACCAAACAAATAATTGATCTTGCATATGTTGAATCCTTATTTGAAATCTGTACATCTAACTGATAACTTATAGCGTTCTGATTTATTCTGGATATAAAGCATTAATTATTTATATTTAACAAATTGGCAATGCTTTCTGTCAGAAAACAGCTTATGCTGCCGTTATCAAGGATAACGCGAATTGGAATTTTTTTTCATTCCGAATAACAAACATACACTCACGTTTGTGAAAATTGCAACACCAAGAAGGAATCGTCATAATTGAATGCAATTTAATACACAGTTGAGTGGGAGTGGTACAAATAAATGATTAAATGTTCAAAGCAAACAAACAAGAACAAGAGATCAGAATCAGTATTTTGTGTGGCCACCACGCGCCGCAATAAGTGCTGCTACACGACGTGGCATGGAGTCAAACAAAGTTTGAATGTCTGACTGAGGAAGAGCATTCCATATCGTTTGTACGCGTACCCAAAGTTCGTCTGCAGACGCAACAGGACGAGGATCACGAGCAAGACGCCGACCAATGACATCCCACACATGTTCAATTGGCGACATATCCGGGGAACACGCAGGCCAAGGAAGAAGCTGTACCTGCTGCGCTGCAAAGAAGGATTTAACAATCCGAGCAGTATGAGGGCGGGCATTGTCCTGTTGAAATACAGCGCCTGGCAAGCTTTGAAGGAAGGGAACAGCTTCGGGCTGTAGAACTTCACGGATATACCGGTTGCTGTTCAGATTGCCCACAATTCGTAGCAATTGAGATCGTCTATGATATGCTATGGCGCCCCAGACCATAACTCCGGGTGTTCGTCCACTGTGGCGTTCGATAATGCACTCCGGAAGGTGGCGTTCACCGGCATAGCGTCTGACACGAATGCGGCCATCATGGTACCACAAATTAAAGCGGGATTCGTCAGAAAACACGACATGCTGCCAATCAGCACGCCAGTCTCTATGCTGATTGGCCCATTGTAGCCGCAGGCGGCGATGGTCGTGCGTTAGGGGGATCCTGTATAAAGGAGTCCGTGCGCGCAGTCCACACTGCAGCAGACGTCTACGAATTGATGAAGCACACAATGAAACACCTGTAGCTATTGACCACAGTGCTGCCAATTGTCTAGAGGAAGCTGTACGGTCCGTCCGCGCCATGCGGACCAGGTGTCTATCATCGCGAGCTGACGTCACATTTCGGGGTCCACTCCCGGATTTCCGAGTTGTCCGACACTCGTCCGTCCACTGCTTCCAAACGCGCATCACTGTGCTGCTGTTACGCTGCACACGAGAGGCTACTGCACGATACGACAATCCAGCTTCACGAAGGCCGATGATTCTCCCTCGTTCAAACTCTGTAAGTTGTTCAAATCTCGCTCTCTTTCGTCGACGAGGCATAAGTACAGATTGAGTTAACGTTTACCACTAGCAGATAACCACCGATAACCATACACGCCTCGCTACAGCCGTCTATTTATTCGGATCCATCAGCCGTTCAGAGGGCGCTGCTCAGCATACGCATGCGCTACGGATTTGCAATTCTAATCATTTGCATATCATGCGCTACTTTGCATTTCCTGAAAATTTCAGCTCACTCGCGTAAGTCCTTCATGGTGTTGCAATTTTCACAAACGTGAGTGTATAATATTGATGTCACATTATTTCTCCATGTGAAAAGGCAACTTAAAGATTTTTACGAGAACTATCTGCATTCTTCTTTACAATCTTGTCACTCGATGTTTCCGTTTTTGTTTTGTCTGACTGTTGATCGATGGTACCATTGTTGAGTGGGCGATGGATTAACGAATGATGTTTTTTATAGCATTCGGAACATCTGAATTTAGAATTACATTTTGCGATTAAATCTTCCTTACTAAGAAAGTTTAAACACAGTTTATATTTTTTAACTATTTCATATCTTTGATTTGGATTTAATTTTAAAAATGAGTCACTTTTATATAGTGGATGATTATACTTTTATATATCACACAAGTCGGAGCACTATCGGTTTTAACCATCACAAACTTTGATTTTGAACTTTTTTCTAATGGCTATTTAACTTTACTAGTATTATGATAAATGTTATCTAATAATTGACATTTTCCCTCCAAAACGAACTTCAGAACTTCTGGAGCATTATAATGCTTAGTTCCTATCGTTTGAGCGTTTTAGATTCTAGTTTCTGAAATACAATATCTAATAACAGAATGTCCGATAAATTATTTTTCCCATACTTCAAAGCAAAGGTTCTCAGCCTGTGGTACGCAAGAGAAAAATTGGTGGTCCGCAAGCAAAGTATTTTTAACTGTTAAATTCAAAAATTAAAACCCCAGCATCCTGATTGAGGTTTTTCTCTAACACTCATAAATGTATGCGATCTGAGCTTTGTTCAAGAGTGGTGGTGGTAGTAGTACTTTGTAGTGGTGGTACAAAAGGTTTTCAATTTTTGCTTAGATGGTACGCGTTAGTCAAAAGGTTGAGAACCGCTGCTTTAAAGCTTTCAAAGCCCTAACGCTTTTAGTAACATCATCTATTACATATCTCATCAGACGATTCGGAAGTTAAATTTAGTAAATCTGACTTTATATGCATCTCAATTAAGATTCTTTTATTTTCCTACCTAGTATCTTGAAGAGCTTTAAATAGAGAACTGAAAGTATCGTCAACAGTTTTGAAATTTTTTCTTCATCAATTAATGCAGACTTTAAATAACTGAGCTTCTGAACCTCTGTTAATTGAGTACTATTCGCAATAATATTTTCGAATTGCAACTTAAAATTATTCCATTCGGTATATTTACCGGAAAATTTAGGAGTTCGTAATTCTGGCAAACTTATTTGTACAATCCAATTTATTACAGTCATTTTCATGTTCAGGATGTACAATAGATGATAAAATTCCCATAATTCTTACCTCCAAAACTTCCGCCTTTTTTCTATTTCGGCGATTTCTTCATCAGTGGCTACATCGATGACATCTTCTTTTTCATCAATACTTTCGAAATATATATTTCTTAAGTTTCTGATGCCCATTTGAATACTTGAAGTGATCTATACTTTATTTGAATTAAGTATTTCGTTTTTGTTTACACTGTCATAATAATCCTTAACTACGTTTTCTAATCTAGATAGTTTCGCTTTTTTATTTCTATATTTTATTTCTATACAATGCCTACATTTCTATACATCCATACGTATGCCTTTCTGTACACTTTGTTCTTTACTTCGGCTTAAGGGTATTATATTTCCATTATTCTAAACTAAGCCAGAGGAGTGTATAAAAAGAGAACTAACAACTTTATTGAAGGTAATTACTACATTCTGTATATGTTGCCTTAGCTGAAACCAGTGACCAAGCGAAATTTTCTTTCTACAATAGGTAACACCAACAGTTCTGCTAAGGATATCAGGAGAGATGTAAAAACCCATAACTTTTTGTAAAATATTTCAATTTTTCTGAGTTTTATGCTATGATTCTTTACACTCTTTTGTTCGAATTTTATTTTATGTTCTACTTTGCTATTTCTCTTTATTTTATTACCACATTATTAAAATTGCAAATTTTTTTTTCCTTTATTCTTAACTTTGCAGTGGTTGTTAATATTGCTTTGTGCGAATTTCGTTTTTTGTTCAACGTTGCCGTATCTGAATGTGATTTTTGAATTTGCCATTAATTTTTATGTTTATTTTAATTTATTACTTCTAAATTGCAAAAGCTTTCCGTGCGTGATTTAGCGCAGTTTATTACAACTTTCTTTTTATTCTCATTTTTATTTCTATATATGTAATATATAGTATATGATATATATATATATATCTTACGAAACAAACACATTAAAGTATCAGATTTAAAAGATATACTTTTAAGTTAAGTGCCGCTTATTTTTTACAATAATTCTTCATTTCTTAAGAAATAATTTTTTAAAAAAATAAGTACATCATGCTTTATTTTTTTAACTAAGCCATTGTTGTATGGCTTAAATGTTAGAACTCTGTTTAACTGGAGATTAGTTCCTTCCGCTTCATGATCTACTGAACAAACTTTATCAGCTAAAATTCAAGAGGAAAGCCACATGTTAGAAGAAGCTTTACAAAAGTACTTATAAAGAAATAACAATTTAAAATAGAAAAAGATTTTTTTTATGAAGGATGGGCATTAAATTTAAGAATGAGATAAACCTCTTATTTGGATTCTATATAGATACGGTTTCTATCCAAAGATGTTCTGCAATATTAATCACAGCACTGTCAGAATCGTCCCAGTACAGGCTTTTCCCAGTGTAAATGCGCTACACCTCGTTGCATTCTTTGGCATAGGCAAATGAAAGTAATATTTTGTTTTCAAACACTCATTTACCTACTTATAATCCGAATAATGTCGTCTTACATGGTCATATTTCTTCTACAAAGTTCAGTGCTTGCACAGATGGCTCGAAAACAAACAAAAGGACAGGAAAGACATTTTGTAACCTCCACAGCTCAATGAGAGCCACCTAACGGCCGCTGGGGAAAACACCAGTTTAAAGGGCAATAGCCTTTCAGTCGGTGTACTGGAGTCAAGGACTAAGCATGGTGTTCCTCGAGGTCTATTCTGTAACTTAAATATGTAATTCTAACGTCCTTAAGTGTAATGTTTTATTTTCTTTTTAATTGTATTTTCTTAACTAAAGATAATTAAAAGCTCAGGTGAGTCTTTTGTTTATGGCAGTTTGGTTCTAATTTTGCATTTTTTAAAGCACACGTTGATCAAGACATTGTCTGTGAAACGTCTTTCGTTTAACTGTGTTTTTAAAGAGAATTTTTTTCCATCAAATTAGTCTTCAGCTAATCCTTGACTGCACTTCGAAAAATGGCACGGTCTTGAATTCTAAAACTCCTTACCCACAGCAATGGCAGAATAAAATTGCACAGGTTAAAGTCGCATATGCATCTTTGAATTACCTGACCAGGAAAACTTTTGGTTATAAACTTATTTTGTCAGTGTATTTATTAAAACCAACAAAAACCTAATATACAATTTCCATAAACTTTTTCGGTCATTCCACAAGCTATCTCCGACGATGTTCAAAAGCATGTACGATTAGTTCCTATAAATGTTTCTTGAATTCAGTCTGGTTTCCTTCGCCACACAGTATATCATTGAGCATTACTGAACTCTAGCTCTTCATGATCTCGGATACCTTTACTTGTTTAGAAATAGATATCGATAATTTCGTTTGAGATTCAAAAGGAAAACTGCGTTAGTATCCTCGTTCTCCATCATAAGATTGTAACACATATGATTACTTTCCCCTCTCCATCATTACAATCAACCTAGAAAAGAAGACTAGTCATTAATAACCCAGCCATTAAGAGGGTTTTAAAAGTCAATATGTAAATATGCCTAGCTCTATGATTTTCGAAAACTAGTTCGAAAACTTTCGTTCTAGCTTCTTTAGAGACTTAGCCTAAATTGTTTAAATTTGATTTAATAAACTGCAAAGTATTTTCCCCTCGTTTTATTTAATAATTTTCTCTTCCTTTCTATTATGCTAACAGTAGGTTGTTAAGCCCTGTAAGGAGATTAGCCGCCCCTCCATGAATGCAAAAACAACAAAATATGAATCGCCTTTTAAAATTTAAGAATGAGTCTTCCTGAGAAAAATTTAAAAAAAAAAGTTGAAGCAAAAAATTAGGAAATGTAGCTAATATTTGCATTATAATTTTAAAACAGCTTTCACATGCGTTTCTAATTAAATTGACACTTCCAGAAAGCAGAGGGGATGAGGAAATTGTTACTCTTAAAAGAATAATTGCAGGCACAGAATGTTCTCTCGCAGTTTAAATGTATGTTTTCTAGTGTCTTTATTTTGCAATTAGGTTGTCATATTCTTCAGCAAGAAACAAAAATCATATATATATCTTACATAATTTTATAGAGGATTTAAGGAACTGAGAGGGAAAATAATGCAGTCATTTCTTATTAGTTCTACAATAGTGGCTCAATAGTGCTAAAGCAAGTCAGTTATTTACCCCAACAGCACGGCGACGTTGCTATGACATTGCAAACGTGTCATACAGCGACGATCTCAATGTCGCAGTAACGTTGTAGGAATGGCTTAATGTCCCTTTTTGGGACGTTGATGGGAAGTCCCATTGGGACGTTTATGTGAAGTCACAATGAGACATTGCTGTTAAGTCACACTGTGACATTGATGCCTAGTCACGCTGCGATGTTGTTGTGAAGTTACACTGTAATATTGCTGTGAAGTCACACTGCGAGATTTATGCAACGACACATTACGACTTTAATATAACGCCACATGCTTGATCACATCTGAAAGTTTGATGTCAACTGTCGTCAGGTCAAAACTGATTGACTATACCTTTACAAATAGGGAATAATCTTTCATTAAAGAGATGAAACAGCAATATAAATTCTGGCTAAATTAATTAAGGATTTTTGAGCACATTTTGCATTTTAGGCATAATTCATGAAGAAGAAAATGCATGTCGTCATGGTCCGCTGAAATGACCTGCCCTTTTAATGTCAAAACAATATGGTTCCGTGTTGTTTCCAAATCACATTATAATGTCCGTGAGACTGTTAAGTGATCATAGACTTACTAATATGTATATAGTGCCGTGGATGTGATCTGCGTTGTTATTTGCTTTAGATAACGTATGGTCTAAGTTAGTTTGCTATGTAAGTGTGAAACAATTCTCGAACAGAGCTATATATACATAAAAGAATTATCATAGTAATAGACGATATGCTCATTATTAGTTGTTTCAGAATGTATAACTACAAGCTGAAGAGCTTTGCTCTCCCCCTTCCCTCCTATCAAAAGGATCAGAAGATGATCTTCAAGGTGGAGTTGCAATTCGATAAAGAACCTCTGTAGTGGTCTTACTGAATCATTAATGAGGTTATTAATAATTTTGTTGTCTCATCTTATTAGAAGCCCATTTCCAACAATGCCATAGCTCTCTAGTTAAACGTATATGATAAATGATTTCTCGATGACGCAGCAATTAGGAATAAAAGTATGAAAATCCGCTAATACAGACGGCGTTTGCACATTTTTAGAAGACTTTCGATAAAAATTTAAAAAAAAGATTTGGAATAAAAATTTTTAGTAACAGCTAATATTTGAAATGAGAAATATCGTCTGCTGTAGTTCGACCGTCGTACCCGCGACCATGAGCGTAAACACGCATGCACCATTCGGACCGAATTATTCTCAAAATAGGGTGGAAGGATGGGGACTTTCTTTCCCTCTAGCATATCACTTTTCGGAGAAGAGATGACTCACGTGACCTCTAACGTCGCAGCAAGTAATAACGCCCCTTTTGGACGAGGTCTATGTGTTTTGGCAGACTGCCAGCAGGGGTTGCGTTTGAGACGGTCGATTAATCTTTTAAATTTATTCTTTCAAAATGTGGCATGTAAACAAGCTGTGGATAAATTTTTATGATTTCTAAAGCGAAATATTCTTATTCCATAACTCAAAAAGGTTGCGAAATGCATGATATTAAAATTTCCCAGCGAAAAATAAGTAACATTATTAATCAGAAAGGGAAAAACCGTCAGTCACTACACAGGAAACCACAGACTGAGCAGCTGTTCCGTCTGAAAGACTTTCAGCTTTTTTTGCTCGAAAGAAGACTCCAAATGAAAACGTGAATAAGGTACATACTGTTTTCTGTTTCTAACGTTAAATCATTGATAACAAGAGAAAATTCCCGTCTCAGAAATCATATGTAAAGTCTTTAAATACATCTGTAACAACAATAAATAAAGTAATAAATCGAGATTTAAAACTTAAAAAAGCTAAAAAATATCATATTCACCACCTTTTGCAGAGGCAGGTGGCTCAATGCAGAACAATTTGTAGAACCCTGTATGAGAATTATTTGGTAGGAGATAAATGGAAACATATTGTAACCCTTAATGAAGCATGGGTTTACTTAAATGAATGCAACCAAAAAAAAGGTCTATTTTTTATCAAAAATGAACAGAAAAAAATTGTACAAGCTTGGTTTCGTCAGTGCAAAGAAAATATCAGTAAGGGGTTTATGACTGTCGCAAGAATTCTCTTACAGTGGAAAGTTAAAAATAAGAGGAGTGGAAAAAACATTCAAATCAACTCAACATACAGGGTACTTGTAAATTCGCGGACCCATTTTGATGTTTAATAACTCATAAAATAATGAAGATATAGACAAACTTATGGCATTTATTGATGGAATAACTTATATATTTTCCTTTCCAGGTTTGAATATCTTTACTTTTGTAAATATCGTCTGCGCGTGTGGTTAATTTCAGATAATTTCATTTTCCAGTCTAAATATCTGTACTTTTCTAAATATCGTCTCCTTATTAATTGCATTTTTCTGCATATGGGGATCTGAAAACCCCCATGAATACCGTGAGGCACAAAGGGATTACCCAAGGGTTAATGTGTGGTGTGGACTAATGCACGACCGAGTCATTGGGCCTTTCTTTTTTACAGAAAAGACGGTCTCATTAATCGTATACTTAGACATGTTGGAAAACTTCGTATTTCCACAACTAGAAGAGCTTCAGCCTCATGTCTTTTTGCAACAAGATGGTGCACCACCTCGTTGGGGTACCATCGTTCGTAATTCTTTGAATGACCATTTTACAGGAAGATGGATTGGGCGAGGAGGTCCAATTCCTTTGCCACCCAGATCACCTGATTTAACGCCGCTGGACTTTTTCCTTTGGGGATTTGTAAAGGACAACGTTTACAGGAGGAGAGTGTCGAACATGGATGACTTAAAAGCCAGAATTACAACCGCAATAGTCTCTGTGGATGCCGAACTGCTTGTCGGTACCCGGCGTGAAATTGAATATCGACTTGAAATTCTCCATGCGACGAAGGGGGCATACGTGGAAGTTCATTGACAAGGGTCATGAAACGTTTTGAGTCTATCTAACCATTTATGTTGTTAATTTTAATCTATCTTTATTATTTCATGAGTTATTAAACATCAAAATGGGTCCGGGACTTTATAAACACCCTGTATTGTCAAGAGAAAGGTTTATGTCCACTATTCACAGAAGTTTAATTTGTTATCACCGTGGCTTAGGAAAGATAAAACGTCATGCAGACAAAGCAACAAATCATACTTAGTAAAGTACCACTTCATTTCTTGAAAATGTTAACACTGATACAGGTATTGCATATATATCTTTTCGACTTAAAAAAAATTCCATAAAGAAGGCTATCAGATTGAACATTAAAAAATTATTTTTTACATTTTAAATATTCATTAAACGGATACAAAACCGTTCTAGAAAGTGATACTCTTCGTATTTGCTCGAAAATCGATACAACTTACAGAGTAATTTCTGCGTCAGACGAAAGTAATCTTCTACTGCTACTTTTTTTTTAAACCTGTTTTAAATATGTATTTTTCATTAGCCCCCCTTACACGTATAGTGCACATGACATGATTACATTTGGTTTCTTCTTCATTAATTTGGAAGATTCTTTCTTTCTACTTCTTATATCTTACTAATTTTGAAGAATTATTTATTTGTATATATGATCAGCTAAGCACTAATGTAATCACAAATTTTTGTCCAAATTGTAAAATGCTATGGAACTATTCGAGACTAGAACATAAATTTTCCACAGAAAAACGAAAGATATGATATCAAAACTGTAATGCAAAAGTTGCAGTAGATCATATGAGCATGAAAAATGTGAAAATAAAACAGAGCGTATTTATGATGTGCTATAAAATAATCGTCGACTCCCGTGTGAAAGTAAAATAACTTAATTTTCTTTTTCCACAACAAAAATATACTTGAAAATACGCAGAAAACTGAGTAAGAAAATACAGCCGGATATTCTTAAAACCAAAACGCGTAACGATTGTAATTCCTCAGAATAAGTATCACTTGACGAAGAGAAAGAAAATTCAAAAAACAAATTCTCCACTCTCATAATTTTGTATACCGCTTCGAATGCAGACGAGATCTTTTTATGCCGCAACGATGTCGAATGCAAATGGTCGCCTTCGTTAATGGCGCCTGAAGGTGACATCAATTGTATTCCGAGTGTTATGCAAAGCAGGTGGAAGCTCGCTCGTCAAAGCGTGGCAAGCATGAATCCGAAGTGTGACTTTCTCAACAGATATGTTTCGAAATTCGTGGTATATTTTAATATTTCGCGGATACGTTTCATTATTCATTTTCTTTAAATTTTTATTTATTTATTTATTTTTTAATCTTCCTCATTTGTTTCGGGTAGTTAATCTAATTTCACTAAAGGCAAGAAGTCAAACACGTTTTTTGAATCATCAAAAAAAAAACATTGCTTTTTTATAACTGGTATTTGCAAGGACTTCAGTATTTTTGGATACATAATTGCTTCATTTGTGTTACGTACGCACGGTACGTAATTTTTTCCTTAAATAATAATAATAATGAAAATCAGAACTGCAACATTTTACATGACTTATCATAAGCATAGATGTCCGAATAAAATTTTGATTTAAAACAGGTATGTCCAACTTCGTCAAACAGGTCTTCGAAGTATACTGATGCGGTTCGCGTCGTATAAGCGAAAAATAACGAGCTATGCGCATACGGTGCTGAAAGGAATTTGAAAATGAAAGATGACTGAATGGTTTAATTGAGAATAAGTTACTTTAACTGAATTGAACAAGCATCTTTAAGCTTGAAAGCAGCTACTAAATGATGTTATAAAAAATTACATCATTCGAAATTAAATTGAACTGAGATTCTGGAGAAAGTCATGGAAACGGGAAAAATTATTCGGAACTGACTGCTAGTTTTCCAGTTACCTAGTGAGAAATTATCGTGTTCAGTCTTGAGTGCTTTTTTGTGGAGTAAGTTGTTAGCGCATTCACATAACAGCTGAAAGGTCCATGATTTAAATCCCAATGAAACGAACTTAATTATTCACATTTCTTGCTTCATAAAGCCTAATAGTTTCTATCGAAAGACTTAGCACACGCGAAGTCGTAAATGTGAGAGTGTGAGAGCAGTGGAAATGGTGCAAAGGGGTTTGTGGGAGATACAGGTCTAAGGAAATAGAAGAAAAAAAAAAAACACCTGATATATACACCACATGACTCCCTGTACGGAATATTAAATTATACGCATTTTGCATTTCATTTAACCTTATTGAATTGAATTAAATCTACTTCGTCGATAGCGCATAAACTACAATAGAATAAATGCACTCTTTAAAATTCACTATATTTGTTTACCAGAGCCACACGCTGGCGTTAGGTTCACTTAACAGTGTTACATCTCATTCATTTTATAACTCAGAATGCCCAAAAATTATGTACACCATCTGAAGAATTATCTAATCGTTGCCACATTATATATTCAAATACTATGATAAATCTAAAACGATGTATAAAAGAAATTAAACAAACAAACAAAAAGAAGCAGTTTTTCACAGACAATTCAGCATTTCTCATTCAATTAATTGAGTTCTTACTTTGCGACCAGGCAAAATTACATAAAAACTCAAAATATCTACTTTAAAAATTACGAAATAAATCTTAAGCTTTTATTTGCTCGAATAAATTCCAGAGTGGATTAAGTATGATTTAATTCGAATAATAAACGAAGGCCTTATCTTTGTTGTTGCGAAGCTTAGTTTCTCTAGATTGGCAATAAATCCACTATTCTAAAGTTTCGAATGTAAACAAATATGGCTGCCATATTAAAAATTATCAGGCCTAGCCGCACTTAAAAAACTTTTAAATTGTTGATAATTCTCTAACTATAACATGTAGATCAACTAAAGGCATAAAAACTTTAACCGGAAGATAAGAACAACATAATTCAATCATTTTTAAAGCAAAAAATGCACAATTTACCAATATATAAGAATAGGGCAAATAAACTCACTGAGCCGAGTAACAGAGTGCATATATACTTTTGGTGAGGCCGATTGCAACCAAAAAGGGAGGTGCATATCTACAAGTTATGGCAGTCCTATATACAAAATTTGAACGTTCTCAGGCTACTCGTTTTTAAGTTATGCGAGATACAAACATACCTACGTACGTATGTACGCACAGACGCCACGAAAAAAATCTCTTCAGAATCCATTTTAAATCAGTTTTATAATTTTTGGGAGGAAAAAGAGTCTTTTATTCTGTCCTTGCCTACGGATGTCACTCAACAACATCGTTAAATTGCATTCGATAGCGGTCAAAATAAATATTTTTATTGAAATATGATACTCAAGAAGCATTATTAGAAATTCTCTTTATACACTCATTGGTCAATCCGGTTCCTTTTTAAGACTTTTTAATTTCAAATAAGGAAAAAAAAACTTTCCACATATAAATGTATTTCCAAACAAAGCGATTTTACTTGCAAAAGTTCGTAACTGTTCTTAAGGTTTCATTACGTTAATTAACTAGTATTTTATGCTTTGAACCTTTGCTATCACTTCTCCCTTCCGTTTTCCCGCCGTAATGCAAATTTAATTCTGGTGTATTTAAGTAGATTGTATGGCAGAGTATGTTCTGCCTTTTGAGGCCAAGTTACTAGGTTGCTAGATAAGATAACATTACTTAAGATAAGGTAAGATGTTAGATAAGAGAACTTCGGGTTAATTGATTTGCGTAGCCTTAGGCTACTAGTCTATTTGAATTTAAATTTTACATTTGAACTTAAGGTACTTTAAGTTGTCTCGCCGCAAGTGATTGGCTGATTTATAAGCACCAGTGCTTTCTGTGCTTCTTAGTTTGCAATAAAGGATCTTTTACCCCCTTCTGAATTCCCAGCTGTTCTTTTAGATTTAGAGACGATTCGCTGCTAGTCTATCTATTGCTCCTAGTAGAGGAGAAGAAAAGTGTAGTGCAAGCTAAGCAAATAATGAACACACTCGAATTTCCAAAAACTTAAAATTAGAGTTGAATAAAGGACCTATTTGACAAAAAGTCTGAAGAAAGATACAGACTGACAAAAAAACAAGAAGGATCATACAACAAGTATTTGCATCCCCTTCCCCCAAAAAATAAACATAAAAATTTTCTGAACATAATTCACATAAGAAATGTTCTCTTCAAAAAAAAAAAGGAGGGACAGTTCTATATCTCCTGTTCTACTGGGCCGATTCTCTAAATTCAAATTGACTTATCCATGTTTCGAAAGCGCGATTTAGAATACATATTAGATTTATGTATAGCATTATTTTAACATAGGTATTTTGGAACAAAATCGGACTTTCTCTGAAATGACATGCCAAATTTTTCCATATTCCGATTCTACGGCTCAGATTATGCCTAAATATTACATTTTGTAAAATTTAGTGCGAAATTTACCGAGAAATTCAAAAATTTTCTTAGCGCATTTTTTTTTTTTTTCTGGTTTGCACCAAGAGTAATTTACTTGGCGAACTTCTAAATTTATGGCAACCTATTTTCCTTTCCTTTTTTTTACTGTAAATGAGCGGGAAAAAAGTGATCTTTCATAATAAAACAGGCAAATCGACAACCTTGTATTCGGCATAGATTTTATAGAGTCCCAATCGATTTCGAGAGCAAAACGGGTCCCCCTTTATCAGGAGCAAAAAATCTGCAAAAGCGAGAAAGCGAATGTCGATCATATCTACACCACACAGGCGACCAGTGGAAGAGCTGATAGAGCCATCTATCGGCAGAAGTAGTAACGAAAAACGAAGGGTTAAGTTAGCAGAATTTTGAAGGCACTAGGCAAGACTGGACTGAAATTGAAGTCATTGACCAAACAGGATAAATTTTTGTGAATGTGAAAAGTTTCAAGAAAATTCAATTTCCTAATAGAACCAGTTTTTTGGATGATTTTAGCAGAAACCAAATCAAAATTGTGACTGAATTTCCAACTATGATTAGCTACTGTAGATTTGTTAATTTCGCCTTTTCGGATTCATGTTCTTTTAAGCAAAACTTTAATGCTCTTTTCGTTTAGCCAATATAACTTAAGCCACACTTACACGAAATGCTATAAATTCCCCAAGAATCAAAGTCAGAAATAGAATCTTTAAGAACCGAAAATCGTATTTTATTTATAGGCGAGAAAACAACTTGAAAATTAAACTTGTGTAAAATCCGTACAATTTTATAACTGATAGAAGGACGAAATGGAAGCACAACAAGGCTATTAATGTTATTTCTGACATCGGAATGTGTTCTTAGATAACACGATGAGAACTTTCCAACAGCTTTATCAATGACTACAGGAGGAAATCTTCGGTCAAGGGCAACAGATCTTAAATAATTGAGTTCCTTAGCAAGAGGAGATTCTGCGGAACAAACTTTGAGAGCTCGAAATACATAGTAATAAAAGGAAGCCATTTTTTGCTTAGCTGTGTGACATGACTTATCATGGGGAGGTAAACAAACAGAAAAGGGTTTATGGTAAATAGTTGTGCTGAAATTAGATCTATTGCGGATTATAAGAATATCAAAAAAAGAAAGTGTATTATCAGATTCAGTCTCAAAAGTGAACTGGATGGCTGGGTCAATCGAATTTATACCACATAAAAATCTGGGGAAAGTCTTCCTTATCACCGTCAAAAAGAGCGAAAGGGTCGTCAACGTGGCGAATCCACAGACGAAAAGATAGTTTTTCAAATAATTTGACCTCAAAATAGTGTATGTAAATGTCAGCAAGTACAGTACTGAGGGAATTACCCATAGCTAGTCCTTCAATTTGATGATAATATTCATTTTGGAAAACAAAGTGGTTTGACTCATAGAGACTTTAGTGAGGGAAATTAACTCACAATTCAATTTCTCACAATTTCAATATGTAAGAAATGAAATTCTCGAAGTCTAGTTTCAAGGCATTTTAGTACACCTTCGACTGGACGTTAGTAAACAACGATTTAACATCAAACGAGACCATAATGGAGTGCAAAGGGGAAATATCTTTAAATTTATCAATGACTTCGAAAGAGTTTTTTACGGTGTGAATATTGTTGGAAAGTAAAGGAGAAAATACCGAAACTAAATATTTGGCCAAAGGGTAAGATGCCTTTCCTAAATTGGAAACTATAGATCGAAAAGGAATTCCAATTTTGTGAACTTTGGGGAGAGCACTCCATTATGGTCTCGTTTGATGTTAAATCGTTGTTTACTAACGTCCAGTCGAAGGTGTACTAAAATGCCTTGAAACTAGACTTCGAGAATTCCATTTCTCACATATTGAAATTGTGGGAAATTGAATTGTGAGTTAATTTCCCTCACTAAAGTCTCTATGAGTCAAACCACTTTGTTTTCCAAAATGTATATTATCGCCAAATTGAAGGACTAGCTATGGGTAATCCCCTCAGTCCTGTACTTGCTGACATTTACATGTACTATTTTGATGTCAAATTATTTGAAAAACTATCTTTTCGTCTGTGGATTCGCTACGTAGACGACACTTTCCCTCTTTTTGATGGTGATAAGGAAACTTACCCCAGATTTTACCTGTTATAAATTCGATTGCCTTTGACCTGTTGCCCTTGACCGAGGATTTTCTCCCCCAGTCATTGATAAAGCTGTTCGAAAGTTCTCATCGTGCCTTCTAAAAACACATTCTGATGTCAGAAATAACATTAATAAGCTTGCTGTGCTTCAATTTCTTCCTTCTATCAGTTACAAAATTGCACGGATTTTACACAGGTTTAATTTTCAAGTTGTTTTCTCGCCTATAAATAAAATACGAGGTTCGGTTCTTAAAGATTCTATTTCTGACTTTAATTCTTGGGGAATTCATAGCATATCGTGTAAGTGTGACTTAACCCTTTCGGCCCCACCGGGACATATATGTCCCGCAAATGTTTCCAAATCACCCAATGGGAAAAACAAGCGTAAAATTTATTGCCGCGAGTGTCCCACTGGTTTCCTGTGATTACATCTACCTTTTAGTGTAATTTTTTCTCGATAGATGACACTAGTGCCCTGTGAGCTCTTTGTTTTATCGTAACAGTTTTGACAAGCGGGAAAGTTTGGACATTCTGGCAGCCATTTTAGGCGAAGATACATGAGTGGACACACGTGCTGTTTTCGTTGTATGTGATTTTCGTCTATTTTTGCCATATCAAGCAGTTTATTTGAAGTAAGTGAATTTTCATTGTAGATTTTGAAAAAAAATAATATTATGGGACATATATGTCCCAATGGTCTGTTTTATTGGGACATTATTGTCCCAGTGGTTATTGAAATATATCTATGCCTCATTCTCAAAGTGGTCATTTCTGTATTTTTAGGCATAGCAATATCATGAATCGCAGGAAGGGATTGACAAAGGAAGAAATAATTAAATTATTGAATGAACCGGATTCAAGTGATGAATTGGACGATTCAGATATAGACAAGGAATATGTCCCTAGTTCCTCAGACAGTGATAGCTGTGAAGAATTGAGAGAAAATTCAGGAACATCAAGGGCACCGAAACGAAAGCTGTCATGTCTTGAGCATTCATCAGAACCCTCCGTTGACTCGGACTCTGATGATTTCTCACCCGATGAAGCGGAGCAGGTATCAAAATATAAGTGCAAGGCAAAAAATAAACATAAAAAAAAACTATTTCAAAACCTACTGATCCTGTCATTTGGTCAAATGTTGGTCCAAATTTTGAGCCACGGCTCCATGTATCTAAAGACCGTCCAACTGCAATACTGGCCAAAATCAACAGATCCTCTAATGAATTAGAATGTTTCTCATGTGTATAATCCACAGACGAAAAGATAGTTTTTCAAATAATTTGACATCAAAATAGTACATGTAAATGTCAGCAAGTACAGGACTGAGGGGATTACCCATAGCTAGTCCTTCAATTTGGCGATAATATACATTTTGGAAAACAAAGTGGTTTGACTCATAGAGACTTTAGTGAGGGAAATTAACTCACAATTCAATTTCCCACAATTTCAATATGTGAGAAATGGAATTCTCGAAGTCTAGTTTCAAGGCATTTTAGTACACCTTCGACTGGACGTTAGTAAACAACGATTTAACATCAAACGAGACCATAATGGAGTGCTCTCCCCAAAGTTCACAAAATTGGAATTCCTTTTCGATCTATAGTTTCCAATTTAGGAAAGGCATCTTACCCTTTGGCCAAATATTTAGTTTCGGTATTTTCTCCTTTACTTTCCAACAATATTCACACCGTAAAAAACTCTTTCGAAGTCATTGATAAATTTAAAGATATTTCCCCTTTGCACTCCATTATGGTCTCGTTTGATGTTAAATCGTTGTTTACTAACGTCCAGTCGAAGGTGTACTAAAATGCCTTGAAACTAGACTTCGAGAATTCCATTTCTCACATATTGAAATTGTGGGAAATTGAATTGTGAGTTAATTTCCCTCACTAAAGTCTCTATGAGTCAAACCACTTTGTTTTCCAAAATGAATATTATCATCAAATTGAAGGACTAGCTATGGGTAATTCCCTCAGTACTGTACTTGCTGACATTTACATACACTATTTTGAGGTCAAATTATTTGAAAAACTATCTTTTCGTCTGTGGATTCGCCACGTTGACGACCCTTTCGCTCTTTTTGACGGTGATAAGGAAGACTTTCCCCAGATTTTTATGTGGTATAAATTCGATTGACCCAGCCATCCAGTTCACTTTTGAGACTGAATCTGATAATACACTTTCTTTTTTTGATATTCTTATAATCCGCAATAGATCTAATTTCAGCACAACTATTTACCATAAACCCTTTTCTGTTTGTTTACCTCCCCATGATAAGTCATGTCACACAGCTAAGCAAAAAATGGCTTCCTTTTATTACTATGTATTTCGAGCTCTCAAAGTTTGTTCCGCAGAATCTCCTCTTGCTAAGGAACTCAATTATTTAAGATCTGTTGCCCTTGACCGAAGATTTCCTCCTGTAGTCATTGATAAAGCTGTTGGAAAGTTCTCATCGTGTTATCTAAGAACACATTCCGATGTCAGAAATAACATTAATAGCCTTGTTGTGCTTCCATTTCGTCCTTCTATCAGTTATAAAATTGTACGGATTTTACACAAGTTTAATTTTCAAGTTGTTTTCTCGCCTATAAATAAAATACGATTTTCGGTTCTTAAAGATTCTATTTCTGACTTTGATTCTTGGGGAATTTATAGCATTTCGTGTAAGTGTGGCTTAAGTTATATTGGCTAAACGAAAAGAGCATTAAAGTTTTGCTTAAAAGAACATGAATCCGAAAAGGCGAAATTAACAAATCTACAGTAGCTAATCATAGTTGGAAATTCAGTCACAATTTTGATTTGGGTTCTGCTAAAATTATCCAGAAAGCTGGTTTTATTAGGAAATTGGATTTTCTTGAAGCTTTTCACATTCACAAAAATTTATTCTCTTTGGTCAATGACTTCAGTCCAGTCTTGCCTAGTGCCTTCAAAATTCTACTAACTTTATTTTCGTTACTATTTCTGCCCACAAATGGCGCTATCAGCTCTTCCACTGGTCGCCTGTGTGGTATAGATATGATCGACTTTCGCTTTCTCGCTTTTGCAGAATTTTTTGCTTCTGATGAAGGGGGACCCGTTTTGCCCTCGAAATCGATTGGGATTTTGCAAAATCTTCGCCGACTACAAAGTGGACGATTTGCCTGTTTTATTTTCCACGTCGGCTTTTTCTCTCGCGTCTTGATCTTTCGTACTTTCGAATAATTTTAACAAAGTGCGTAAACCACGTTTGGCGTTATTATCGCTCAACCAAAAGATGCCAAATTTCAAAACACGCCAGTATGTATATTTGAAATATAAATTCTGAATAAAATAAAACTCTAAATTTTTGTAGGTGTGCCTAGAAATACAACTTCTTTAAAGATGATGTTAAAAATTTTATAGGTTATAATACAAAAATGTTTTCGAAAAATTTATAAAAAATATTTAAAAATACAAATTTAAAAAATAAATCGTAAAAAATGAGAGAATTACATTTGGATTAAACCTGAATTTCGAATTCTGGAAGAAGGAATCAAGTAGGTTTCATAAAAAAAAAGGAGATACTAATAAATATATATCAAATTGAATGAACATTGAGTTGCTAAAATTTTGAGAGGTAATTTTTAAAAACCTCTCGTGCGATTTTTACAAAACTTACTAGTTTGGCATCATAAATCTTATGCGTATTTTAAGTCGCACTTTCGAGACATGAAAAACATAAGTTGAATTTCGTCAATCGCCCCAGTAGAAGGGGAGATATAGAACTGGAACCCCGCCCTTTTTTTTCGCAATGTACAGATTCAAAATGCTGTCAGCGTGTACTCAGCATGTACTCTTTGCATGTAATTGTACAAAATGCTCTCTGCATATATGTATAGAATCATATTATTCATATGTAATATGTAAAAGCATTGTTATGTATTTGCCATTGTGTATTAACAACATAAATACGAACGACGCCATCTGTCACAGTTATATTGTAACTATACGTAAAATGGTAAATGTGTCAAAATTCTTCCAAAAAAAATTAAATAAATAAATAACATTCAAATAAAGGTAGATAAGTGAAGTCGGACAATACTCACATTGCCAATGGCTAATCAATGGGTGCCCGCTACACTTCAACCTGAACCTGAACCTGCCAGTCTATCTAAAGTTTAGTTACGGTTTATTGTTACAAAGAAGATATTTAAACTTTACATCTGTATCTTAAATGTTTGAAGAAGATTTATATCACATTATAAATTAATTAGCTCCATTTATAGAATTTTCAGCCGTTACTTACTTTTGTTTTTAATAGTAATGAAAATCATATAAAACTGAAATCAAAAACATTAAAACATGAAATATGTGTTTCTTCAAATTCTTTCCGTAATAATTAATGTCAATAATAATGCAAATAAATTTAAGGGATATTCACTAGTCGCCTGAAATTGCTTCGGGAACTGCATCCGCCAGTTTGTAACCACTTACTGTACATAATTGAAGCATTGCCTATGATAATATATATAATTTGTCGTTGTTGTTGTTATCCAGATCAAAAGAAATGTTTCAGCATGCTCTAACATCTCTGATCTTTGGTAATCGATTCCACTTCCCTCCTCAATGTTAGCCGTTTTAAGAGTATTGTTTTTCACAACTTCAGGTACCGCATACGATATGCAGTACACAAATCCCGAATGCGCATGTCATGTTCAAACTTTTCAACAATCTCTTTTTTTACCTCCACGGTGATCCTAACAATTTTCTTCGTTGCTCGACCCTTCTTTCTAACGTTCCTAAAACTCATTGTTAATGGATTTACAGAATATTCATGAGAAAAATCACAAACACAAAAATTACTTGAAAATTTAGAATTATAGCCCGTTTTTTTACTGAATAGTAACAACGCTTATGAGTAGTCGTAATATTATCTCATGCGGTAAACGAATGATGTGCACTGAATCGTGATTCACCAAACTCTAGTCGTATCCCAAAGAAATATCATATGCCAAACAATAGTCAATACAGAACGTATACAAAGTTGGACGTATTTCAAAGCAGGCGTATACCGAGGTATCACTGTATTTCAGCTCCTATAGAGACAAATTTGAACAAATTTTGATGTTGCAGCCATTGTTGCCACAAAAAAATATTTAAAAGAAGCAATTATAAAATTGAGACAGCTTCATTCTGGAAATTAAGATGCTTTCACTTGTAATTAAAAAAAATTCTTGTAGAAGTTTATAAAATAATTCTATTTTCTTTTATAGCAACTTTATAATATAAAAAGACAAGAAAAAACACAAAAGCCAAATAAATTCTTTAAGCCAACCAAACTGGAGAGATGATTTTCCGAAATAGTAGAGAAAATGTAGATAATTCGAAAGAAGATATCTCGTTTTTTTATCTTTATTAATTCGATTTATTAAATCTTTGAGTTTTATTTTCATTTAAAAGACAAAACCATTTTTGAATTGTTCGCAGAATCAGCTTTCATAAACTAATCTCCAATTAATATAATTATTCCTATTTTTAATGAAAAGTTAATAAATATTGGAACTAATTAAAATAATACCGGACATAAACCAATTCTGATAATCATTTTCCAGTGCAAACAACTGGTCTTCTTTCCCCATTACAAGTCGCAGAAATTCCACATTAAGATTCTAAAAGAAATTTCAAATGCTGTTTCTTCATTAGAAATTGCAGATTTGAAGAACGATTGCATAATGAACAATACCTATAATGATCTGAAGACGAAAAAAAATTACTTTACAATGTTAAACTTTACAGTTTAACAAACGATCGCCATCATCTTCTTTTACGATATCTTTTAGAAGTCTTCTCATTTTCATCAGTTCACTTAGGCCTCATCAATAACACAAACAACTAGAGGCAGGGACCTCTTTCTTACCTTTATTTATTTTTTATTTATTTTGCGAGCATAGCTGAAATTTCATTTGATCTGACTCGTGTTCCACCTCAGATGGCAAAGTACTCTGTTGATGTATTAGATTCAATATTCTAGAATTCCGAGATAAAAGACTATTTTCAAAACACAGTTAGTCTCAAGCGAAACACTCATAATATATAAAATTTTAAATTAGTCAAATAAATCTCTTTTTCCTCCTGAAGAACGAAGACCTGTTTTGAGATTTAAGAATCGAGTTAAGACATATAGAGAGAACATCATGCCTCCGATCTGAGGCAGGAAACGAGTCAGTTTTCACAGCATAGTCCTTTTTTAGCCCAAATGGTGTTAGCCCAGAAGAGCTGTTAATTTCAAAACTTCATTCTGCGTCGATTCACCTTTTCAAACTGTTGCCACCAAATAATATAGCCATATATTATATTTAAAGAAATTAAATAATGTAGAATCTGTCAGGACTGAGTGTTCGGTGCATATTCTTGGCGAACATCTTCGTGTAACTTTAAGTCCTGATCTTGAACAGGGAGCTGAATGCAGCTATGTTCTGTGGTAGAAAACTGTGGTTAAGTGGTAGAAGAACTGCACTAAAGAAGGATTTAAAATCCTCTTTTATTAAACCACAATTATATACAACCACTTCCCAACTCGGGAGGGATACAGAAAATAATGACCGCACTTGGGTCTAAACTGAACAATCAGACAATTTAAACTAAAGCTAATTAGAAATTAAATCGTCGTTGCTCACAGAGCTATGAACGCGAGGTTGGCCTCTATGCTAAAGGGTGCGTAGCAAGATTTAACTAATACTAACACACTTAGATTTACTTCAATAAGTAATAGCGTAACAGCGCTAAGGCTTAGAATTAGAATACTAGCTGGTCAGGCGAACGTCGAACAGAGTAGCAGTGGTTTGAGACTAAAAGCTCTCTCACACTGAGAGGTTCTTACCTACCATTTAAACAGCAACTTGGCTCCACTTCAAATTAGCATAAAGCTGAAACGCGCGCTTATTCTAACGGGAAGGTGAAATAAGAACAGAAAGAAAAAGGCAAATTAAAATAAAACTTTGTTAGTTTAAACTAAAACCTTACAAATCTCCATGAATGTTTCTTTCAGTGGAAAAAAACAACGGTACTTAAAGACTTCAAATTTTGAATAACGTAGTCCTCTAACCGAGCATGGGCACTTGGAAGCCCAAATTTTAAATTTCGAATTTGTTTTATTATATATTTAAGATTTTGTGACACGTTTAACGAATTTTTGATTAACAAATTCAACGATTTCAAAGCAAGCCATGGTAAGTACGAAAAAAAAAATTTTAATCTCCAGTGCGCGAGACTGCGTATTGGAAATTCTAAAGATATGCTGTTTTTAAATATTTTGTGATATTGCTGTTGAACTGAATTTTATGTGCTTTAAGTGCGAAAAACATGATATTTAATCAATAAAGGGAACACAATAAACGTTAAAAAAAGCACCCTTTTGGGCGTAATATAAAATCTGAATGCTTTCAGATTTTTTTTAATTGCCTCTTGTCCGCTCCCTCATAACAATGGAATACTATAGGTACAGAGGATTCTCTCCACAATAATCTCGATATATATACACTCACGTTTGTGAAAATTGCAACACCAAGAAGGAATCGTCATAATTGAATGCAATTTAATACACAGTTGAGTGGTAGTGGTACAAATAAATGATTAAATGTTCAAAGCAAACAAACAAGAACAAGAGATCAGAATCAGTATTTTGTGTGGCAACCACGCGCCGCAATAAGTGCTGCTACACGACGTGGCATGGAGTCAAACAAAGTTTGAATGTCTGACTGAGGAAGAGCATTCCATATCGTTTGTACGCGTACCCAAAGTTCGTCTGCAGACGCAACAGGACGAGGATCACGAGCAAGACGCCGACCAATGACATCCCACACATGTTCAATTGGCGACATATCCGGGGAACACGCAGGCCAAGGAAGAAGCTGTACCTGCTGCGCTGCAAAGAAGGATTTAACAATCCGAGCAGTATGAGGGCGGGCATTGTCCTGTTGAAATACAGCGCCTGGCAAGCT
The DNA here is from genome assembly GCA_000611955.2 of Stegodyphus mimosarum. Classification (NCBI taxonomy): domain Eukaryota; kingdom Metazoa; phylum Arthropoda; class Arachnida; order Araneae; family Eresidae; genus Stegodyphus; species Stegodyphus mimosarum. The sequence goes on from KK119400.1 coordinate 178,660, forward strand.
TTGAAGGAAGGGAACAGCTTCGGGCTGTAGAACTTCACGGATATACCGGTTGCTGTTCAGATTGCCCACAATTCGTAGCAATTGAGATCGTCTATGATATGCTATGGCGCCCCAGACCATAACTCCGGGTGTTCGTCCACTGTGGCGTTCGATAATGCACTCCGGAAGGTGGCGTTCACCGGCATAGCGTCTGACACGAATGCGGCCATCATGGTACCACAAATTAAAGCGGGATTCGTCAGAAAACACGACATGCTGCCAATCAGCACGCCAGTCTCTATGCTGATTGGCCCATTGTAGCCGCAGGCGGCGATGGTCGTGCGTTAGGGGGATCCTGTATAAAGGAGTCCGTGCGCGCAGTCCACACTGCAGCAGACGTCTACGAATTGATGAAGCACACAATGAAACACCTGTAGCTATTGACCACAGTGCTGCCAATTGTCTAGAGGAAGCTGTACGGTCCGTCCGCGCCATGCGGACCAGGTGTCTATCATCGCGAGCTGACGTCACATTTCGGGGTCCACTCCCGGATTTCCGAGTTGTCCGACACTCGTCCGTCCACTGCTTCCAAACGCGCATCACTGTGCTGCTGTTACGCTGCACACGAGAGGCTACTGCACGATACGACAATCCAGCTTCACGAAGGCCGATGATTCTCCCTCGTTCAAACTCTGTAAGTTGTTCAAATCTCGCTCTCTTTCGTCGACGAGGCATAAGTACAGATTGAGTTAACGTTTACCACTAGCAGATAACCACCGATAACCATACACGCCTCGCTACAGCCGTCTATTTATTCGGATCCATCAGCCGTTCAGAGGGCGCTGCTCAGCATACGCATGCGCTACGGATTTGCAATTCTAATCATTTGCATATCATGCGCTACTTTGCATTTCCTGAAAATTTCAGCTCACTCGCGTAAGTCCTTCATGGTGTTGCAATTTTCACAAACGTGAGTGTATATCTGAAGCATAGAAGGGGAATCAGTTTGCAGTCGTTGTGGGTTATGGTGAAAGCTTACAGATGAAGGTAAGAAAACATGAACTTGAAGAATTTCCAGTCTTTATTTTCGCACATATAAAATCATCTCAGTAGATATTTATCCAATCATAATTAAATCCGATACGTTTCCATGATTCAATCATAATGAAACATGATAATCTCTATGTATATTGGTTTTTAACAAGAAATAACACAGGCATTTTGCGGAAGTGAAGCGAAGAGATATTAGCAAGGTAGAAGCTAGTAGCTCGCCAGAGGTATTCATACCAGAGAAGTGCGATTTTAGAGACAAGCTCTGATTGGTTACTATTAGTTTTAGTTGCCCTTTTCCAGTAACATTACATAAAATAGAAAAATCTCGAATTTGGGAGAACAGATGAATTTAGGGGGAGAGCATCTAGAATGCTAATTTTGAGATCTCCAATTATTTTTTAAAGCAGCTATCATATTTTGTTACAAAATTATGACAACATATGTATATTAAAGTGTTACAATAGCTTGTTGGCCTGCTGCTACTGGAGGTTCCGACGCATCAAAAATAAGAATTTAAACTTATATATTTGCGTCATTTTTATACATCACGTAATTTATATTTTCATTTCCATTCGTATTGTTTCTGTTCCTTTTATGTTAAAATTCCCTAGGCGTCGTCATTTTTCTATTGGCAGTATTTGTCTATATTGCGGTCAGAGGTTCTCAACCGTTTTAGCTCCATGCACCCATCTTTCACCATTTCCCCCATCATTCCTCCCTCCTTCATCCCCAAACTCGAAAAATACATATACATCTGATCAAATTTAGTGAATTAGGATCAGATTATATTTAATGTGTTTTATAAAGTAAGCAAGAAAATGTTTATAAATATCAAAACTAAAATAAACGCAGTTTTTATATTCATAAAATAAAACTAAATGAGGTAAATAAAAAGCTGATTGCATTCCCCCTTGAAACTACGAAATTCCCCGTAGGGGAAATTTCTCACCTGGTTGAGAGTCCTTGGTCTATAGTTTGTGTAAAAGATGAGATTATACTGGATATAACTGTTAACAGCCGATAGATGGCATTGTAAAACAAAAGCCGCCGATAGGGGGCGTACGATAGCAATCGAGAATCGGGAAGCGAGAGAATGTAACTGAGATTAAGAATGTTCCGTAATGATATGTATATATGTATATATTTACTGCAATAAAAAAGAAATTATAAAATGCAAGAGGTATCCCGATTGAATGAAAAGTGAAAGCTCAACTTACCCTAGCCATCCTGGGATTAATAACGGAGATTAAAGCTAACATTTCAGAAGTCGGATTATTAATGCAAGCACGCATTGAATAATGACCTCGCGTACCATGAGCGTGGAAGAAGGGGTAAGTTTCGTTTCTTTAAAAAAATTTGAATGCATGTGAACTTGTAGAATAATTCTAACAGAGTATAGAATTTAGAAGTATAGAATTATATTATTAGTTAATATTATGGATGAGAATACAAAGAAAGCTTTAGATAAAGCAAAAACGAAACGTAAAACTCTAAGAAGGTTAACAACACAAGTAATTAAGAGAATATCGGAATTATTGGAACAGGACATTGTCGATACAAAATCATTAGAAGAATGTGAGATGAATCTACAAGAAAAAGCAGATCAGATATTTAAGTTAGATCTAGAAATTGAAAATTTAATTCCTGAAGTATCTGATCTCGAAACAGAAGTCGAGAATAATCAGGAATACAGAGAACGTATCATCTACGCGAAATCGAAAGTCAAGAATTATCTCCAGAATTCAGATAGAAATAAGGCAGATTTGTCGTTGAAGAATAATTCTTCACTTATTTCGAGTAGTGAACCAGACAAACCGAGAATAAATTTGCCGAAACTTCATATAGAACCGTTTGAGGGTAATTTAGAGAAGTTTCAGGAATTTTGGTCACAGTTTGATAATGCGATTCACAGTAACGAACGCTTATCTAAAGTAGATAAATATAATTATCTTAAAGCTTTCTTGAAAGGACCAGCCTTAACCAGTATTCAAGGACTATTAATATCGGAAAATAATTATGATTTAGCAGTTGAGTTGCTTAAAGAAAGGTACGGAAAAAAAGAAATTATTGTAAGAGCTCATATTAACAATTTGTTAAATTTAAGTGCAGTAAAATCGGCATCGTATTTGAAACAGTTAAGGGAATTATACGATACGATAGAAATCCAAGTACGGGGTTTACAAACTCTTGGTGTCGAACTGAATTCATATGGAAGTTTGTTGTTTCCATTACTAACCAAACTTATTCCAGATTCCATTGTGCTAGAGTTTTATAGACAGCATGAAAACGATGATTCTTGGAATGTAACAGAATTATTAAAGTTTCTTAGAAGAGAAATAGAAACGCGAGAACGAACATTTTTGTTTCGTCAAACAAGGGAAAATAATGAATCAGTTAAAAGCATAGACTATAAACTGTCAACTAATAAATTTTCGGAAAAGGGGAATAGATTCCAGAAGTTTAAAGGAAAGCAACAGGATTCGTTTCCTAACGCAACCGCACTGAGCACATTCCAGAAAGTTTGCATTTTTTGCGATAATTCTGAACACAGTTCTGAAAATTGTGATAAGGAACGCGAACAGAAATTAGAAAGTCTAAAACGAAATGCAAGATGTTTTTTATGCCTGCGAAAAAACCACATGGCCCGTTTATGTAAATTAAAAGAGCGCTGCTTGACATGTAATCGTAAACATTCTAGCTTGATTTGTGACGCCAAATGCCTCCCGCGTCAGACAGAGAGTCGCGAAGGAATGACGTATGACAAAATGAAAGATCAAAATAGTGTTGCAATGAATCATGATGGATTATCTGACGTTTCAACATATTTGAAGAAAGCAATAATTAACGACAGTGAACCGATTGAATGTTTGGTGGATACTGGAAGCGCTGTTAGTCTATTAAGATTTTCGGTATTTTCGAAATTACGATTGCCATTGCAACCGGAAACAAAAAAATTGTTTGGAATCGGGAGTGTAAATCACGCATGTACAACAACGTTGGGAAAAGTTCATGTTTCAATTCGAATCGACGAAATCCAAACAACCGCGAATTTGTTTATCGTACATGATGAAGTTCAGCCGTATGACCTAATTATTGGGAGAGATATTTTAAACGATCAAATGTTGGCTTATGGGAAAATAGGGGATTCGTTTAACATATGGTATGCTAGTAAAATTCCATTCGCACAATTGATGAACGAAACGGAGCGTAAGCACATTAAGTTATATTCTGAGGAACCAATAGAAATAAAAAGTAACACGATAAACTTTGTACGTTCTGTAACCCCAGATATAAATAATGGATTAATCTTATTTCAAAACAAGCATGGAAGTCCGGATTCAGTAATGGAGGTTACAAATGGTAGGGTAACAGTCCCAGTTATGAACATAGGACACAATAACATCAGATTAAAAGGAAATCAGTGTATCAGCAGGGTAATAGATATAACAGAAGATTTTGAATTAAAGAAAACAGACAATCCTAACATAAACAAAGATGAAGTACAAAACCATGTATTTTCCATTTCTCAAAATATTCGCCGAATAAAAATAGATGATATAAAATTTGACGAGGCAACTACAGATAGTGAAAGAACTGATATCTTAAAATTAGTAAATGAATTTAGGGATTGCTTTGCTCTTAATCTAAATGAATTAGGTTGCACGGACGTAATAAAAATGGACATCAAAGAAATTGACGGGAGTAAGCCTGTGTCTTCTCGCCCGTACAAAACGAATGCAGCTGAACGTAACGCAATAAAAGAAATTGTTAAGGAATGGAAAGACAATGGGATAGTTTCTGAAACTAGATCGCCTTACGCTAGTCCAGTGTTACTAGTAAAGAAGAAAACAGGGGAATATAGACTAGTAATTGATTACCGCAGACTTAATAATCAGACGATAAAGGATAAGTTCCCTTTGCCTCGAATAGATGATCTTTTAGAATGTTTAGGAGGATGTAAAATTTTCACTACTCTGGATTTAGCCCATGGCTATTTGCAAATACCGTTAAGTGAAGAAGCCAAATTAAAGACGGCGTTCATTACTCCAGATGAAACAGGACAGTTCGAAAGGATGACATTTGGGTTAGTAAATGCTCCTGCTGAGTTTCAGCGACTAATGTCGTATGTCCTAGGCCCCTTGTTGAATACTAAGGTGTTGTGTTATATGGATGATATACTTATTCCTGCAAAATCTTGGGAAGAGATGATTTTCAAATTAAAGGAGGTATTAGATTGCCTAAGAAAAGCAAATTTAACCCTGAAATTATCTAAATGTGAATTTGGGAAGAGAGAAGTAGATTTCTTGGGTTTTATTATAAACGAAGATGGTATCAGACCGGGCTCTAGAAAAATAAAAGCCATAACAGAATTTCCAGAACCAAAGAATGTACACGAAGTGAGAAGATTTTTGGGCCTGACTGGATTTTTCAGACGATTTGTGCCGAAGTACGCATTAAAAAGCGAACCATTGACCAGATTGACAAAGAAGAATCGATACTTTGAGTGGAAGCAAGAACAAAAGAAGTCGTTCGAACTATTGAAGAAACAACTGACTGATAAGCCCATATTAGCTCACTATCAACCGCATGCCGATACTGAAGTCCATTGTGATGCGAGTGCAGAAGGTTTGAGTGGAATCCTAATCCAACGTGATGAAGATGGAAAATGGCATCTTGTTTATTGCGTCAGTAAGAAAACAACAGAAGCAGAGAGAAAGTATCATTCCAGCAAATTGGAGTTAATGGCCATCGTGTGGACGTTGGACAGGTTAAGACAATTCTTAATCGGTATAAGATTTACAATTATTACTGATTGCCAAGCTCTTATATATATGAATGCGAAGAAGACTACAAATCCACAGATAGCCCGTTGGTGTAGTTTGATTCAAGAATACGATTTTGAGATAAAGCATAGGCCAGGAAAAAGACTGTCCCATATTGATGCTTTGAGCAGAGGTCCGGTAGCGGAAGCTGATGACACGATGACGAGGATAGCTGAAAATTTTGAAGTTTGCCAGTCCCTAACCGAAGAAGAGCAAATACTAATGATACAACATGCTGACAAAGACCTGAAAAGAATTATCGAAATTATCAAGAAGAAACAAGAAGAACGAACTGCTGAGGAGAAGCAAGTAATTAGAAATTACGTGTTCAAAAAGAATAGACTGTTTTGGAAAACCATAGTGGATGGAAAGGAAAGACTGCTGTATGTGATTCCTAAAAGCATGAGGAAGAGTGTAGTGGTGAAATTCCATGATTTATTTGGTCACTTTTCTGTGGATAGAACAGTTAGCAAAATTAAGGAATTATATTGGTTCCCAAGCATGAAACGATACGTACGAAGACACATATCAGCATGTATTGAGTGCCTTATGAATAAAGCGACAGGTGGCAAGCAACAAGGACTGTTACATCCCATAAAACCTGGTAAAAGACCGTTTGCTATTGTCCACATGGATCACTTGGGTCCTTTCGTAAAGAGTTCGAGAGGTAATCAAGAAGTATTAGTGATAATTGATAACATGACTAGGTTCGTGAGAATTTTTGCAGTTAAGAGTACTAGTGCTAAAAATGTTTTACAGTCTTTGAAGAATTTTGTTAATGATTTTGGACTACCGGAAAGAATAATAAGTGATAGAGGATCTTGTTTTACTTCTCACCATTTTAAGCAGTATTGTACAGATAACGGAATACATCATACTTTGAATTCTACCAAACACCCCCAAGCCAATGGTATGGTAGAGCGCGTCAACAGAACAATTTTAGGAACGATAATGACAAGTTTGGCTGACAAACAGCATAGAGATTGGGATTCGAAAATAAAAGAGACGGAAAGAAATCTTAACAACATGGTAAACAAAACTACAAATAAGACTCCATTTGAAATGCTATACGGGTATTCGCCCAGATTTAATGATGGAATACTTAGGATGTTAGCAGACGAAGATTCAGATACATGGAAAGACCCGCGAGAAATCCAAGAGCAAGCGCGAGGAAGAATTGAGGAACAACAAGCGAAAATGAAAGAGAGATTCGATGGGAAAAGGTGTCGTACACTAATCTTTGAGCAAGGAGAAATCGTTGTGATGAGATGTGCCCCTAAGGCTACGGGTCAACCTACCAAAACACAGCCAAAATATCGAGGTCCATTCATAATAACGGAAATATTACCTAGCGATACTTACAGAATAACTCAACTAGAAACGAAGAATCGAGGTCGCTACTTCACTACCACTGCTCATGTGAGCCAGCTGAAGCCATGGAGGTGCGATCCCAGCTCTGATGATGATGATGATGATGATGACGGCGACGATCAAGATACTGACCAGTTATCAAGCTTGATTCCTCGACGGAATCCAATCAGATCTGTCCGTAAGGACTGATGGAAGTGTTCTCCGCTGTGATTAAGGTGAGATCTTTCCTTATTTTTTTTTATGTTTATCTACGTATATTTGCTGATAGAAAAACCTCCAGAAACTTTGGAACATTAATTGACTTTGAACTCTTGAACATTAGCTAAAAGACTTTAGTGCATTCTTTGAACTGATCATTTTAGAACTGATAACAAATGAGTTATTTCATATATATATATATAACACATGGTTAGTTATAATTTACAGAAAATTTTGACTATTATGCTAATGTATCAAAAAATATGTGAATTTATGTATGTGAAAACATTTTAGTAAGTTTATTATCATATCAAATTTTAGTATAATGTGTATTCTTCTTAGTGTATTAGTAATGTGTATTCAAGTTGAAATACAAAAATGTGTTAATTATAAAACTGATTTGTATTCAGAACAATCGAGGACGATTGCTAGGTCAGAATGACCGAGTGTTAACAGCCGATAGATGGCATTGTAAAACAAAAGCCGCCGATAGGGGGCGTACGATAGCAATCGAGAATCGGGAAGCGAGAGAATGTAACTGAGATTAAGAATGTTCCGTAATGATATGTATATATGTATATATTTACTGCAATAAAAAAGAAATTATAAAATGCAAGAGGTATCCCGATTGAATGAAAAGTGAAAGCTCAACTTACCCTAGCCATCCTGGGATTAATAACGGAGATTAAAGTTAACATAACGAATGCGAAGTTATTTCTTAACTTTTTAATGGATAATATACGTAAAATAATATAGTATGATTATTTGAATAATATAAGATTATTCTTCGAGTGATATAGCTATGAATGAGTTAATAAAGATTATATTTCGATTTATATTTCGTATTTTGAATTACTTATGCTAAAGTGACTAAAAGGGCAAAAACTCTTCGAAATTACTACTGTGGATTCGTTACAGTAGTATATTACGTTAACCATACGACAAAAGTTAGACGAAAAGATGTAAATTTACGAGAAAACTCTCGAAATTCTCTTCACACGCACATCTGTGAATAAATTATAAAATTAGCCCACCACAAGTTCATGAATAGTCAGTCTAAGCAAAGACAGCAAAGTCTTTTGTGTGTGTAGTTAGTTCACTTAAAGAGTTTCCGGTTTCTAGCGCAACCTTTTGAAGCTAAATGTTGTTACACTTTTAAGATGGCTTATACACAGAGCCAGCTGGATTAAGCAAGTCTATAGCGTAAGATATAACACTGTTTCAGGTTCCCTTTCCTTGTTTTTATAGGAGTATAAATGCATTATGACTTAAAAGCCTCATCTGATTTGAGCCTTTAAGTTATTTGTGGACATAGGATTGTAAGACCTTTACTGTACTTTTTAGAAATTAATTGATGAAATTTGTGTCCATCTGATCAAAAGTTACGGAAGTATTTTCAGAACAATGAGCTATAAATTTTTGCTTTTCTTCGACTTTATGTTATGAGTATAATCGCTTGTAATAAAACTCACGTTTTCCTTGCATTGTTCTATTTATTTTTGGAGATAAAACGCCAAGTCCTGATAAATTATATAAGCAAGAAGACTAACGGACTACTTGCTTGAGTGTATCTGTGATTTTCCCTGCCTGTAAGACAAATGCAAGCTAGAAGTCCCTTCTTCTAGGCAGATAGCTCTTCGTATGCTTTGCCATATTCAGTTACATAAATTTACCTCCGAAAAATAATCCTATTTCCAAAATTCTTTGTAATAACTACGGAGTCAATTTTATGCTTCTGATTTTTCCTGTTAATATGTGTGCTTTCTGACCTCTGAGCTGGTAACATCGGTGGCGCCTGCTTGCTTGACTCAGTTTGTTTTATTACACAAGACAATTGCAAAGATTTTCTTTATATGTAGCTCAATACCAGCCAGTTTCCTTTTTGACCCTTTGACTACTAACTGAACATATATGGCCCACCTAAAGTTTAAAATCACTGATGGGTTAAAAAGTACTTAGAATCTCCTGAATTTCGGGTACCATCTTCCAATAGTTGGAAAATCAAGACACCACTGTGCTCGTTGTACACAAATTAACATACAGAAAAGAACAAATATGAGTTGCCAGATGTGTAATGTTGGGTTATGCAAAGAATGCTTTCCCCTCTACCACATGATGTAAAATCTATTTCATATAATAAAGTTTTCCAGAATAATAAGTGTGCTTATAATAAATCGATCGCTACGTGTGGAACATATGTATCCCACCATTAACTACGCCTGGGATATATGTGTCCCAGCCTTTGGCTTGAAAAACCATTCATCCAAAAAAAAATCCCAAATGCTACATTTACCTAATTTATGACGTATTTTGTTCATTTGGATAGAATTCATAGTTCATAGGATTTTTTTTAATCTGTAGTCAAAGTCCTGTGAGACACTTTCACCTTAAGGCAAATAAACCTTGCTTGTTTTCTAGGATAGGTTAATCAGTTAACGAATCGTTAGAGTTTGCAGTATATTTATTATCTAAAATAATTTTTTACTTTCGATTTCTGTTGAAAAATTCATAATTTCTATTATGAGAAAGGCTTATTTGAGTTTGAAAAGAAATTTGTGTATGAGCTAACACCACTTAAAAAATGGCCAGAATTTCAAGCTTGCAGCAATATTGGTTTAATTGCAATTGCCAAAGAAATATGTTTAGAATTTAATATTGCTTCACACTTTATCTTTGCTTGAACCACTTGTTAATTAGCCTAAGAGGCTTAAAAGCATTGAATTTTTAAAATTTGATAAGTAGTTAACAATTTATTTCTTGTACAATAAAATACGTTCATCTATTTCTCTTCTCATTCTAGACTTGTTAGAAATTGAAATTGAGCTACTCATATAATAGTGTCCACCGAAAACATCGTCGCAAAAATATCGCGAATAGAAAAGTCACAGAAAAAATAACGCTAGGCAAAAACATTATCGTGTAGAACATCGTGAGAGAAAAGTAAGCAAGGAGAAAACATCGCAGTTCTAAAATATCGAGGTATAAAACAACGCTATCGAAAATAAAACGGCTCGTGAAACCTGCAATTTTAAAATATCGTCGTAAAATACCGTGGTAAAACTTAAAGCACCTATAAATTATCGCATAACAGTAACATCGCAGACATGTGTTTTTCAGGCTTTATATTCGCATAATGCTTTGTCAGCACAAGTAAGATTGAGAATTATTTTACCTCTATGTTTCCTTTTTTTCGATTAATTATTAATTTTTTTGCTATAAAAGCAAGAAAGAAATATAAGCATTTAAAAGCTGAAAATGAGTAAAAAATTAATTCCACCTATAACAGTTGATAGAATTTTAAATTTAGGTACTTAATTATTAAAAGTCATTCCTTAATTAGTCTATTTTATAACGTTGAATTATTAATCATCTTCTCTTTTCTAATTTTTTAGCCTGTACGTTTAAAAAAACTGCCAATACAACTTTATAAAAGAGATTAATTAAGTAATGATTATCAATAGTTAAGTATATAAATTAAAAATTCTGTTTACTGCTATACGTAGTATTAATTTTTTACTCAGTTTCAGTTTTAAATGCTCTTCTTCTTGCTTTTTTAACAAACAAACAAACAAAAAAAATCTAAAACACATTTCTTCGATGCTATCATCATGCGAAGATTTGTAGCTGCTTTATTTTTTACTACGATGAATTAAAACTGACAGCTTTATTCTAGAACTGTTCTAGAACAATGTTCTAGAACTGCGATGTTTTCTCCTTGCTTACGTTTCTCTCACGATATTTTCGCCTTGAGTTGTTTTCTTCGCGATATCTTTGTCCGCGTTGCTTTCGCCTGTAACCGAAATGATTAATCTCAAACAATAACTGCAAGTTCTAGCAGTAATAGTACAAGTCTCAGACAAATTGTATTGTTATACAGATCCGATACAAGCGAGTTATAAAGAGGATTAAAAAATGTCTGAAAAAAAAAGTGAGTGAAATAAGCAGATTTTGTAATGCAAGTATGTCGGTTGAAATAGCGCATTGGGGTGGTACAGGACACATTTGAGAGCTGTAGCTAAAAGGGACCTATTGGAGTAAATCATCATTTTTTCTGCAGATTCGAGCATTATGTATCGGTACACGAAGACCCAACTCGCTAACATGAACTTTTTTTATTGGACTGAGAAAGAAAATGGTGCAGAAACTTAAAGAAGGTACTCGAGAATTGTTCTCTTCCTTTGCGTAGCTGCTCCTTTTTAATTTTTTTACTTCCTTGTACGAAGTAAAAGGGAAGTATTGTAGTCGCGAAAATATCGGGTATCATATTTCAACGAAAATACCTATTTTGACCGCTATCGAATGAAATTTAAGGATGCTTTTGTGTGAGATCCGTAGATAACGACAGAATAAAGGACTTTTTTTTCCTTAAAAAAATTATAAAACTGATTTAAAATGGATTCTGAAGACATTTTTTTTCGTGGCGTCTGTGTGTACGTAAGTATGCATGTATTTCGCATAACTCAAAAACGAGTTGCCTCAGAACTTTGAAATTTTGTATGTAGGATTGCTGTATCATGTAGATGTGCACCTCTCTTTTTGGTCGCAATCGGCCTCACCAAAAGTATATAAATATATGTACCCTCTGTTACTCGGCTCAGTGAGCTCAGTTGTTTTATTTTTATATGTTGGTAAATTCTTATAAGTTGGAAAATTTTATTCTTACATGTTGGTTGCATTTTTTGCTTTAAAAAATAATGAATTATGTTGTTCTTGTCTTCTGATTAACGTTGTTATCCTTTAGTTAATCTGCATTCAATAATTGTAGAATTATCAACAATTTAAAGTTATTTAAGTGCGGCTAAGCCTAATCATTTTTCTCATGGCTGTCCCATTTGTGTACATTTTGAACTTAGGAGAAGAGTGGATGTGTTGCCAGTCTAGAGAAATTAAGCTTCGCAACAAGAAAGATAACGTCTTTTTTTATTATTGCGAATTAAAACATGCTTAATCCATTCTGGAATTTATTCGAGGAAATAAGTGTTTAAGATTTACTTCGCAATTTTCGATATAGATATTCTGAGTTTTTAATGTATTTTTACCTTGTGGCGAAGTAAGAACTAAATTAATTCAATGATAATTACTGAATCGTCTGTGAAAAACTTTTTTTTTATCTTGTTGTTTATTTAATTTCTTTTATACATCGTTTTAGATTTATTACAGTATTTGAATAGATGATGTGGCAACGATTAGATCATTCTTCAGATGATAGACATAATTTTTGTGCATTCTGAATTATAAAATGAATAAGTTGTAACACTGTTAAGTGACCCTAGCGCCAGAGTGTCGCTAGGGTAAACGAACATACTGAATTTTAAAGAGTGCATTTATTCTATTGTGGTTTATGAGCTATCGACGAAGTAGATTTTATTCAATTCAATAAGTTTAAATGAAATGCAAAATGCGTGTAATTTAATATTCCGTACAAGGAAGTCCTGTGGTGTACACATCAGATTTTTTTAATGCACTTCTAAACTTTCGTAGCTAATTTTTCGCACCTCCTAACCGTTCACCTGAAATAAGTCCTAGCTTGCTGCGGCTTTGTCCAGCCTAGGCATCCACATTTAGAATTATCAAGCTATTTCTATAGGTATGGACGATTCTTCCCGAAAGCGATTCAAATAACCGATTCACTTTTCTGAGCGAATGATCTATTGATCCAGAAAACGGAGTGGCATCTCTTTTATAGTTCACGGAGAGTTCTTGTTGGAAGCTTGTCAAGAACAGAGATGTGCTTTCGATCACGAACTGATTCACTTTCTGATTCGCGAAAATAGAGCTTCACCCACTGAGAGCTCTTCTTGAAAGCTTTCAGGGAAAATTCGATTCCCATTTTAGTTTAGAAAATAGTGTTTATTTTCCCATACTGGAAGCGAGTTTAATTTTTATCATTTCCTAACATTTAAAAAACATTTTGTTCCAGACATGTATTGTTAATTCCATCTAGAAAGAAGGTTTTAGCGAATCTCAATCACGCAATTGAAAAAAATCAGTTCAGGGAGTTAGGGTCTGAATAATCGATTTTTCCGATCTTACTGCTCGTTCGATTACTTTCGTTCTTTGCATCATCCTCACTAACAGTTACCAATCCAATTATTCGTCCAATTGTTCCCGGTCTTCTTTCCATTTTCCGCTCTTGATTCCCTCCTTTTCTGATTTTTATTATTATTATTATTATTATTAAGGTTTGTTATTGAACAGAGAGTCATAGAAAAGACGACCTATGAGCGAAAGCTTCTTCATAAAAGAATGGTTTTGTTCGTCTCTTTTGTAACAGCACGACTGGTGTGTCTCTGCTATCTTAAAATGTGATTTAATGTCAAATGCCTTTTATGCATAACATACGCAGTTGATAAAAGCTCAAAAGTGATTTTATCAAAGTATCATCGTCTGTGATATGCGTAGAGAAATAAATACCCTTAAATTCTACATACACACGTTTACTTTGAAAAAATTTCGAAAATTTATTCTAAAACAGTTATATTTTTATTACAAAATTTCCATTTAAACTGTTGATATGGGCATATTTAATCTTATGCCTGTAGATATACTAATGCATACACGTTTCATCCAATCACTTATTCTCGCCTAGAAAATTGAAAAATATCTCATTATCTTGGCAGAGCTTTTTTACTGTAAGATCTGAAAATTACGAATAAGTGAATTCCCATAATTTTTTCAATGTCTATTGTTTTGTGCGTCTGATTGGATTGTTTGACACCAGATTCAGATTATTGTTTTTCATATTACAAAATCATTATACACATTCGTAACGTTATCCTCTTTGACAGCTGTTATATAAATACTTTCCAGTCACTGTTTTCTTGCAATATTAATCGAAATACCGTAATGGCTTGCTTACCCAACCCTTTTGTGAGACCCTATTTTAATTACATATTTATTCACTGGTTATAATTTTCTACTTTCATTCGGTTTTAAAGCCAAATTTCTTTGTTTTTTCACTTTTAATAATTATGTAAATTTAAAAAAGCCACACCTCACTGAAATTGTAACCATAATTTTTAGGACAAGAAAAAATAAAACTACAATTGTTTTGGTAATAGTTAAGAAGTATTTTCCTTTATCTTTAAAACAATATCATTGTTTAATAACCTTTCAGCATTCATCAACTTCTTCAGGTCAAAGCTTGTCATTATTTCACCATAACGTGAACGAAAGTTTTTAATATACAATAAAAGTTTATTCCCTAGTTTGACGAATTACAAAAGACCACATATTGAAGAATGCATATTAATGACAATAGGCTTAATTACTTCCATTGCGAGTAACACGTACCGTAATAATGCAATGCAATCAGCGCACGTTTATTTCGTCTAGATTTGAAACCTACATATTCCGGGTGATGAAAGAGATTTTTCTGAAGAAATAAAAACGAATATCCCACTCAGTTTGTGCAGAGAAATTTACTTGTTCCTATCCAAAAGTTACGTTTGACGACACAGAATCAAAACTCTGCTCCCATAGCTCAACAACAACGCTTTGTTTATTTGTTTAATCAATTGCGACAAAGCACTAAAGGACTGTTACAACTGTACTGAATGGCAGAATTATAGATTACACACCTTGTCCACAAAAACTGAGCTTTATTTTTGCAATACACACCTTGTCCACAAAAACTGACCTTTATTTTTGCAATCTTGGTTGTAGACATGTACCTCCAATTACAAAAATATCTTAAATGATTCAAAGATTCATGTTTTCTTATTTTTAAATTTTAAAAAAAAAATTATTTTGTACAAAATACGAAATGTAACTTTTTACACATTCCTCCAGCCTCTGCACTTATAATAATATTTTGTATTTTATTTTAATTTTTTAAATGAAGCTTCCGAATACACTTCTCGCATCTCAGATATTTTAAAATGTAGTTTTGGCAACAATTTTCCTTTCTGATTGTTGTTGATAGATTTTTGATAAAACTGCATCATTTTGAATAGTTTTATTCTTTTAAAAATTTCGGTTTGGCAACAATTTTTCATCGTACTTCTTATGTTACTGTTTTTAAGAGACTGAAAAGTTTATTGCTTATTTCATTGTAATATTATGTTTTAATTATATATAATTTTAATTATAAAAATGTTTTGCGTGATATTTTTGAATCTGTTTAAGTTCTTAATCTGTTTATACCATTTGAGTTCTTAAGATTTTGCAAAGGGAAGTTGGTTAATTTATTTATTAGGATAATTAATATTTGTATTAAGGGATATTGCTTATTTCGTTGTACGCTTTTTATATATAATGTATTTTTAACTGAATTTTCTTTTTCGTTGTTGTTTGTTTCTTTTTCGATAAAATTGTTCTGCAGAGTAAAATTCTGTGCAGTTTTCAAATTTAATGTTTGGTGTTCTCTTTAGGCATTTTTCTGGTACACTTAAAAGCCAGACGAAGGCTGTCCGCGCAGCGGCTAGTCAAAAATAAAACACGGAACGTTTGACTCCCGCACTACAAAAATTAACGAGATATTCAGTTTCAAAATTTACGATATCGGATGTATTTTGAATTTGCTTTGAGGAGTCGGTTAATAAAATAAATTAGAAAAGAAAGTAATAATAAAATCTGAAAGGTTTCATATTTTAAATTACGTCCAAAGGGGCATTTTTTTAACATTTTGTGTGTTACCTTCATTTATTAAATATCGCGTTCTTCGCACTTAAACCATAAAATTCAGTTCAAGAGCAATATTGCAAAATAATTCTAAAATCAGCATATCTTTAGAATTTCCGATACACAATCTCACGCGCTGAAGATAAGCATGTTTACCCCCCCCCCTTTTTTCGTACAGTGTTGCCGTGGCTCGCTTGAAAATCGTTCAGTTTGTTAATCAAAAATTCGTTAAAGTTTCACAAATTTTAAATAGATAATAAAACAAATTCGAAATTCAAAATTCGGGCTTCCAAGTGCCCATGTTCGGTTGTAGGAACTATGTTATTCAAAATTTGAAGACTCTAGGTACCTTTGTTTTATCACAATGCGAGAAACACGTATACATTTATGCAGATTCTTCATTATTTAATTTCTTTGAATATAACACAGGACGATGATATTTGATGGCAACAATTTGAAAAGTCAAACGGACATTTTAAGAGTTTCATTTTTTAAATTGTTGGGCATTTAGTTTTAGACGCAAAAGGCCAAAACGAAATTAATAGTCCTTCTGGGCTAACGCCTTTTGGACTAACAATAATAGAAAAGACCAATTTTTTCCCTTTATCTGCATGCAATGCTTCTTGCGTGTGTAGGAATACATATTTTTCATTATTAAAAATACATTTTCTGCTTTTTAATCACACGTTTCATTTCAAAAAAACAGAAATTTATATTACATTTCAGATGTTAAGAGGAATTAATATTTCTATTTTATTCATTTGCTTTTCCTTTCAGTTAATGCCTCTAAATTTTTAAAGTTTCAATATATATATATATATTTATTTAATAATAATAATACTTCCCCTTTTCCCCTACTTTCATTCGTTTCTTTACAGTGATAAAATAGTTTCTGTAACCTTATATCTTTGAGTAAGGGAGGGCATGGAGAATAAAACTAATTTAAAACTAGTTTCATTGTTCTCATGAGAGAAAGTTAATTTGCTTTTCTATGAGAGAAAGTCTACAACAAAATGCAGGTAAATTTAATTACCGTGTTTTAAAAAGGCGTAATGGAATTTCATAAAGACAATATGCATAGCCGTTAAGATTTCTTTGTTATTTCACTTTTACTGTAAACAGGCAGAACGGCAGGTGAAATTCGGTTCATTTACAACACAACGTAGTACTTGCAAAACTTTATTTGATTCCTTCTACCTCTCTCTTATTATCAAAAGAAAAGTACTCATGTTTGAATAAGCAAATATTAAAGTCTTTTCTCTTAGAATAAGTAAAAACATAAAATAATTTTCGTGTATGGTTGATCCTCTTACTAGTAATTGTACTCCGCACCGGACGTATGAATAGTATTTGAAACGATTTTCTTCTTGGGCAGAAGAAGGGGACTGAAAATTTCGCTTTAAATCTTTATTCTTTTCACGAAGGAATTTCTGTATACGCCCACTTAAAATTCCTAGGCTTTGGAAGTTATTTTGAAGAGACAATTAAGATTGCCGTTTTAAAATATTTTAATTTTAATTTTAAAGACGCAATTATGCCATCTTTAGTTTCAGATAGGACTCAATACAAATTTCCAACGGGAATCTATTATGCTTAGATATTTCATATTTCGCAAGAAATTCATCGAAAGCACTTCTAGTTTAAAGCTAGAAAAATGCTTCAGTTTTTCTTAATCATTGCCTACAACCAAACACTTATTTATTTTGTTGTAATGGGAGTTTGTGTTAGTATTATCTTTCAAAGATTCTCAAACAAGGGCTCGCATTTTATTTTAAATTCGGGCTCCAATTTTCTTAGGTCACTTCTGAAGAATAATCTACATAAGCTTGGCTATTATATCAGAGTCGATACTCTTCATACTATTTAGCGGCGAAATCGTCATTGCCATTAACAAGATGATTTCCAGATACGAATTCTTTGAGTGTTCATGATTTAAAAAATTCGTCGCCATTTATAAACTGAATTAGTGCACAAGTTACTTTTATCTTGCCATTAACCATATCAGAGGACCTTCTTACGATCAGCTTAATATGCTTATACACCTCAAACATATATTGATCATAAACGTTTAAGTGTTGCTGTTCGAAAGCAAGGATATCTGGATAGTTGCTTCCTTTAATCACAACAAGGATGGGTTGCCCACGTAGCTTAAAGGAAAATTTCATCAAGAAACTTTAAACAATGCTTATGATGTTGTCGGTGTCTGTATGATCTAGAACTAATAAGAAGGAAATGGAAAACGCAGCATGCAATCCAGGAGAATCAATCATCAACTATCAAATAAGGATGAACTCCCTAATGCTGAGGATTTCGAAAGTTTATTCACTGAGGGATTCTAAAATGTAATTAAACCTCAGTTTATACGACATTACTGTCTTCAGTCAAAGGTAATTTTGGCAGCATTCAAAGAGAGCGTCCAAAACTTATGAAACTTACGTCTTAATTCAACCCGATAATGCAAAAGTACATACTCTAATTCTCCCTAATTAAGAAATCACGAATCTGGAAGGAAGATATTACATTTTTTTGTATGTGTGTGTGTGTTTTGCAGGCATCAGACATTTTGCCTTTTTCTTCGTAAAATGGTTTGCAAGGTACTGAAATCAATCAAGTGAAGGTTATTTTCCAAAGTAAGAGAATTTTTTTAAATATAAGGACGAGAATATCTTAATAATGGAATTTAAATAATAGATTAAATTAACTTTCTTTTATATCAGAAGCAAAATCTCATACGAATTTCCAATAGTTCACATAAGATTTTAACTAGCTTAACTTAGAGTTTTAGGGTTATTAATTAATAAACAAGTCTTATTAATTTTTGTTCAAAGTTTGAACCGTTATCAACATTTGCTTTCAGTAATTTTATCAATGAAACATACAAAATACTAACATTAAATATCATGTTACCAGCTAACTAATAATAAAATTATAAATAGAGAAAGTAAAGTAGTTTGAGTTCTTTATCCTGTAGGAAAATAGTTTACTAACTTTTCTGGGCTCTTTAATAAAAAAATGATAAAGTTTTATGATTAGTATGCCTTTGTTTCTTGCTGCATTTTTTTGATTTTAGGATTTGTAGTTATTCCCAAATCCTAAAATCAAAACCTTTTTTTACAAGCAGCAAATAAATGTTTTTTTTTTATTATTTTTTAGTATTTTATAATATAAATAATCAATATAAGTCAGAAACAATACAATATTTTTAATTAATAAATTTAATTACCTCATACACACATATATATATATGTGTGTGTGTATATATATATATATATATATATATATATATGTGCGGCCACCGACACCATCGTATGAAGAAACGGACAAATTTACATCCACGCCTTCTTCGGGATTCGAAAGCGGGACCCTCGGTATAGCAGCCAGGCTTCCCTAACCACTATACCGTCTAGGCGGCTCACGCATCTGCATTTAAACCGTATCAATCATATACCAAATACCACTAATAACTGAACGCAATTTTACGTTGATGATATGAAAAATATTATAACATTTAATCATACAGATTTATGAAAAATCTAAACTCTTCTGTTTTACGTCACAGTTTTGAAATCAGACTGAGACAAATCATTTTTATAATATTTTTTTTTAGAGAGAGGAAGAGAAAAAGCCAGTATGAATAGCCAGTATGAAAGCCAGTATCATAATAAAATTTATGATTAGCTAAATTAAAACAAAATTTAGCTAATTATAAATTTTATTATGAGCTCACATTAAGTAGTTAGTAATTAAAAAATTCATTTTACCCTAAAAAGATGTTTGAATAATTGTAGTACATCAGGATGCTAGTTTAATAGTATTGCGCAATATGTTTTGGTTAGCAAGAAATAAAAAAATATACAGAGGTTACCTACAGTTTGAGTACATCCATAACTAAGAGTTCTTAAAGCTCATAAAGCATATATATCTAACAGCGTTCATCTGTTAATTAAGTTATCACATAACTTTCTTGAAAAGATGGCACGCACAATTGCAGACAGTGATTCTGTGGTAGCGTGAACCTCAGTATCCAAAAATCAGGGTGCAGCTGAATTTAAATTAAAGACTAGAACATGTTCTTCACAATAAACTCGAGAATTTAATCAGTTCATACTACGGAGCACATTGTTTTGCAGCTTTGACTCATGTTTATACATCGTAAAATCTAGTTAAGTTATCTAGTGGTTACGTGGAAAGTGTAGTTACAGGAATTACACTAGAACGTAGAATAGGAAATGAACCTGGAATCCGGAATATCAGGAAGCTATAACATAGAAATAGCACACGAAAGAACACATTCAACATACAGAAACCGAACTGAGAAATATAAAAGATGATTGACCGAATGCTTACTCCCACCGTTGCTTCTTAATTATAACAGTAAAACGGCATTCTTTTCAATAGCCTCAGAATAAAAAAAGTGTGTATGCCAATTCCCAACACTTTAAAATGCTTCCTTTTTTCGAATCATTGGCTAATTTAAATTCTAGAAAGCCTTAATAAGTTTATAAGGTATTTTTCTTCCTCCCACATGCGCCTTCATCGTGTAGTTGGAAGCATACTTGGCGCGTATTCGAGAGCACCAAAGTTCGAGTTCTGGTTAGAGCATTACCGATTTCTTCAATTTCCTGACATCGACAAATTCTAGGACTCTACAGGTGGCGCCCCAGCTAAAAGGTGGAGAGCGATAATTCGTCACCACTAGGATTTGGCGATTGGGTCCCCAAACGCCCTTTAAAAGGAGGTGTAATATGAAGTATTTTCTCCCTTCCTTCCGCATGCCTTCGGGATGTAATTGGAAGCCTATTCGACACGTTTTCTAGAGGTTCAGGGTTCGAGTCCCTGTAAGGGCACTGTATTTTTGTTGTCTGTACAAGTTTCTTCGTGTTAGCAAGTTTTCAGTCTTTAACTGTTCTGCGCGCATGTAAATTATGCTCACCCTCAGTTCCTATTTCAGAAGGAATGTCTCAGATTTATTTTTTATTGTTACCGTGATTCTTCACTTCAAACAGGCATGACTTTTACTTTTATGAATTTTTTTACTTTAAATCAGTGTTTTCATATCATCGGTGATTCTGTAATTTTTAATATGTTCGTTTAACAACGAAATGTGCGGAGAATCGTTTCAACATTAAATTCAAAAAGAAAAAAAAAATCGAATTTTGAAAACGTCACTTTACCACATTAGACTGTCATCCACAAATAGTGTGCACAAAATTTAAACTGGACAGATCATCAGGAAACAATTAAAAAATCAATAAAAAAACTTTTGACACCATATGTGAGCTATATAAAATCTTATATTAACATTATACGCTGTGGCTAAAAATAACAGAAAATAATTCCATCTTGCTGAACTTCTTTTCAACATGCAAGGGCCAAAAAAAATCTTATCTTTTTAGATGCATTCTAACAAAAACCGTAACCCAAAAACGCATCATTATTTTTCGGATTAGAAATGGATAACACGCATGGGATACAAAATTTTACCAAACGTTTAATTTTTCAGAAACTAATTTCAAGTTGCTTAAAAAATTCAATTCCTTGAACAAGCTTCTTTGATCATTGTTAATAGCGATGAAGACGTCGCCTTTCGGGCAGCCAGCTCTTTCTCAATATTCATATCAAATACTCTTTTGCAATCTTATGTTGTTTTTAATTTTCCATGCAATTATTTGCTCGCCATCTATATAAATAAATTATCAGCAGAATCATTTTCTTCGCTTTTATTTGCATAGAAATTTTTAATATTAAATTTTGTTTTCAACTAGCCATTAACTTTTTGAATAAGTAAACTAGCTCTTAACGATGTGGGATAGTAGTAATAAAGATATTTAAATTCGTATTTGCATGCAAACCTTAGCGTTCAGTTTCAGACATATGTATTCAAATTCAGATGTATGTATTTAAGTTAATATATATATATATATAATATAAAAAAATACGATGGCTTTGCTCTACGCGAGCAGGCAATCTCTAATTAACTTTCCGCAATTTCAGGATCTTCCCCCTAGACCAGTACTTTCGAGAACTCTCTGGCCTGTTATGTAACCGCTACTATAAATAGCTTTACGCGCCATTTTTCGTCAGACTGCTTTCTGTCATTGCCTGCCATACAAATGCTTTGCTCGATCTCTAAAATATTTATGACATCGAGGTTCTAAATTTAATACTATTACTATTTAAATCATTATTGAATATGTGATCTTCGTCTAAAGAAAATGAGCTGTCATTTAATTGAATAAAGATGCGGAGTTTTTAAACTGAAATTCTTCTCTGCCTTCCACTTCGCCAACGACAAGATCCGGACTCTGATTGCTATGCTTCAGCATTTCCAATGTCCATCGACTGAAAATATCACAAATATATATATATTGTACACATTATACTAACGTTATTCAATATAAGTAGCAGTACGTCCCCTATTACTCATATTGTATACAAAAAATATTTATTTAATTAATTTATAAATACAATGTCTTTGGAAGAAAAGAACTTCTTATATAACAAGACATTTTGATATTTGTTGCGGGTTTTAAACATTAATTACCTAGACTGTATAAGTTATAAATCGAACTAAGGCCTTCAGTCATATGCCTAATATCATTGCCCTTAGTAGATAGTCTCTGAAAACAGAGCTAGCATGTTCTATTGCTAAACTGTGTCAATATTACAAAACTTATTACTCAGACAATTCAACTACTAATTAAAAATTAAATGTGAATAAATTTTCATTTCGAAGTTATTGTTCATAAATTAGTTTCAACATTATTTTATACTGGGGGAGCCAAAGTTCTTGTTTATAACTGTGCCTTATTGGGAAGCATAATTCACAAGTGCACATCAGTATCGCCACTGAGGGATGGATTTCGAAAAAGGACCAATGAACTTCTATTGCTCTTGTGATGCTGAATCTTTGAAACTGTGCATGTGAGCGTATGTTGTTGTTTACTTTTACTATGCATTTGTTTTGCAGTTATAAATGTATGACTAAATTCTGCTATCATTTTAGTAGAAAATCTCGCTGTGCTTTCATTTTATCAATTTATTTAATCGTCAACATTTCACTTTCACGAAACTTATCACGCACTGATATTCGGATTAATGTTCGTGGCATATTATCACTTTTTATATCAAGAAAATGACTCAAGTTACAATTAGCCTCGAATGTTATGCATTTATTAACATCTGTGAATTAAGAGAATTCGAGTGTGTAATTTTTTTTTACTGAGGTGAGAATAACTGGAAATGTTGTTTTCTTATCTCAGTGCTTGCAGTACTTTGAGTTGAAAGTGTAGGATTCAAAATATATATTCTTAATGATCTGATTGTACCTATTGTTAACTTATTAAATATATTCGTTGTGAATAAGATAAATTCATTCTGTTTGAAGAACATTTCTTGTGCGGGCAATAGATTTAAGAGTGAACAGTTATTAATGTGAAATTTAACGCACTGAATGCGTAGGAATGCAAATTAGGAAAGTTTACTTTGAATAAAACTGTGCATTACCTGTTATTATACAACATCCTTTTCATATAGGCTGCAATAAAATGTACTAAGATTTCTAATATTTAGATATATAGTATACTTATATTTGATCCAAGTTCACACTGAAAAATTGGACAAGAAATCCAGGGTGCTTTAATTATTTTGTACAGGAATTTGCGTGGCAAAACATTTTCAACCATCTCGCTTAAAACGCGGCAAAGGTCATGTGAGGTGACAGAAATATTACTGGAAGCCTATTGGTCCATTCTAGAAGCCACTCCTTCGGTGGCGATACAGATTTGCACTTACAAAATATTCTGTCCAGAATGCTGAGACACCCAGTACTGGTCAGCCGTAAGGCATAAGTAAAAGTCAAGCATAATTTGTGCTATTTAGCTCCATTCTTCGTTTTACGCATTCTAAAATACACTCATTTCCATAAATTAAGCATAATTCGGAGTCACACGGAAATCGAACGCTAAAATAAATATATCACCTGTAAAATCACTACACACATCTTCAAGAATCATATGCAAATTTCAAGAAGTAACCAGATGACACCGATGGTACGTCACAATGACGAGAGTGTAAGAGAGTGATATATAAGGAATACAGGCAAAGAAGTAAAATTGTTCGCAGGTGCTTTATAAGCATTTCAGTGCAATAACTGAATAGTTATGACACAAAGGACGCATTTGGATGATTTTTTACGTGGTAGAATTATCGGCCGTCTGGAATGTAGGCGTACCCAACTGGAAGTATCAGACGAACTTGGAATTGCCCAGAGTGCCATCTCCAGGCTTTGGCAACAATTCCAAGATGATGGTAATGTGAGTAGACGTCACAGCACAGGTCGCCCCAGAGTTACAACGCCGAATGAGGACCGGTATTTGGCAGTTACTGCCAAAAGAAACAGGCGGAGCACAGCCTCAGACCTGTCTCGTCAGCTCTCTTCAGCCACTGGTACGACAATTTCAAGGCAGACCGTGTACAGACGCTTAGGGCAGATTGATCTATATGCTCGTAGACCTGTCACATGCGTTCCACTTACTGCAACTCATTGTCGCCTGCGGTTAACCTAGAGTAGAGAGCATGCATTGTGGACACCGCAACAGTGGGCTTGTGTGATGTTTTCCGACGAGTCCAGGTTTAGCTTGCAATCTGATTTTCGTCGGACTTACATATGGAGAGCTCCAGATACCCATTACCACCAAGAAAGCATTATTGAAGGACACCGTTACGGTGGTGCAGATGTGCTCGTTTGGGGTGGAATTATTCTGGGTTCCAGAACTGACCTGAATGTTCAAATTGGAACCATGACAAGCCAATTCTATCGGGACGTCATTCTGGAACAACATGTACGTTTGTTTCGAGGCGCCATGGGAGCACAATTTGTGTTTATGGATGACAACGCCCGTCCTCACCGTGCAAACATCGTAAGCGAATGCCTTCAATCGGAGGATATCACCCGTATGGACTGGCCAGCATTCTCACCGGACTTGAATCCAGTAGAGCACGTGTGGGACATGCTTGGCCGACGAGTTGCAGCCCGTCAACCTCCTCCTACATGTCTACCGGAACTTCGGAGAGCATTGCTTTTTGAGTGGTGTAATATCCCCCAAGATCAGATCGATAATTTGATACTCAGCATGCCTAGGCGTTGTACGGACTGTGTTGCATCGTCTGGGAGACATACAATGTATTAACAATCATACCAACCATGTAATATTGGTTTTTTGTAAATAGGTTTTTTTTTGTAATTTGCTCCAGGGAGAAAATATCGCTAATTTTTTAATAATATCAAATACATAGCATCTTTTTTTGCTCTTTACCTTTTGTTTAATAAATAAGCTTTACAAATAAGTCAAATTTGTTTTGCTTCTAACTCTTCCTTTGCCTGATTTTGCATTATCCTTAATTTATGGACATAAGTGTAATTAAAAGTAAACTTATTTGTTAAAACCACAAAATGCTAAAATCATTTCAATAATTTCAACATTTAACCCGAATTCAAATATTTAACCCAATTTTGATCACTTTATCAAAAAGAAAGAATGTTCGTTTTATTCCTTTTCGTCTGCTAAGCACTTTTTATTCACTTACTGAGTTAGGAGAGTGAATAATGTGATTTGTGAGAATTTTTTTCCCTCTAAACATCGCCTTTTCTTTTGACAAGAATTACATCGTTAACGTGCTTGTCTCTATCTTTCTCGACTCACTGTCATGAACAAACTCCAAAGATTTTTTAACTAAATTTCTGCAGGATAAATTATACGTAAACGCATTAAACAAATAGCACAGCGAACTTTTGTGCTACATTCTTTGTGAACGGATAAAAATATTCTGCTTAACTGGTGATCTTGAAAATCGAAAGATTCCACCAAATATCTTAAGGTCTGGGATAAAGATTATCCTTTCGTTAAATCTCACGTAAACATTTACAAGGACATTGGTTGATCAAAGATTTGGTACGGTTTACATCAACCAATTTAGTTCAGTTGTTTTATTTATGTGTTGCCTTAAGTTCATTTCGGTTGCCAGCTATTTAAGAATTCCATTATGCGTTTTGTGATACAAAACTGGAATTTAAAGGAGAGAACCTTCCAAGTCTCACTGTAGATTTTTGAAATTCATAAGGTTAATAATTTAAATGCGTTTGCTTCTGCTATGTAAAAAAAGAGAATTATCTGGCTGTCATAATAAAAATTTAAGGAAAATTAACTTTATTTTCTGAAACTCTGTCTCAAAACATGTGATCAGAGTTATATTCATCTAAAATACATTTACATATTTATGCGCAGCTGGTTTCACCTGTGATGCGACAAGGTACTTCTCAGATACAAAGTTTTGAATAATGTGATTTTTTCCCAATAATTGGACTTTATTCAGTATTTATATATTATACATTAAAAGAAATTAAAAAGTTACGATAAACTGCATTCCATATAAAAATCATTAAAAAATTTTAGCTACATTTTATTATTAAAATGATACTAAAACTAACTAAATTTACAATAACATAAAAAATAACAGAATAAAATTTTCAGTATCCAGTAATTTTAATATTTCTTTCACTTTTGTATTAATCTCGTTTTTACAAAATAAAAAAGTGTTGTAAAAATAACAGTTACTAAAACAGAAAAAATTAGCCGTAATAAACACAGCAAAGATTTTTAATATAAAAATAACTCTTTAAACAAATTAAACAAGTTCTACAAAATTATAAATTAATATATAATTATTAATTCATTTAATTGATTATTCAGAGTTGTACATATTGATTTTTATTAGTCCATTATAATATTATTTTCTTTTGGATTCCTTCTTTCTCTTTTCTAGACAGCAATACTTTCACTATAATTTGTAGAAACTTTCTTTTTATACAGAGTTCGTGTGTCGCGATGCTAAAAAATTTGAAAAACTCTAGAAAAAGGAAAATACTACATAGGAGGGAAAGGAAAATATTTCGCGTGTTAAGGGGGTTCGAAACGTTTCAGTGCTAACAGTAGAAATGCATTTTATATTTGAAATCAACACGTGTACTGACAGCCGAAAGAAAATCAAATAAGATTCTAAAAGTTCCTTATACAATCATTTGAAATTTTGCACACAGTTTGTACATTATTATACACGATGTAGAGCATGAGTTAAAAAATAGCTTTATAGAATTTAAATTATGTCATTTTCCCTTCAACAGTCTAATTTTTGAATGTCGACTAACGTATTTAGACATATTTATTAGTGAATCAATATTTCCAGTTATCCTATTTCACTGTATGCTTATGATTAGTAAATATAACATAAAGTTAAAACTATGTTTTTTTCATAATTATTTTCTTGTCAGTGATGGCTAGTGTTTTAGTTAGTTTCGATTTAAAATTTTGTTTTTTGCACAACGTTCACAAAATAATTATTTTTTATCACTTTGTAGTGATTATATTTAAGTGTGAGTGCAGTCCAATAAAAAATCTCACAAATGCAGAAATATAACAAACATTTTGAAAAAAGCCCTTCGAACGAGGTCGGTTATTTAAATTAATCAGTAAATGAAATGAAATCGAACTCAAATAAGGGTGCGCTCACCTTTATGAAAAATGCCGGATTGGCGTAAGGGCGTCGACGATCAGTTTTAATCGAGAAACTGATCTTCAATTTGTGCGATATCCCTTACCCCGAGGTTCCGTTATGAAGTTTCCTGTCTTTTCGAACAGTGGTCGACTTGCACAAAGATACGGCATCATTATGCATTAAAGGGGCACCGTCATAAGAGCGCCCTTTAAATGTGAAACTATGATTATGGTTACATGAACCGTTTACTGTCCCTTGAGGCCTGTTGCTGTCAGTTTAAATAATATCCCCGGTTTACACTCCTTCACATTTTACACTTCCTGCGAATAAGGAACTTAAATTTCGATTTTCTTTGGCAGTAGTTGGTGTTACATTTAGGAATCAGAAAATTACAAAGGTTCGATTAAAAGATAATTGGCAACATGTCGCTTGTTATGAAAAGACTGTATTACCATAGGCACGGGCATTATCAGTACCTCAATATAATCGCCTACTATGTCTACCACCTTCTTCCAAATTACTGATAAGCATCTTACATATCATATGCCCCGCTCTGTCGATGCTTTACAACGACCGCCCTAAAGCATGGATAATCTCTTGTAAAAGATTTCTTGCACTGTTTCTTTCCTTTTGGGGAAGAGATCGTAGTCATACAAACTTCATATCTGGCCAGTATGATGGGTATTCGAGCATCTTCCCTCGTAGATCATCTGTGATAGCGATCACATTATGAAACCATACATTGCCATGATGCAATTCATCACCAAAAATTAGCATTGCTTCCTCCTGAGTATTGGACACGGATGATGTCTCAGGGGATGAATCCAGTCATTCACTATAACAATGTGTGATATCATAATTCAAGCACTGTCATAAATATTCCGTGATAGTGGCAATGAGAGATATTTGAAATCCTGCCATGCTTACCTGTTATGAGTTCGTGCGACGATTATTTCTTAGCGAAAATGAAAGAATCACTGCGAAGGACAATGCAGTAGACAGGAGGTTACTTGTGCTTTAGGACAGTCTCTGAGAAACATCGATAGAAATGGACGTGTTGATAGTGTACTATGTCTTCTAATAATATGGAAAAACGTGAGAGATATGATAGATGATTATATTGATAGAATGCAGGTGTTTGACCTATAATAAATACAGTCTCTTCATTTCTACCGAAGTATTGCAACAGCTTTTTATCCAACCCTTGTAATTTTCTTGTGATATCTTATTACAGATATTTGTAATTCAAACCCAAATCCCAAGCAATACTCCGCAAAATTAAAGTGTTTCATGCGTTATGCAGTATCATTGTATGCGACTAAAGTTTTGGAATTTGTGTCCATTTTATTGAACTTAGCAATATAAAAACTGCTTCAGATTTCTTGTCTGACTTAGTTTGTACATCACCGACTGCGTAAAATACAAAATAACAAATATTTGCATATCTAGCTAAGAAACATATACTTAAAAGTGTCCGTAAGTTAATAGTGCTAAAATTTGAAGATTTGAATACCTTCAGCTATACATCAAGATGCCTGATATAGTAATTATTCCAACTTTGGTAGTAAATAACAGCTGAAGTGGTTACCTTGTTAATGAACAGGTGACCACTTTATGAACGCAAACGAATACATGTATCCTAAATTTAATAGCAATTTTTGTGGAGATAAGGATAATTTTAGAATCAAGGAGGAAGTTTGATTTGGTTTATTGAGATTACGACAAAGAAGACTAATGCTGTCTGCTTAAGGGGAGGGATGCCTTCGTAGACGACTTTCTAAGGGAAACTGGCTCGTATACATGTTACACATGGAGAAAACCATGAAAACGCCCATACAGCCAGCCCGTTCGTGGGATTCAAACCAAACTACCAGTGTTCAGCGACTTTATTGCTCTGCCGCTGGTGAGCCAGAACCAAGCAGAAGGTATAATGTATGTTTGTCTTCATGAAACATACGATTGAAACTTAGCCGATCTCTTAGTCGATAGCGCATAAACCACAATAGAATAAGTGCACTCTTTAAAGTTCACTACATTTACTTTCATAGCCACACTTCGACGCTAGGTTCACTTAACAGCGTTACATCTCATTCATTTTATAACTCAGAGCGAACAAAAATTATCACATCTGAAGAATTACCACAAGTTCTATTCAATTACTATAATAAATCTAAAACGATGTATGAAAGAAATTAAACAAGTAAAAAAGAAACAGTTTTTCACAGACGATTCAGCGCCGCTTACCTAATGCGCATACGCTACTAATTAATTCAATTCTCACTTCCCGGTAAGGCAAAAATACATAAAAATTCTAAATATTTTCATTAAAAATTGAAAAATATAGAAAAATATTAAAACACCAAGTACAGTTAAAACAATTAAAAAAAAACAAATTTTACAATTAAAAATTACAATCTGTACGCAAAAACCAACTAATAAATTAAACGATAACTGCAGAATGAATCGAGCATAATTTAATTCACAATAAGAAAAAAAGACGTTACTTTGTTGTTGCGAAGCTTAATTTCTATAGATTGGCAACAAATCCCCTATTCTGCTAAGCTTCAAATGTAAACAAATATGGCCGGTATCATAACCAAAAATTAGGCTTAGCCGCACTTAAAAAACCTTTAAATTGTTGATAATTCCACAATTATTGCATGCAGGTTAACTAAGGGTATAAAAATCTTAACCGAAAGATAAGAACAATATAATGCAATCATTTTGAAAGCAAAAAATGAACAATTTACAAACTTATAAGAATAAAGAAACTGAGCTCAGTGAGCCAAACAACAGAGTGGAAATATATGTATATATATACATATATTTATATACTTTTGGTGCGGCCGATTGCAACCAAAATGCGAGGTGCACATCTGCATGCTATAGCAGCCTTATATACAAAATTTCAACGTTCTGAGGCTACTTGTTTTTGAGTTATGCGAGATACATACATACATACGTACGTACGCACATATGCCAGGAAAAAATCTCTTTAGAATACATTTTAAATGAGTTTTATAATTATTTTGGGGGGAAGAGTCCTTTATTCTGTTCTTACATACGGATGTCACTCAAAAACATCGCTAAATTGCATTCGGTAGCGACCAAAATAGATATTTTCGTTGAAATATGGTACCCGAAATTTTTCGCGATTACAATACTTCCTTTTTACTTCGAAGTAAAAAAGAGTCTTTTACACACTTTCCAATCCTTTGTTTTAATTTCTAGGACATAGTGAGAAGTCGCTTAGGGCTTCCTGAGTTCTATTCCATCTTCCACTATATCTTCCATCTAGTTTATGTTTCCAAAGAGGGTGAGACTCTCTAAGTTTAATAAAATTTGCTTTTACAATAAGAAGGAAGGATTAAGCAAGAATTTCTTTGGAAGTTATTTATTATTTTTATTTTTGCACAGGTTAATTTAGCATAGGATGATTAGAGTTTTATATAATATAACAGGATGATGATAACAACAAAAAAAAAAAAAAGTTGAATGCTTTGCCATATAAAGTTATTTATTTAATGATGCTATGTATGATTCAATAACACCGTTTTGAAATTTAAATTCCATTTAACTTAAAATTTCTTACATCCGTAGAATTACCAATTTTCGAAATTTCGATATTTCTTTCTGATCCGAAAAATAAAGCAATAGTTTTTTCCTTGAAACAACTTAAAAATTATTATATTCGAATAAAGATAAGTCTTCGATTCAGAGCAGATACATGGAATAAAATTGAAATGTATAGACCGCATTAACAAACAATCTCTTTTCCCTTCCAGTAAAAATTGGGCAGAAATTTTTCATTTATTGATTTCTTCCAAGTTCTTCCTAAATTATATAAGGGCAGCTTTTCCGTATCTGAGGAAAGGTGATAAAGCATACCTAGGCTGATTCTGCCAGACAAATTGCTTTCCTTAGACTTTTTGGACACGATTATTTGCTTCAATTCTGGTCTCTCTAAGAGTTTGACTAGAACGTTCACAATCGTACCAATGTAAGTGGAAAGCTCTGATCAGAAAGATACATCTACTGCTGAGTAAAGCAGATTATTTCTAGCTGCGTTTGCAAAAACAGTCATTGAGGATGTGTGACACACCTGACAAAATAATACTCATGTCACCAGTTACTGACTAATATCAAAGTATTCGATTAAAATAACTATCGCATTTACGTCAATTTTAATTTTTCCTCAGTGTTTCAAAGAGATTATTAAACTTAGTTTTACTGAAGATTAAAATCGCACGCGAGTACAAAAATTAATTTTGCCGTTTATCTGCATTTTTGTTCAAGGTACTTGGCAGATTTAATTTTTGTAATTAATGGTTGCTTTCAAGCACTGACAGAAATTTAAAACGAAGCAGATGCAGTACTGTTTTAATCTAATAACGTCCTAACGGGCATAAAAAAATGACCATGAGATTGTTTAGGAAGATTTTGAAAAAAATCAGGAAATCATAAACAAATTTATTACTCAAAAGAAATGAAATTATTAAAATGATTTCGTAACTACTATATTAAGTGCTTTTACAAAGGAAATAAAAAGATTTAAATTTTTCAACAAGAGCTTTTGAGAGAAGAAGAAAATAGTTTTCTTTTCAATTTTTATGTAACAATATGAAGTTTTATCTCGGTTTAAATATAATGATATATATTTCTTAATTTTTCAGACCAAAGGAGAAAATTTCGAAACTTTTTAAAGGAAAATTGTTTAATTCTGTAGGTGCTAAAAATTTTAATTTGAATGCTATTTCATCTTCAAAAAGCGAGTGTTACAATCATACTACATCTACCTGGTGTTCAAAATTAAGGTTGTATATATGAAACATGTGATATCTTTAAAAATAATTGGTTTAATGCAATGAAATTTTCTATACGGACTATGAGGCAGCTAACAGTAGCGTAACAAAATAAAGAAGGGATAAGTGTTTTGAGATATGGAAATAAAACTCAGAACAGACAAAACTTGATACCTCATATTTTCATAATGATCCGAATGATAAAGAGTGAGGTGACGGTGCATAACCCTGCATGCCTGATAATGGACCCTAATAATGGAGACCAACGTGGGTTCTCAAAGCTTTTTTGCTCCGCGTATCCCTTTCATCACTGCCGGACGATCATTCTCCCTCCTTTCCAAAACCCGAAAAACGCATATACGTGTATTTAAATTTAGATTATTTTTATTAACGAGTTTCAGAAATTAAATAAGATAAAGTATAGAGAATGTTGATAAATACCAAGACTTCAATAAAAGTACTTTTTCAAATTCATAAATTAAAACTAAAGTCAATAGGTAAATAAAAGGCTGACTGCGTTCCCCCATGAAACTATGAAATTCGCGTCCTGCTTGAGAACCCTTGATGCAGACAGTTTGGTTTATTGGATTATGGCAAAGTACACGAGGCCTATGTGCCTAAAGGAAGGGGTGTCTTCGTGCAGGACTTTCTAAGAGAAACAGGCTCGTGCAGCCTCCACGAAGCCAGCGAAGAGTCTCATTCAGCCAAGCCATACGCTTGGAATCGACCCCACGTCAAAATACCAGTACTTAGCGACATTACCTCTCGGCCGTTTGTGTGCCATTAAAGTAGATGAATTTTTTTTATCATAGTTTGCGGCAGTAATTCTAAAAGGCAAATGCTTTAATACTAGAGGGTATTAGGAGGGCAATGATGTCGTACAATGGCTCTTCATAAAGAATCCCCAAACATGTTGTACTGAATTTAAATCTGTCGACTTATTGCCGAATCTGTTGACGACTGCCACACCATATGACGACTA
>KK119400.1:218630-234820 GCA_000611955.2 Stegodyphus mimosarum
GTCATTAATTATTTAATTATTTTAATAATTAATTATTTAATTTTTTTAACTATTAATGATTTTATAAGTCATTTTATTTATTTATTTATTCTCATTCTTCTTTCCTGACAGTCTTCCATAGGGCTTCGGCAGTTCTAATTTTAGAAATTAAGCCCTGATCGGCTGCCACGTATGATAATTAGAATTTATATTCTTTTGAAATAAGAATATCTTTCGTTTAAAATCCCTTCTTATTAAATTCTAAAAAATTTAACAGTACTGAAATAAGCCATGATTTAAAGAAAATTATGTCTTTTGTAACCATACTATTCAGCCTCCGATTCTCTAACGAACCGAGTAAGAGAGTACGTGAAACTCGCTACGGCATGAATTACATACGAATGAGAATGAAACACTTAAAGAGTAGAGAATAAATCTAACTTTTAAAGTTGCATATGGATTTTGACACTAGGTAAGAGATAAAGATTAAACGAAGGTGGATCAATTATTTTACTGCTTCATTTTTACAACATAGTTAAAACTGTGCGCAACAATGAGAAGTAAAGATAACTAGTAAAGTTAACAAAATACAGAGTGTTTATAAAGTCCCGGAACCACTTTGATGTTTAATAACTCATAAAATAATGAAGATATAAACAAACTTATGGCATTTATTGATGGAATAACTTATATATTTTCCTTTTCAGGTTTGAATATCTTTACTTTTGCAAATATCGTCTGCGTGTGTGGTTAATTTCAGATAATTTCATTTTCCAGGCTAAATATCTGTACTTTTCTAAATATCGTCTGCTTATTAATTGCATTTTTCTCTCTTTTGTTTTTGGCATGTTTTTGGCCTATTGCAATGTTATGTTTACTTTTGATGTGTTTGTTCTAGTATGGACGGTCTCATCAGTCGTATACTTAGACATGTTGGAAAACTTCGTATTTCCACAACTAGAAAAGCTTCAGCCACATGTCTTTTTGCAACAAGATGGTGCACCACCTCATTGGGGTTCCATTGTTCGTAATTCTTTGAATGACTATTTTACAGGAAGATGAATTGGGCGAGGAGGTCCAATTCCTTGGCCACCCAGATCACCTGATATAACGCCGCTGGACTTTTTCCTTTGGGGATTTGTAAAGGACAACGTTTACAGGAGGAGAGTGTCGAACATGGATGACCTAAAAGCCAGAATTACAACCGCAATAGTCTCTGTGGATGCCGATATGCTTGTCGGTACCTGGCGTGAAATTGAATATCGAATTGATATTCTCCGTGCGACGAAGGAGGCACACGTGAAAGTTCATTGACAAGGGTCATGAAACTTTTTGAGTCTATCTAACCATTTATGTTATTAATTTTAATCTATCTTTATTATTTTATGAGTTATTAAACATCAAAATGAGTCCGGGACTTTATAAACACCCTGCACATCAACTCATGAAATTAATCAAAAACTTCATTGTACGCAATGTTTTAGGTAAAAATATTGCTAAACATTGTTCAGCATTGTTAAACATGTATATTAACATTGATCTGCTGAGTGCGGCCACGCCTTACGCAGTCTGTTCTCTTTGCCTTCCTTAATATCAGATATTTCAGTATTTTCCTACCTTGTTCATTTCCTTTGCCTTTAATAATTAACGTTATTAGCATACATTAAGTCTATTTATTAAATTTGATTCCTTTTATACGAATAAAATTTATTAATTATATAAAATTATATTTACATAAAATACTGCCTATTTTTGTACTTCTACAGCATGTTATTATACTTTTTCTCTTTTTATTAGAAAAATTCATTCTTTTCCGAAAATCTTCAAATGCTTTGAGCATAAAAGATGGACATGCATAGATGTGGGCTAATTAATGAATTGAAACACAAAATTAGCAAATAGAAATATTGTCATTAAATGTTTAAATCAATATTTATTTTTAAAATTTTTTTATTATTATTTATATAATTATAAAATTTTATAACTTATTTTCTTCCTTCTTTTCTGAGTTTAATAATTACAACGCTTCAAAAATAGTCATATTTTATATTGTTTAAAATGAATCACTAATATTTACTAATAAAGTTATCTGCTTGTCATCATACTTAATTCTATTTTTCTTGCGTTTTGCACGTTTTTTATGCAAATTAATTGCATCATAAACTATACTGCATTTCATATTTAAATTATTATTTTGCTTAATTTTTAATTTAATTTCATTCAATAATTTATCTTACAATTTTTCTTAAACATTTTACATTGATCGAGAAAAGAAATCTTTTAATCTAGTAAAACTACGGTAATTTAAACTCTGATAAAATAAAATAAAAGCTGAAAAATTCGTATCAGTAATTTTTTTTTTAACCTTATTCATAAAATCTTATTCAAAACATAATTATGCACACATTCGAAATGAAAAATATGATCTCCTCCGACTCAAAAAAAAAAAAAAAAAAAAAAAAAAAAAAAATGCCAGAGATATAATTCATGAAAATATGGAAAATGTGCTTCCTAAGCGGAGAGGCAATTTCAATACATTTTAAAATCAGTTATATTAGTTAGTTAGTTGCTGTTTGGAAATATCAGCAAAGAAGACAAAAACATAATTATATGATAATAGATTAAAAAGCTCAAACATATTAATTAACCTGTTGTAGCTAAAAGGTTAAAATCTTAACTAATGAGATATTAGAGAATAGTGAGTAAAATACTCGTCTGTATTTTATTATCTGCGCTAGAATGAATGTTATTCAAACTCATTCTGTTGTCTTTATTTCAGATTTTAATTAAAACTCCGCTTTTTAATACGCAAATATATTTTCTTACTAAAGTACCAAAGACATAGGATTAATCATTTTAAGTATGTTTCAATGATTAATCTTTCCTCTCAGTTTATGAAGAACCATCACAGTGTGTCCGTAGGTGTCCAGATGATGTCTTTTAAGTTACCCATACTCTAAAAGGAACTATGAGGCAAAACAATTTATTAAGATACAATAACACGCCGAACAAATATTAATTTAGAAGTCAAATAACAAAAATCAGCGTTATATTTTCAAATTTTCACAGGACTAGTTTCGATGATTTTACCAAACCACCATCCTCAGCTAAAAGGGGGGGAGGGGGCACTGTATTATTATCATTATTATTATTATTATTATTATTATTATTTTATATATGTCGAAACTACTCGTGTGAAAATTTGAAAATATAACTCTGATTTTTGTTGTTTGACTTCTAAATTAACAATATATCAATATTTTAAAAAACGATTTTGTATCAAAAGGGGGGGGGGTTAAGAAAAAGAGAGAAAAAAAAAAGAAACTTTTCTTTTGTGTACGTGTGTCGTAGTGCCCTATGCCACAAAGTGAAAAATATTTCTAAACTATACTTAGTAGAAATACTCACTCGAGCCGAAAAAGTTCATACATAGATTCTACTGAACATTTGTGGCTCATCATAAAAAGAAAATTCGAGTAAAAGAAAATAACCAACAAAATGGAACCTTTTCAAATAAGACACCAACAAATTAATATTAAAAAAAATTGTGAATCCTGAATCGAAAGGTTGCCTGACGGTTAACAAGATAAATCAAATAATTTTGAAAACAATCCATTTGAAACTAATAATTTCTCTGTTATAAATGTAATTAACATGCATCATAATATCATTTTATTTTACCAAACTATGGTGAGATATTTCCATTTGTCCGGGCCCATGGTATTCGGATTATTGAGACTACCTTATGAATCTGAAAATAAACCTCAGAAACTAATATTAAATTGTCACCAGCTGCTATAATTTTTGGAATCGTAAATCTTGGAACTTTGGAATCGTAAATCAGCCACGACTGAAACGAAACTGATTTGGCAAAGAAAACGATGATATTTATGAAGAGAAATACTTATACAAAATCTTCAATAACACAGTATATCTTGGATGAAGTACAAAATGATGAAATCATACCTGAATTTTTATCTTTTGTAGATTTTCTTAATGGACTGAAACTAACATTAAACTAGATAAAGAATGTAGAAACATAAGCATCTTCACAGTTTTTAATTTATTAGCTGCATTATTAAATTTTTCTGTTGTTGGAGAAACTCGACCTCACTGTGGCCATTTTTCACCCATTTAATAGGCCGTTAGAGGGGTATGCATGTGGAGGTGTAGCTAATGACGTAACATATACCCCTGCTTTGAAATCTCTTTACATTTACACTGCAGCTCAAGACTGATACAAATTGCAAGTAAATGATATTCTTTTTTTAAAAAAAGGAGTAAGGTGATTAAGGAAAACGGTCAATGGCGATAATTACTTAATTAGTTGGTTGCGCTTTCACATTTAACTATTCCATTTTAATAAATCAATTTTAAATATGCTAATGAGTAAATTCATTTCAATAAAATTCTAACTTAACTACTTATTTTCAAAGGAGACAATATATTCAATAATCTACTAGAAAATCTCTATACTATTAAAATCGCTGTTTGCTCGTCTGCTTGTTTGTTTGTTTGTGGCATTATCTCCTCCGAAATGGCGGGGAGTTGAATTTCGAGAATAACTGCCCCCCTGGACTCTAAAAATTTGTGGGAAGCTATTTCGACCATTCTTATCTTCGTACGACTTTAATTAACGCAGACATTAATTTAAAACTCTGAAACGCTAATTTTTGCCTTCATTTCTCCGAATGGCAACAGTCTCGCACACTGGAGACAAAAATCTGCTTTACTTCGAGAAGTGTTGCCATTTCTTTGAAATCGTAGAGTTTGTTAATAAAAAATTCATAAGTCTTACAAAATATTAAATAAAAATAGCATTGCCAAACATTAAATATATTATTCCCGATTCCAAAAATTCGTGGGAAGCCATTTCGACTTTTGGTTAAAGCTTTAATTAAGCAAACTCTTGATTTACTGCACAGTAGACTAGTTTTCATATCTCCGTTACTGACCTCCAAAAAGATATAAATTACTGCACTGAAGGCGCTGTCGGATGCATCACAGAATCCATGAAGATTAATAATAGTGTCATGAGGTATAAGAACAGGCATAGGAATTTTTAATTCATTGATTTCTGGTAGCTCCTTTAGAGATTTTAATCAACCCTTTAATTCACTTAGTGAGATGACATCTTTTCAACTGAGTTTAAGAAATCATATTTCTTGGAGAAATAATTTTGCCTCGGTAATAACGGGACTGACAAAACCCAATGGGTCAAAGAATCGAGCGGTAGTTGAAACGGCTTCAGTCTTCGCAAAGCTTTCCTACAGTAGAGAGAAACCTTCAAATTAAAACAATCTGACTAAGGTCGCCATAATAAACCGTATTCGATTTTACTACCATTTAACAAGGCGGGATGGTTGGAAACCCATTTAAGTAACTCTGTAGCTCCTCTAAATAAGAGGTCTTTTAGTTCAGTCTGCAAGTTCTTTTGCTTCTTCTAAGTTATTTGATTTTGAAAAAATGTCGACATATTTGTCATTAATTAGTAAATGAGATGCCTGAAGAAACTTCTCTTGTTCATTTTCAGCTAACGTTCGCAACTTTCTAGTTGCTAAAAACGGAGTACATGATGCTCCATAAGTTGCTGTTTTCAGGCTATGCATCTACGCTCAATAAGCTCAAAAGGTTTGATTTCGGGAATCATTCATAAAAAGGGGGGGGGGCGAAATATTCAAGACATTTTACAAAGTCTTGTCAGAAATTAGCTTCAGTTCAGAAACACAATCAAAGAAAGCATAAAAACTCACTTAAAAAAACCTCCAAGGGTAGTTCAAACATAACTTGCCCAAATGAAGCGAGAAGGACAGTTGATTTCAGATCCTATCAATAAAACAAAAGAACACCTTCTGTAAATTCATTCATTGCAGTTTATTCATTTTACGGTTTTAAAATAAAGCATTGTAAGATATATTGCGAGAATGCTGAAGTGGTGTCGGGGGTTACAGGTTCTTGAGGAAGAGGTTTAGGATACTTTATAATTACAGTTTGTTTCTTTAAGTGATACGCGAAATAATTAAATCTCATCACGGAGTACGCAAAAGAAAAAAAGATTGGAAACTTCTAATCGAGATGATTGTTAATACTGGAAACATTAAAAAATATCAAAAGAAATGCTAATTAAATTAAATATTAAAGTGCTTTAAAAATCTAAAAGTCATTTTTTGTAAATTTAATTAATCATCAAGAAATAATCTACTCCGATGTGATCCCAAAATAAAAATATAAACATAATAAGCATTTTAAAAGGATAAATAAGAATTCTTGAGTAAGAAACTGGAAAAACCGTAGGGTAAACCAGACTCTAACTGCTAAAATTACTAATGAGACACATTCCGATGACCTCAGAGATCACATGACTTACGTATAGCTAACCTAAATCATGATCACATGACTTACGTAAACAAACAATGTAAATGACCTCAGAGATCACGTGACTTATGTATAAGCTAATATAAACAAACAAGGTCATTCCTCCTCTTCTACTCTTGCGGAATGTATCTCATTAAGTTTTCGAGTAAAAACCTGAATAAATATTGGGTAAATAGACTGCAATGCTCTAAAAATAAAAATGAAGATGATTATGACTACTATATGGTAAATCAAGAACAATGTATTAAATAAATATTAAAGGTATTTGCTAAATTAATTAAATTTCGAACCAAAGAAAAGCAGAACTGCTAAAAAATCTTTACAAATCAAATGTAACTATTATAAAATAAAAGCTAAAAATGCTTAAGTCAGAATTATGATGAAGCGAATTTCAGAATAATTTAAGTAAAAATAAATTAAGTAAGAATTAAAAATAATAATTAATACAGAAGACTTCCCCACTGGGGAATAAAACAATAAATGAAGAGGAAGATAAGGACCAATAAGAAACAGAAGCTTAAAGAAATTTCTTATTTTCCTTTTACGAAGAAAAAGAAATTTTAAATAGTAACATATCGGAATTGGGAGAAACAATATGAAACTGACATAATAAAAATAAATTCAAATAAATTAATTTGAATGTAATTAAAAAAAACGGAATGAAACAAAACGTCAGGTGGCTGTCTTTGAAATCTCGATAATTTATCTCAACAGTCGAGTTGAGCTGCAGCTAGGAAGACGGAAAAAAACTGAAAAGGAAGAACTGAATTGATGTGCAAAAATTTTTTTTAGTTTAGAAAATGAAAATATAACGTAAAAGTGCTAATAAAAATGGTATTAATTTCGTAAAATAAAATTAATTAATTTTAAAAATGTGGTATAAAATTGTGATTAATTTCGTGTAATTAAAGAAATGAATATTTAAAGCATATTTTACACTCAGCGAAAAAATACTTATTAAAAACATAAAAGCTTTGAAAGAAATTTGAAAATTTATAAATTAATTTAATTAGTAGGAGAAAGTTAATTTTTAAGGGTATTAAAATTATATATAAGAACAATAGCAACTTTAACGTAAAATGAAACGACAGTTAAAAAAAGCAAACAGTTTTAAACAGAAGATAGAAATTCACATTCACCACTTGTTTCTATTTTATTTGTTATTTAGCTACTTATTGTTTACAATCGAACCATCTTGAGCGAACACTATCCTTTAGCAAATATTTACCATTAGTGGATAGTTCTTGAATCTCTGGACCCTTGAAGCAGAAAAACAGTGCACTCCCATTTAGCAGATATTCCTTGATAACGGACGAAAGCTTTTGTCCCCTGAAAGTCCGCTAACGTTCAGGCATTCATAGGATACCACATTTCACTTAAATTCATCTACCCCATTTCAGTTAAATTATCATATTTATTTAATAACAGTTTTTTATGAATTACAAAATCGGTATTGTTTTGTCTATTTATTACTGTTCATATCTGATGACATCTAACAAGACTCCGGCACTTTTAATTAAAAAAACTAAGTTCTGAAGGAGGTAAATAATAACAAAGCAGTAGAAATAGATACTGCATGAAATGTATTGTAGTACTAAGAGATATTATGAATAATCCAAATGCTTTAACGGTAATATTTATTGGACATTTGATTCCAATGTGCTACACACTAATCACAAATTTAATTTTTCTGTAAATCATTATACTGAAAACAATGCCTTAAAAATATAGTTTTATATTCATTTCAAAATTACACAAAAATTCCTGAATTTTTATCTGTTTGAAATTTTATAACATGTAGGGTTTTAAAATTATAAGTGCATCTAAGTTTGCGTAGGTTGTTTTTAAAATTTTTCTACTCTTTAATTAATCAGTATACTTAAAATTTTTTAAATATAAATAACCCTTTTAAATTAAGACCTTTTTTAAAATAGAAAACATTCAAAATTATCGGTGTTATTTTAACAATGCGCTTAATTTACTTGTTTTAATTGAATACGGTTGAATAGGGAAGTGGTATCCAACTCAGATTATTTGTGAGCAGTATATACGATCTAAAAATAGTTAACAGGCCAAAATTTTCGTTTAAACAATATTAAAAAAATTTATTAACGAAATAAAAAAAAAATAAGTAAATTTAAAATTTTGCTTGCTTTTATCAAAACCTACGTATATAATAGTAATTATATCGCAAAGAGAAAAAAAAATTCAAATTTATATTTATTTCTTATCTTTAAATATAATGTTTGGTATTTGCAAAACATTTCTATTAGCTACATTTTGTAAGTTATCGACAGCTAAATATTAAATTTTACGAAAGACACTTATTTCAGATTCTAACATGTTTAATTAATCATTAAATAGCTTACTTTTATTTAAAATAAACAAATTATGAAAACTCTGTATCTCACACTTCCCTTACGCTTACGAAACTAGCTCAAATCAGAACAGCTAAAAGTGAGTAAAACATGAAAACAAGTTTCAGTTCGTAAAAACCCAATTTGGCGTATTTTGACTTTATTTGGCGATATTCATACAGAGAGCTCTCTGATTGGTCAAAGAGTAACTTTTTGTTATGGCAACCCATCGGAGCTTTTCGTCAGCGTTTTGTACACAGAAATCTCGGTAGAAGTTAGTTTTCGAAGAGTGTGTACATACGTAAACGCAGGGGGAGGTATGCTACGTTGCTGAGCCTTGAGGTTTTGTGGACATTAATCCTCTAAAGGCCACCCTCCTCTGTTGGGTGACGTCGCGTCGTCAATTTAAAGACTTGTAAAGTGCCGAGAAACATGTCTCAGCAACAGCAAGATGTCATCGAACAGAAAGGACCCAATCAGGTTGTGCACATTCGCAGTGATAGTGAAACTAAATTGGACGAACTCTTCAACGCCGTCATCCACCCAAAGGATTATCAAGTACCATTAACGGTTCCTATGCGTCTTAGGAATTTGCCTCCTTCGTTTTTTCAGCAACCCGAAAAAGGATCGAAATCTGCGTCACATTCTCGGGAATCCAGCGCTGACGGTTCCAGTTACCCGCCCGGAGGTGGTTCGGATACTCCGTCTCAGCCACAAACGCAGCAGCAACTACCGAGTGGATTGCAAATCAATCATCCTAGAGCACACTCGTCTCCTGCGTCTTTGCAGCAGGCTTATAATAAAAGTATATCTTCGTCCCATCACCAGCATCCACGGCAGAGGAGCTATGGGGACCTGCTTGATGATGATGATAACACTCCCCTTCCTCTGGGGTGGGAAAAAGCAAAAACTTCTGCTGGCCAAACTTATTTTTTGAAGTAAGTAAAACATTTCCACCAACATCTTTTTGTACGTCAAAAATCAATTAATTTGTAGTTTTTTTTTGGGGGGGGAGGGAGATCAAAGAGATTATGTGAAATCAGATGTGATTAGCTGTTAAAATTCCAGTGTGCACATAATATGATATGTGCTAAATTATATTACAGTTTATTATGAGTGTCAGATTACAATTATTGATCAGAGTTCTGTATACACCTGGAAATTTTGCACACTTAAAGTCAAATTGACTTTGACACCCAACTAATGACATTTTATTTTAAGTTAGATTTATTGAGGAATTAATTATAAGTATTTCTTTCATATAAAGTAAAATACTAATTGGAAATTTCCAGTAAGGAATATCTATTTAATGTGCCCATAAGCATACTGTAATATTGTTATTGAATATGTTTAAACAGCATATAAAATAGTAGAACTTTGTATAGGACATGCATTATGTATAGACTACCGATATATCTGGCCAAAAATTAATGAAATGATGTTTGATGTAAGGAAACGTTGAGTGAATATTTCAACATGTGAACTACATAGGGGGAATCTAGTATGAGTATCCCTAGTATGAAGGGAAATGAAATAGAATATGTTTTTATGTGATTAAAGCTGCAAAAGTTTATGAAGATATGGTGTTTTAGAACTAAGATGTAAATGATTAGTTAAACCCATTGTTTTTAGTTTCTTCTAATCAAGGAAACAAATGAATCACAGTTTTCTATGGAATTTAAATATGGTTTCCATGCATTTCAAAAGCATTCTGACAGTCTCCTTTCATTGCTGACAATTCTGATCTGTGTATTGAATAATTTTTTGCTGGAATGCTTAACTTGCTTCCATTTGAAGTCATAGAAAAATATCAAGTTTTATTTTACCTGTTTTGTATGCACTTACACAGAAAGTGTTGTAGTCATGATTATTTTAAGTGTTGTATGTCCGTATACTTAGTAACTTTATAAATCAGTATAAATATATATATATATATAGATTAAAATAACAGAGTTACTGTAGTTCTGTTATATTTAGATATAGAAGTTGTTATTATATTTAAAATTCAAATTTGAACTTTGGGAATTGTAACAGAACATCTCGAGAAGTAATTATGCTGTGGATCTGTTAATATATCATATTCAAATACTGAGATTTTTCTTATCTTGGTTACCTTAATTTTTACTCTCTTCATGAGCATATAAATGCTAAAAAATAATTTTCTTCGCCTTAATTTCAGAACTAAGCTTCATTCGAGTATTGCATTTCTTTCTCTACTTTAAGTTATGCTTCTGATATTTTATGTTAAATTTCTTTTCTTTTAATCTTATGAAATTTACATAAATATTGAATGCACTAAAATATTAGACATTATTGACTTGAGGAACTGAAAAGTATTTGAAATCTATTTTGTAAACAAATTTAATGCATACTTATCAC
Organism: Stegodyphus mimosarum; assembly: GCA_000611955.2. NCBI lineage: Eukaryota > Metazoa > Arthropoda > Arachnida > Araneae > Eresidae > Stegodyphus > Stegodyphus mimosarum. The sequence goes on from KK119400.1 coordinate 229,721, forward strand.
CATTTATGTATTCATATTTTCATTTAAAATTGAGTTATAAAACTAAAGAAATAGAAACGTAATTCATAAAAATGTAAATTTATTTCCTTTTTTTAATGTTTGATTGTTACAGTTCAGCTGTCCTGATGGTATATTACAGCTATAATTTTGACTAATAAGCATTTTCAAATATGATATAAAATTTTATAGAAAGAGTACATCTAAGTAATAAAACTCCTTTTGATTTGGGGATCTTTTTTGAAAATAAATTTTTATGAAAGAGTTAGAATTCTTTATTTTTGTTGATTTTAGTATAGTTAAAGAATATAATCTGATAAATGTATTATGTTAACATTTAACACTTGAGTTTTATTTTTCGGGAACAATGACAACAAGTTGGCTAAATCATGTAAGTTTCTAGTGAATGACATGATAGACTGTGTTATTTTATTCAGCTTAAATAGTAGAAAAGTAATACTTACCTTTTCTAGTAAATATAATATTGCCCACTATAAATGTTAATGAAAAAGAAGAAATTACATTATAAAGCTGTATTTAAAATTAATTAGGGTAATATTTTGTTTATATTCAGAATAATTAAGACTGTCTATATTAAAAATAAATAAGACTGAAAATCTGTCTTTTATCTTTTATTATATAGCCTCCCCCTGCTTTCTGTTTGCAACTTATTTTAAATTAATTTTTTAATTAATGCTAAATTAATTTAATTAAATTTTAAATTAAGGGTCAAATTTTGATTAAAGATTGTTGATTTTGATTTCATGTTCATATAATTTCAAGACAAAAACGTCTGATTAAAACACATTGAATTTTTATAATATTTGTACAATACTGAAATCTATTCAAATTTGAATGGTAGTAAATCGCGGTTCGTGTAACGTATAAATTTGTAGATTATTCAGGTTGACAAATTTTGTATTTAGAGTAAATTTGGCGCGATGCTTGGGCGATAAAGATTCCAACCAAGTAACTCGAAGTTAGCAAGGAGGGGACATAATTGCTAAGATGTTACGTCACTTCCGGATGTTAGTTTACGATTGCGGTAGAAGTTTAAAGGGGTGGAGAATTACAACTTATACCGTATCAAATAGTAATGAAATTTAACTTAGATGTAATGCTGAACTATTACTATAATATTAAAAATTCAAATAGTTTTTTAAAAGTACTTTAGAATTAGTATCTAAAATATTTAGTATTTAGATCTGTACTTCGTTTTCCAATATTTAGAAAGTAGTTCAAAATATTGCGATCTTTCTTCTAAATTATCATCTGTCTGAAATTGAAATTAATCTAAAGTTAGAATTTTTTTTTCTCTTACATCTGTTACTACATTTTTATTTTTATTTAAGAATTTCTGAATATTAATGTTGCAGAATTTTTTTTTTTTTTTTTTTTTTTTTTTTTTGTCAGTTTAGCTGCAGCAAGTAGAAGTAGGAGGTATATTATTAATCCCAAATTATTTTCTTTTGAGAAATAAAAACGTCTACATCTGACTTGAAAATTTATTTCTTTGAATTCGTAGTAAGAATTGTGTGTTATATTTAAATTCGATTATTATAATATTCTCTAATTTTACAGTATTTCAACGTCCAAGTAAATTCTCCAGTCTTCTGTAACTGACTGGGGAAATTTTTTTATTATTTAACCAACTTTCAATGTAATCATTTAGATCAGGATCTAAAGTGGAACATTTCTATTTGATTTTTATAATTTGCATGTTTTTTTGTATGTCAAGGTTCCATTTTATGTATATTGCCAATCAGACAAGTTGAATAGCTACTCAAGGATGAGCAATTTGATTTCTTTGCCTATCCGTTGTGCAAACAAAATCTGATATATATTTTCTTTGACCTTATTCTTAATACGGATTAAATGTCATTCGCTGAAGAGTAATGCTATCCGTCAGCGGAGAAACTTTTAATATTCAAAGTAAACATTGTATCAAAATACTCGTTGATAATGTTGTGTAACTGTTGCGTACATGAATGGGAACTAAATTTAATGGAATTTAATATGTTATGTATAAAAGGGAAAAGACTATAAAAAATATATATTTTAAACATTTATGTCTGTTGTTGATTTTTGAAGTTTTCTATTCGCGAAAGTTCAGGAAGCGAACATTAAAAAATGGTTACATTACTGTATATATACATATATATTGCATTAATTTGTAGAATTCGTGGAAGTTAGTTCTTTTATAGCTTGAGAATTTCCATTTTACTGGTTTGTGACTGCAAAAAAAATACAATATTCTTTATGAAATGTTCCAATTTTTAAGATTTTTTTATTAATTTATATGTTTTAGCATTTTGTGATTCTTTATCATTGAGAAATTTAACATTAATTTACTCTGTGAAGCGTAGTAAAATTTTTAATATCCGGTATCTAGAATTTAATTTATAAGCTTTTTTGCGTTATTTGAAACTGATTTGAAGTCTTTCAGAACGTTCCACCGGCTGGATTGATATGTCGTTATTCGAAAATATGATACAAATAATTAATATGATTGTTTCTCTGAATTCATGGTTATATTTTAATTTTGTGTTTTAACTAAATTATTAAAATTTGCACGAAATAGGATGTTTTCCAAGTATACACGGTTGAGTTTTTAATAAGAATCGTTGGTCTGCTGTATTTAATAAATGTTGGGTACCATGTAAATTTGCGATTCGTTCATTTATTATAACTCTTCTAGTGAGCAAGCAGCATGTGAAAAAATGTCTCGATTCCCCCTTCGCGCTGAACTGGAAGCAATGCACCTTGCGAGTGGATGGTTGCTAGCGAGAGTTGCAATCCAGGTTTGCAGGTGTAGTGTCGCAAGGGGTCGTACATAAATTGCTGTTGTTGCTAAATGGTCGCATTCATTGGAATGTATTTTATTCCGATGAATTCTTTATTACTTTTGAATTCTGGAAAACTTGTCCGATATTTTTAAATAAAAAATCGCGTAGCTTCAAAGTTTTTTAACAGATATTTTAAATAAAATATGTGTTTAAAAAAAAAGCTACGCGATTTTTATTTAATGCGCTATAAGGTTAAAAAAAAATCTGCCGCAATATTCCATGGTCATATGTGGCAAAAAATAAAATCGTGGGGCTCCCAATAATGATGGGTTTTATTTAAAAATTGTAAAAGAGAAATGTAATAAATAATAATTTTTATAATAAATGTAATAATTTTTATATATGTCATTCCTATGTTATCACTTCTGTTGTTCCTCCAGATTCTGGGGGGTAATATACCTGTAACAGTTTTTATGTGACTGTCTTACCATTTTATTTATAATCGTGTATGGTTTAGACTATTGAGGTACTAAATTTTTTTCTCTTCATAGTACTTTTAATAAAACCATGTTATTCAAAAGGTTCCATGTGCATTTTAAATTTTTAATTTATAGAAGGGGAAAGAAGAAAGAAGGGGATATAATAAAGGAAGAAAAATTAGTGAATGTAGAAAAATTATACTTTTTAATCAGAGTAACACTGGAGTGCAAGATATCATCTTTCTTTCAGAAGCTTTCGATGTAACTGATGATGGAAGATTACACTCAATTCATTTAAATTTCTGTTTAAATTTTAAAGTACAATTCGTTATGTGTAATGTGAATACAAGCCAGTGTTCGAGAGAAAATCCTTCACGAAGGTATCCCTGCCCTTAGACAAATAATCTTGGTGTGCTTTACCATATACAAACTTGCTCTAAAATATAATGTTACAGATTGAATCTTTAAAAAAAAATACTGTTATAAGAAAATTATCGAAAAAAAAAATCTGAAAGATTTCAGATTTTAAATTACGTCCAAAGGCGCGTTTTTTTAACGTTTCGTGTGCTACCTTTTTTTATTAAATATCATGTACTACGTACTCAAACCATAAAATTCAGTTCAAAATCAATATCGCAAAATCATTTTAAAATGAACCTTTAAAATGAAAAATCTTTAGAATTTCCGTAAGTCTCGTGCGCTGGAGATAAAAATGTTTTTTTTTTTTTTTTTTTCGTACAGTGTTGCCATTGCTCGCTTTGAAATCATTTAGTTTGTTAATCAGAAATTCGTTGAAATGTTACAAAACATAAAACCGATAATAAAGCAAATTTCAAATTCAAAATTAGGGCTTCCAGATGCCCATATTCGCAGTAGGATTACGTCATTCAAAATTCGATGGCTCTAGGTTTTATCACAATGCGAGAAACATGCACACATTTATGCAGATTTTTCATTTTTTAAAATTTAATGCAGAACAATAACATTTAGTGGCAACAATTTGAAAAGTGAAACGGGCATTCAGAGTAAATCGACGCAAAATCGCAAAACGAAAGTAATAGTCCTTCGGGACTAAATCCCTTTGGACTAATAAAATACTCTTAATAATTATAATAATAACTTGGGTCCATGTTGAAACTTTTGTCCTTGATTATTGAACAATAATCAAGATCAATAAGATGTTTTTATGCATTGAAAAGTAAATGATCTAAGAGCGGGGAAATTCATCTGGGTATCGAACTCGGTTCCTCTTACTCCCTTTCCATGCGTATTATTTGTGCGCTGTATCGAATTGTTATTTGATGACCGAAGGCATTGTATCACAACTCTGTATTCTTTTTGTGTCTCAAAGAAATAAGATGTGGATACTGCTTTATTTTTCAGATCTATTCCTTTTAATTTTGGGATTACATTGAAAGGTTTTAAATGTTCCTTCCTTTTAATTTTGGGATCTTTCTATTATATCCACAATGATAAAATGTTTCTAAAAGCATGTCTTTTTAGGATAGGTATTTCGATAAGCAAAGACTAGAAAGACGACGTTAAAAACCTTTTATTGTCCCCCCCCCAAAAAAAAATTACAAAAAGATTTTCAACCATAAGAGGTAAGAACATATTTAACTTAAAGATGTCCAATACGAACAATCTTGGCAAAGATCTGCTTAAACAGACCTTTATCTTATCAGTTATCTTCATATGAATTTACGTAAATAAGAATCGAATAAAGAATATCTTTCTGTAGAATATTTTCCTGTGTGTATTTTTCTGTTTTTCTTTGGCACATGCTGTTTGGTAACAAATTAAATTATATGGTTTATTACAAAGCACTCGAGAGCTGT
>KK119400.1:234841-249363 GCA_000611955.2 Stegodyphus mimosarum
GCTTAGTAAAAAATGGTTCATATTCACATAACACATGAAAACTTCCCTGTTCCCTGGGATTTGAACTTGTATTCTCTTGTGTTAAATTTTAAAAGAAAAGTTTTATCTTCTTTTGAGTAAAACAAATATGTAAACTGTTTCTGCTGAAAAAATAAAACATTTTTTGAATTGAATAAAAAAGTAATTTGTAATTAAACGACATAAATTGATGTAAAATAATAATGAAAGATCATTCTTTCGTATTAAAAAAAAACAATAAATAAATTTACAACCTAAATTTTACTTTGCAAACTAGCGATCGATAATTATACTCCTGCAATATTTAAAAACAGTTGTGTTATTCGCAATGAAAGTATTCCTTAAATATTTATTAATACTGACAGCTGTTAAACATTTAGACAAAACGTAGAAAGTTAAGTATGTATTATTTAAAAGCTTAACTTAAACTTTGCATATTGGTAAAATGCGAAAGAAGCTCCAAGAAGCATACCAATGGGTATAATTTTTGCGAATATTGATTACGCGCAATTCATGGTGCCATGTTTAATAAAAAAGTCAAATGTCCAAGTTTTATGTTATATGCTAAATCAATTTATTACAGAAAACCTGATGTATGAGAATTAACAGGAAAAAAAAATAGTTTGTAAAATTAGCTCTATTTCCACGTAAAGTAAATCTTGATTAAATTTGTGGGGGAGGGAGGGAAAATGAAACTTTCAGTAATTTTCAGAGTTTCGCGAAACAGCATCTTTTCCTAAACTAATTAGCGAAATCTAGTTTGAACATTAATTGAAAATAGCTGATTTCCATATGGTATAGATGTATGCAAACTAATAAATCTAGGCATTTTGAGATTGTCGGTGTCGGTTTAATCCTTTCGCTTTTCTGTAATCAGCAACTTAACTTTGTCTAAGATAATCCTCAAAAGGCTCTACAGTTATCCTTTTTTTGAGGAAAAAAGTCTCGTTTTTACTTATAAATATTTCCGAAACTCCGAAAATTTCTGTGTCAACGTAAATATCTATTATCAGTGTTAAGTATGCCGTTAAGTTATTTTGTTTGTATTCATATATTAATTTCACATGTACATTATTAACGTATCAAATGAAAAACAAGTAAAATTTTTTATCAATATTATGTGTTATATATTCAGAACAGGTATTTGTTTTTTTTAAATCCACGCAACCAAATTTTTAATCTTTTGTTTATAAAACATGTGTAATTTAATTTAATTATATTAGTTGTGTTAAAGTTTAAAAACTACATTAAAAGTTTAGAAACTACGTAAAGCATTAGCTAATATTATTTTTGGTTCTTTGAAACGAAATTACTTTTCGCACACTTTAAAATATTTAAAACTCTTTAAAATAATTTTGTTTATTTATTTATTTTGGTATATGATGTCAATTATCTGCATTATTGAAGAGTTTAAAGTATTGATGTTTTAACTGTTGTTCTTTCTGTGTTCTGAGATTTCGGAATTTCTTTATCGAAACTAGGTATCTCTTTCATCTACGAATACGTTTTAAGAAGAAAGATTGGAATTTTTCTCAAAAATATATCAGGATGTCCAGATTTTGTATATCTAAGAAATTCGTGAACCTTATGAAACGGCTGGATCAATTCTGTATTTATGTTATCTTGTTATTTATGTTTATCTTGTTTTGAATTAATTTCATTCCTTGATCGCTGCAAGTTTAACTGCTCGACCTTTAAAAAAATAAATAAATGAAAATAAGTATAAATTATGAGATGAAGGCGTGAGTTTTTTTGGAGGATTCAAGCGAGGAATGAATAACTACTGGAGAAAAACAATAGTAGTTATCTTGTCGACCTTACCTCGGTCACGGCCAACAGGCTTTGACTATAGACTAATGCTGTGATTTTGTTAAGGCCAATCAAAACGTTTACCATTTTTTTGTAAACAAACATTGTAATGTGATTATTTACCTTGGCAACCGACATTGAATCCATTATATTCATACTGGAGTCTTCCGAAAATGAATAATAATATTACAGGCGTTTGCTGTCTGACGAGTATGATATTACTGCTTTTATTATTGGACAATGATTTTTTTTTTATTATTTGACAATCATTTACTGTCTGACGAGTATGATATTACTGCTTTTATTATTTGGTGTGTTTGCTACCGCTTGTGGATTATTTTAAGGATCAAGTGTAGAAATGTTAGCAAGGTTCTGCGTGAACTTTTGTAATAAAAATACGAGTACAATAGGCTAAATGTGTTTTAAATTTTTATTATTAAAATATTTTAGCTAATTTTTTAATAATTTAACCCTTTGCAGCCTAATTTTACCTAAGGCTTATTTTTTGAGAAAAGCACTGATTATCGCTAGAAATTACGTAACAGGGAGCAAAATATTAATAATTATCCAATATGTTACATATATGTCAAGTTTAACTGCTTTCTAAGTGATTAAAATTAGCAGTTTTTCGAAGAAAGCATTCTATGAGATGCTGTGCTGTTTTTCGATCTGAGGTGCTACGAATTTTATTGCAAATCTTTCGCGAGGTACATTTTTATTGGAACAAAGTTACAAGCAATCTATATCTTTTATTTCACGTTTGATCATAATATTATGAAATAGAATCGGAATAGTTCACATGAGAGTGTTTTTAGTATTTGCTGTATTCTGAAATTACAATAGACCGTCGAGTAAACAGGTGCTAACTTCATATCCAACTTGTCATATTTATTAATAGTAAAATTTTTAATGCATGCCATCGGGCTGTTCATAATCTCCCGCTGAACAAAATCTGTAATTAATGTATGTGCCTTAAGATTGAAAAGAGTCAGCCTTAGGGCTTGAGTATTAACAGTAAAATGCATGAAGGGCGTTTAATTTGTTAATTTGTTAATTGAGGCGTTTGGGAGGGAAATTTAGTGTTGAGAATTACATAGTTTGCCGTTATTAAACAAATGAAATTAAGCACATGTGATAGTGTTTTCTACTATATAATTTCTGCTAATGTTTCTACTAGTTATTATTGAAATTCTGAGTATTACTCTTTGGCCAAGTTTGTAAAATTACCTCTTGATAGTTTGCCCTGAATCTTGGGTGAGGAGGTTGTTTGATAGTTTGTCTTTTGTACCTCTTGATAGTTTGTCCTGAATCTTGGGGTTCTGTGTACTTGCTGTTAATTATTAGCGAAATTCTTTGCATTTTACACTGCCCAAGTGGATATCATTTATGTTCGGCGTTTTGTGCTTGATTCTGGATGGATGGGCTAATTGTCCTGTGTAGTTTTCTATTAATTGTTAGTGCAATTCTACGTGTTTTTCTATGCAAAACAGATAAAATAAACACTAGATACTTCGTCCTGTTTTCTGAATGAATGGACTAATCATTCTGAAAAGTTTGTTTTTGCTTTCGTAACCTAAATACGAACGAACTAACCTTAAAAAGTACACCTGCAGAGTCATCTCCTAAAATCTTAAAATTAGTCTGCTTATATTATATTTAAACAATTAATTTCAAATTATTAATTTATAAGAAAAAATATTGAAGTTCTTTCTTCTGAAAATCTTTAGGCTTAATATAAAATTGGGTTTCAGTATTAAATGATATAATTTTATGCTTTCTATCGTCTGTTTTTTTAATAAAACGTTCATGCGGAGATTTTATCCGTTCATTTGAAAAACGTTTGAAGTTCGGACTTAGTATTTCTGTCTATCTGAAACATAGGATGTATAATCAACGTTAGCTATTGTTAAGGTAAATTTTTGATGCTGTAAAACTGTAGGCTGTTTGCTTCACATCTGGCAAATATTCTCTTGAAAGGGGGCGAATATTGTTGGTTGTTCGCTTTCTTTTATAAAATAAATTTTTATTTGGCTGGTGCGTTTTTAGGCGATAAAAATACTTATGATTTAAGCGAGGAAAAGATTTTGATGGGTTTCGTAATCATATTTCATTTTATTTTCATAAAAAATTAAAAGAACCCCTTCCGTTGTTAATAGGTATTCATGTTATTACATTTCAACACACCATTAAATTAATTCAAATATGAATACAATGGTACTTGTTGATTCATGAAACATTAAAAAAATTATGCATGACGTGTATGATAGTATACATATTTTTTAATTTCGTGGTAAAACTTCGTATACGTAAATTACGCGTGTTAACAGAAAATTTTCATATGTTGCTTTCTTTTCATTTTTGTAGGCCTTCTGATTTACTTAGAGGGTGTTTACACATTTCTAGAACAATTTCGATAAAGAATTAAAAAAAAAAAAAAAAAAAAAAAAAAAAAAAAAAAGAGCAAATGTTTTGGAATACAAAATTCTGACAGCAGTGTACTGTTTGAAATGAGAAATATCGTTTGCTACCTTTTAATTTATTCTTCTTTCAAAATATCGCACGTAAACAAGCTGTGCATTGGAAGGGTATGTTTTTTCGCGCTTTTCGACGAAATATTCCCATTCCATAATTCAGAAACATTCTGAACCCGAAATAAGGAACATTATTAATCGGAAGCAAAAAAACCGCAAATCATTACTTCTGCGTACACCGAAAACTCCAAACGAATACTCGAAAATGGTAAGTAGAGTTAAATTGTTGGTAACAAAACTAAATCCACCGAAATGCAGAAATGAATTGCAAAGTCTTTAAATTCATCTCTAGCAACAGTTGATAGTTGAGAGCAGAGTCTGAATTCATTGTCCATAATATATACGTATTTCATAATATATACAGTACGTATACACTGCTGTCCGTAATGCGTGCTAATTCTTCAAAAGTACAAATAATGTTCATAATGCATATATTGTTCAATTGATTCCATAATACATACATATTTCATAATATATACAGTACGTATACAGCTTTGCGAATCGCAATTGCTTCACTAAAACTGCAGAATTTTAGTGAGTAAAAAGGGGGAAAAAGGAGGGGAGAGAGAGAGAAGGAGGGGCTGTAGGGGTTCATGAGATGCTTAAGTATTAGCTTGCTTGGGAAGTTCACTGTTTTTCTATAATTTCCTTAATTAACTGGGATCTATTCCGCACTGGACAAGTCTGTTCCCAGTTCCTCCAATTTCTGCATTATCTTGCATATTTTGCTGCGAAATGCTGGCTGTTTGATCAGATAACGCTTATGAGATACTGCCTGCCCCGGGAGCTGCACATGCCATTGTGCGGTTAGAAGGCATTGGATCAAGTAATGGTCTGGCTTGCCTATGGCTCCACAGACACATCTACTGGTGTTTGCAATTCCTTGTTCGTAGTAAGGAGCGGGAAGGGCTCTTGCCCCGTCACAAATCTCGTTATTTGTGGGGATGACTGAAGACTGTTGGGCAGTACTTTATGGTAATATTCATAGGTACTTCTGTTTTGTTGAGCAGTGTCCCACTCCCATTGCCACTGGTGCTGAGCTGCTGTCCTTCTCACTTTTTTAAGGTGAGACCACGAGAGTTTGGTTATAACGCTTTGAGCATCGATATTGTAAGCTGCTTCTTTTGATAACCAGTCTGCTTCCTCATTACCTTGCATACCAGCATGCGCCTTTATCCAAGAAATGAAGATTTTCGTTGTCGACGAACGCTCCTTCAGCATCTCTTGAATCTCCCCTATGATGGGAGAGAGATGTTTGGGATTTCGTAAGGCATATATTACCGGCAGGCTGTCTGTAAGAATACTAATAGTGGATCCTGCTGGGGAGGCTTGTTAACTAGGTAGCTTTACGAATCGCAATTGCTTCAGCCTGAAATACTGAATTATTCTGTCCCGTATGGCCTTTCCACGTTATCAGCGTTTCCTTGTTCTTAGTTACTATAAGGCCACAGCCTACTTGTCCGTCAACTTTTGATCCATCCCTGAATACATAATATTGATCCTTTATGTCAGAATCATCTTTCCGTGAGGTGTGAGCCGAGACTCTTTTCCGTAGTTGGACGGATGAATGACATTTACTGGTCTTTTTTCTTCATAGTCCTTGGGAACATAATACGAATTGTAAGTAGCTGTTTCTCTCAGCTATAGTACCTTTGTTAGCCCAGCCTCTTGCTTAGCTCTGATATGCAAAGGATTCAATCCTGCTAGTAGAGTGGCTGCTGCCGTTGACGTTATTCTGTAACCTTTGGGGATGGCGAGGCAAATGGCTGTTGTATGCTACTGAGCAGTTTGATTTTCCTGGTATTCATTGCAGTAGCCCAGATTGCAGCTCCGTAGGTCAACATTTTCTCTACTACGGTTTGATATAATATTTTGATGTAGTACGGCCTTAGGCCCCAGTGTGATCCCTGCATGCTTTTGAGATTTTTTACAATTGCCTAAGTCTTCATTCGCACCGCCCGAAGATATAACCAGGATAACTTTTCGTCGATTAGGACTCTGAGCAGCCTTAGTTCTTAGTTCTCTTTATGGTTTTGCCGTTAAGTTGTATGGTAGGGTTACGTGTAATGGTCTGTCCCGGCTTGTGAAACAAAATATATTTTGATTTTTGCTGAGAGACTGTGAGACGTTTTTGACTGTAGAGTTTACTGAAGAGCTGTATTGTTTCATTGCTGTGGTGTTGCAACTGGTCTCTGGTTTTGCCTCGGACAATGACCGTTGCATCATCTGCAAACGTTACCACTTTAGTGTCATTGCGCTTTCAGGATGGAATTGAAAGTCACATTCTAAAGGTCAAGGCTCGCACACGACCCCTGAGGGCAGCCACTGCTTTGCTTCTTCTCTGCAACGTCATACTCTGCATACGTCATGGTGAGTCGTCTCTCACCGTCATACACTGCCACAAATCATCATACACATCACTAGCAATATCTCTAGCAACATCTCACACACATCTCTAGCAACAGTAAAGAAAATAATAAACTATGATTTATAACTTAAAAAATGCTAATAAACAAATATTCACCAGCTTTTGCCGAGGTATGTGGCCTAATGTAGAACAATTTACAGAACCTGTATGGAAATTATTTAGCCGGAGATAAATTGAAGTACATTGTGATACTTGATGGGTCAATGCAAACAAAGTGTCAGTAAGGGTTTTATGATTTACGTAGAATCCTTTTAAATGGAAAACTATTAAAAAATGGGGGGGGGGGAATCTGAAAGGTTTCAGATTTTAACGGTCGCTCAAAAGGGTTTGTTAAGGTTTTTTACGCTCTAACTGGCATCGCAAGTGCAAGTCTGCTGTTACACTCACCTTTTTTGTTATAGTTTTATTATCAAGCATCATTTTCTTCACGCTTACGTAATATACAGTTCAACAGGAAAATTACAAAAACTTTGAAAGCAGCGTAGCAGTCATACGCTTAGAATTCCTGATTAACGTTAAGTGTTGACATACACGTTCTTTTTTTTTTAAAGTCTTTTCTCAGTTCACCATATCAGTGTTCAGTTTTCTTACTTACTAAGATGGCTTTACAAAACTTATTTTTCTGTCTTTGTACTATTAACGTTTTGTACGTTTGCTTTATTTATTAAAAAATCTAGTTCTTGGCGCTTACGCCACATAAAATTTGATTCATTAGTAAACCTACAAAATATTTAAAAACAACAGAGAGTCTCGGGCTTTGAAAGTTTATTACCCAAAAATTCGTTAAAGTTTTGTAAAATATAGAATAGATAATAAAGCAAATCCGAAATTCAAAATTCGACTTTTTAGTTGCAATGTTCGCTTTCAGGACTACGTTATTCAAAAATTTACTAAGTACCGTTGTTTTTTCGCAATGCGGAAAACATATATCATTCATGTATATTATTCATTATTTAATTTCTTTAAATATAATATAGGGGGATAATATTTGGTGACAACATTTATGAAAACATTTTGAAAAAAATAAAATCCGCCGTTTTGATTGATTCAACGCAAAATGCCTTTCGAGTGCCGTTCGAGATTAAGGTCTCTTTTGGTCTAAAAATAAGAGGCGTGAAAAAAAAATTAAAATCGACTGGCCATGCTTTCAAGAGAAAGTTTTACATGCGATATATACAGAAGTTCCATTCCTCTATCCCAATGATTTTCAAAGAATGAAATTTGATCAAGGCAAAGTCATAACACGTCAAGACATGAAACTTCATCAAGACAAAACCACAAGTCATACTTCGAGAAGCACCACTCTATTTCCCCCCTTGAAAAATGGAAGACTGATGCAGGTATTGCATATATACCTTTTCAACGTGTTCCTGCAAACTCCTGTGACGTTTCACCTGTGGACTGTTGTGCCTTTGGTCTCTTAAAAAGAGCTTTCTTTTAAGTGCAAATTGACCACAACTAATGGACTCTGGAAAGTAGAAAAGAAAGGGAAATCATTGCCGGTGGACATTTTACGAAAAGCTTTTCTGTCAAGGAAATCACGATCCTGACATATATAGTTCAGACATATGGTTTTTTTTTTAACGTATTAAAAAAAAAACTTTACATTTTAAACATTGAAATCGGCCCCTAAATCGTTCTAAAAATGTTTACACTCCCTTTGTATTTATTAACTGTATTTCTCATCAGCCGTTATATAGACAAAGAGTAGTAAAATTTCAATTTTTTTTCCGTATATGGTTGTAATTATGTTATGTCGAAAAATAATTAGTATATGTTTAATTGTTTTTTACGGTATGCTATATCGACTGTAATTGATTGTAATTAACAGGAATCCTGAGTGATTGTAATTATCCTGAATGTACATGACTGTAATTAACCTGAATCCTGAGTTGTTTTGCACTTTTCTTTCTTACACCATTACTGGATTTGTAACTTTCGCTTTAACTGTATAACTGTATGTTAACGAACATTCTGTTTGCATTCTTTGTTTCTTAATCTTCTGCTCTATCTTCTGCCAAGAATTAATGCGAGAGATTCGTGAAAAGAAGATAAGAAGTAATTTTGAAAGAGAACGTTCTGTATGTTAGGTGGGATACTGAATTTTAAGGTGGATGCGTAATTCCACCCTTATCATTTGGTAATTAAGATCATTGAGATGCTGTGATTTTCTTTTCCTACTCCCTTTATTTTATTATTTAGTTTTCAATGAAGAGGGCAAAAATCTGTCTTTTGTTAAAATGTCGAGAAAGGGCGTTTCTTTTTTTGCTAAATTCTTTTCATTCCATTGTGATGGAAAAATTAAGGTTTAAATGCATGTTCAGTTTCTTAATGGTTTAAGCATTGACTGTTTTTTTATGTAATGTTACAATAAGTATAAGCAGAATTATTATTATGTATTAAAATTAGTCAGTGTAATTCTCTTTAAAAATATACACACTTATTCAAAATTAGTAAATGATTATTAAGTCTAAATGCTCAAGTGACTGTGCAGTACTTGGTATAATTAATGCATGTGTATTAAAAATAGCGGAATTCACTCAGCTGAGCAGCAGGTTCGCCAAACACTAGTAGTTCGACCCGGGCTCAAATCCTGGCTGATAACATGGGAAATTAATATGTTTTTTTTTTTTTCATTAACTTGAAGACGAGCAGTTTATCGCAAAATGGCCTCCATGAAGGGGGTCTTTAGGTAGATATCTGTCGTGCGCTTTCCAGTTATTCAAATAATCCAAGCCAGTTCCTAAGAATAACTGTTTGATTGAGCAAATAGGATCATACTGGAGTGTTCTAACTTTTGGATAGTATTGTACTGCATGTTAAAATTAACGGTTTGTTACATAGCATTAAGAACGTTTGGTGCTACGGACTTTTTTGTCATTACTAAAATGAATCCTAGTGTCACAAAAATATGCAATGAAGATGACGTAATATGCTACTGCAGGATGCTGGGAAGAAACACATGCTATGTGGGCAAATTCACACAGCCATAAATGGCTAATGCGAAGTGTACAGTCGGTCACGAAAGAAAAAACAGTGTGATAATTAGCTTTATTTATCATGAGCTATGTTATTTTAAACGTTGACGTTAAGTGTGAGCATACAACAGCGTAACTGAAGGGAAAAAGAGTAACGCAATAAAATTATACCTTCCGTATGCGCTCTCTCAATTAAATATTTCGTTGATGTCACTGTCGTGTAAGTTTACTAACGTTCTGATTTCAGTTTTATAATCAGCTTCTGTGTGCTCGCAAGCAATTTCATTATTGCATTACGTATTGCGTTACACGATTTCAGCTTTTGGAGGTCGTTATGAGGATTTTTTTTCTATAGAGCCGAATTTACGTTTAGAAGGATAGCTGTTGATCTTTTTCTCACATAATTTAAAGTATCATTCTGAATAGCTTAACTTTCACACACTCGTATATTACAATACATTACTATCATTCGGTATGGTTAATTTTTTAGAAATTATTGGTTGTTTCTTTAATGATTTATGGCAGGTCACTTGAGGAGAGTCTGCTTCAAGGAGGATTGTCGTCGTCGAACAGTTGTGGGTTGTTGTTTCGTATTTACAGTACATGTAAGGAAAATAAAATAAAAAAACCTAGGCAGTTAACCCATTCTTTAAGATTTCAACTTAAGTAGAGATAGCAATGACCAGTCGTATTATTCGCTAGGCCAGTAGTTTTCAAGCTGTTGTAAGCAAACTCTTTGGAGTCCTCAATAGCTTAGTCAGGGTACGCAAAAAAAAAAAAAAAATCTGGCAATAGCGGTAAACAACAAAGTATTTAAATGAACACTAATAAAACAAAAACAAAATTCCCAGAAAGTTTCAATTTGTCATTGGATAAAAGATAAAGTAATTAAGAGGAATTCCCGTGTGACTTTGACTGACCAAAATGTATAACTAAAGCGATGCAATTAAATAAAAAAAATATTCTGATGAATGTGTAATATGAATTTTCCTTCACAAGAGACGAGAACAAGCCCAATCCTCTTTGTGTAATACGTTGCACGTTGGGAAGTTATTTCAAATGGAAATGCGAAATCTTCGTTACTCTTGCATCACTTAGAAACCAAAGTTTGGAAACTAAGCAACATCATTTAGAAATCCAAATAATTTTACGCATAAAATTAAATTTAAAAAAACTAAAGTCTGATTAAATTATTAAACTGTATAAAAATCCTAACATAAAATGTTGTCAATTATCAACTAACACAGATGATAAAAATGCTATTGAAACATTCTATAAATTATCTGTTTCGCTAAGAGTTGTAGAAACAATACAATTGCTGAAAATTTGCTGCTGTTCAATGCATGTTTGGAGAAAGCCATACATGAAAAATTGACAGTATTCTCATCTCAAACAATACAATTTCTTGACGAAACAAGAACTTGTGTGATGATTATGAATCGGCAGTAACTGAAAATTAAAAAAGAATTGTCTGTTTTTTTCTGTACATATAGATGAGAACAATAATACATTGAAGCTTTCGAGATCGAGTCGCGATTTGTTTAAATTTAATGATATATTAATTCGCTTTAAGATAATTGTAGGTTGAGTAGTATGCTGCGGTCAAACACTATTTCAGGAATGCTTAGACTTTTAAAAATGCCGTAGATCTCATTAACAGTCAATAAATCCATCAGTTCACTCATTTTTTCATTTCCACTTTAGAAAAATTTATATTCAAAACAATTGTGATGCTTTAATGACGTTATGTTTTAGTTTCAAAAACAGTTATCACTGCTCTTATTTGAAATAAATAATGTAATAAATAATATCTTTGTTTTATTATATTTTTCTGATCTTATTCATTTAAATCTATTAAATTTTTAATGTTAAACTAATATAATAATAAGATCTATCGTGGCAGTGCTATAAGAGGAGTGAGAGGGTAGGTCAGGCTTTAGGCTTTTTGCTATCCTGTGCAAGTCTTTACAGTTCCTAAATTCTGCCGTTCGTTGTCTTCCTAAATTAAAAATTATTTCCATCCCTTAGGAGGTATAGTTCTGAAAGGAGAAGTTAGGGTTTTATTAAAGGATATGCAAGAGATAAAAGTTTGGGAATCTTTGTTCTAGGCCATTGGTGATCCTTGCAAGAATTACAGAATTACTGAACTACTGAATCGAAG
This sequence comes from Stegodyphus mimosarum, assembly GCA_000611955.2. Classification (NCBI taxonomy): domain Eukaryota; kingdom Metazoa; phylum Arthropoda; class Arachnida; order Araneae; family Eresidae; genus Stegodyphus; species Stegodyphus mimosarum. The sequence goes on from KK119400.1 coordinate 246,767, forward strand.
TTCAGTAGTCATGGTTAGATACTGTTCTAAGTAAACCATACTATGGTGTTATGATTTCATTCATTGGTATGATGTTAATAAGATGATAAAGATGAAGTGCAAGATGCATCCCATCCATCATTTTGTACTGTCACATTTTTTGTGATCTGACATAACAGCGTAATAATTTTTTCCGTACTTCTACCTGAAAAAGAAAAGTAACGTCTGTAATGTTACCTCAATATCATACTTTCTACATTAAATTGTGCATTATAAGGAAACTTCAAAAAGATATTGTTAAAAAGGAGATCGCGATAAAGAACATACAGAATACCTCTTGATTTACACGAAAGATAGGTTCCGCACGAAACCGTGTAAATCGAAATCTTGGATTTTGTTATGTAAAACCGTGTAAAACGAAAAACACACTAAATGTGCATAATTTAGTTTATTAATTATATAAAACAAAAGTAAGACATCTTAACATAAATAAAGTTATACTTCGTTCATAAAATAACAAATATATGTAGATAATAGAAGTATATATTTAATTTATTTTGCATTAGGAAAATATAAGGATCATTCAAAAAAATTATTATAAGTTCAATCACTGTCATCACTTTCATGAACTATTAGCCTTTTCTTCTCGATTGGTATGATGTCACTTTCATAACGTGAGCGTTCTTGATAAGATTCTGCTTCAGTGGTTGCGAATTAGGGAATCGACAAGACTTTGTAGTGAAATCCATAATTAACAATTGCCAAGGTTTTTTTTTTCCTAAATCTATGTAAACCTCCTCGTATTGATTTAAGCACTTACTAAGTCCTGTTGGATGGAATCAGAGAGCTCGTTCAACATTCGTGTTATATTGTAAAAAATGATTACCTAATTTTCTTCCCATCAAGTCCTACGCTGATGGCTCTTGCTGTGAACGCAAATGGTTCAGATTGCTCTTCATCAGAATCATCGTCCTCATTATGTTTATTTTTTTCATGAATCATGTTAACTAACTGATCCTCATTTAGCTCTTCATCAGCCATTATTTCTTCAATATCTGCCTGAGCTAAATTCTTGAAACCTTCTCCTTCTATAGTTTGAGCCATTTTAGTAATCTGAGAATTTTCATGCTCTAATGGTAATCTATCATTTTCAGCTTTAGCAGCATCCGGCCATGTTGCTTTCCAGAATGCGCTGAGCGTTGGTTGTTTACGCTGAGTATCTGACAGTCTAACATGCTTAACACAATCCAAGATTGTAAATTTCTGCCAAGCATCCGTAAGATGAAGAGATTCATCATTCTCCATTTGTTCTAAAATATACCTGAAGGTTTGTTTGATATACAATGCCTTAAAGGTCGAAATTATTACTTGATCTGACGACTGTAATAAGGAAGTTGTATTTTTTGGTAAAAAGACAACTTTTACATTTTCGTGTTGTAAATCTTAAAGATGACCAAGTGCATTATCAATTAATAGAAGAGCCTTAAAAGGCAAGCCCCTTTTACTTAAATAAATTTTGACATCTAGGACAAACATGTTATGAAATCATTCATTGAATGCTATGGCAGTGACCTATGCTTTCTATTAGCCATCCAATAAACGTGTCGGTTAGTTATGTTTATGCCATTAAATGAGCATGGTGTTTTCGATTTGTTAATAACGGATGGTTTTATTATATAACTTCTGAAGCGATGCAGTAGAAAAGAATTGTTGTACGGATTTTCACTACCTTATGACCGCTAGCTGATTTGCAAGCTTTAGCTAAATAGGTTCTTTCAGGCATTTTGTTTCAGAACAACCTGGACTCGTCCTAATTGTCCTTATTGTGGCTTCATGGTGTAAAATTTTGCAACATCTGTTACTCTTTTCTCTATTACGCAGACGATCTAATATTTTAATTTTTGTTTCTAAAGAATTAATTCTTTTTTTCAAATCATTTTGCATTATAAAACCTTAAAAAAATTACGTAAATTATAAAAATGTCACTAAAAATATAAATGTTGAAAACTTACAAGTAAACATTCAAATATGTAGATAAAAATGATGTAAACTGTGCTGTTAAAATACTGATACTGCACTAGTTCACATAAACCAAGTGCTTTACTGTTGTGAAATACGTATACATACTACAGGGATTCACCTTTTACAACCTTTACATCGGGAATCCCCATCCTTGTTGTTGCCACCCCTGTTACCAAAGGAATGAAATTCAAAAAATGACTTTAAATATATGCATTTGTGTATATGCAGCCGAATATACATTTTTACCAAGTTTTTGAAATCTGTTAATTTTTAAACCGTGTAAAACCGAAATCGTGTAAAACGAGTACCGTGTAAATCTAGAGATAGGTGTATTTTGTTCCAAAAATAGCAACACATGTTATAAACATGAAATAAGAGCGGGGAGAACTTCAGTAATATATGTTTTGGGCTCAGAGAATCGTTTTTAGTTAAAAGTGGCTTATTGCATATCCTTTCTGTTCTGCGGTTGCTTGCACACCTGTTAGGTCAAATGACCGCCAGCCAATGAACAAAGCGATTGCTTTTTACCGCAGACCTCTATTTTATTTACATTTAGTTGATCAGCAGTCAGTAAAAAGAGAACATGGCCATGTGTA
>KK119400.1:257191-267661 GCA_000611955.2 Stegodyphus mimosarum
TTTTTTTTTTTTTTATTGTTCATACTTATTTTGTGTTCAGTTTTGACGAGTTTATTTCTTACGTAAACTCCTATTCAAGAAAGCTATTCTATATTTTATATGAACCGTTTTGCTTTTATATATTTCATGGTACTTCTAAGTTATTACACTATTTGATTGATGTATTGTGCTGTAATTCTTTTGTAATTTATTTATTATTATTTTTGAATAATCCTTTTTATATATATGTTTTAATAAATGATATTTATTCTGACAAACGATTTTGTTAAGAATGCAGTTAGTGTCAGTGAAGCATATCGATTGTACCATAAAGTGGATGAAGGACGTAAAAAGGATGTAATAAATCAAATTGCGGTAGCTTAGTTTTGAATTTAAAATATCAAGCAGACTGGTGAAGTGAACCGTATGAGAAATCTCATAGTTCACATAATTAAATAGCATTTTTTTCTTGAAATTGGTTTGGTTCATTACGGCAAGGCACACGAGGGCTATCTGTCTAAGGAGAGAGATGCCTTCGTGTAGCACTTTCTAAAGGAAACTGGCGCGTATACTCATTATACATAGAGAAAGCCACAAAAGCGTCCGTGCAGCCAGCTCATTCGCCGGGATTCGAACGCCGGACCGAACTACCTGTGTTCAGCGATTTTACAGTCGGCCGCTGGTGAGCCCTCTTTATAGCAGCAGCAGGTATTTTTACTGGGAACGCTGAAGACAGAATTTTGAAAGTATCTTTAGTACACTGAGTTTGATTATTGAAAAAAAAAAAGGGGGTACACTTAGTTTTGAAAGTGTTCTCAATAAGAATTGGAAATCCAATGTATTTCTTTCTGTTAATTTTGCAATTAAATAATATGCAAATGAATATAAAGAGGTCATCACATCTAGTGCCGGCCCCTGCTAGACGGGACTTTTCTGAGAAACGAGATTTTTATAGCACTTGATTAAACCGGAGGATTCCTAGAGAAACAGCTTAGCTACGGAAATGATGTACTGGCTACGCGGGATTTTTTGAAACCTCGCCGAAAATGTTTCGGCTGCAGCTCTGTCCCGGCTAAAGATCAACCAATCAGACGAAAGTTCTGCTTCTGAAGGATCACGTGATCCCAGTCTGAGCGATAATCGATTATTGGTTGGTTTTCAAGTCTTTGTAGTAACTGACAATGGTAACCTAGCTCCGTAGTTTCGTGGAAATGTGCGGGTTCTGAGAATTGTCCCTTTTGACTTCCAGTCCCTCGTAGAGGAAACATAATAAGTTAGTAGTGCAACTGTGCTGTGATGAAGTTAAAGTTTATAACTGGCTTTTATTTTTGCTTAAGGAAAAGTAATTTTATGAAATTTTTAAAAGATAGGTAAAACTTAGTGAAGGAAAATTTGTAGAAACATAAAATTTAACGTTCAGTCTATTTTAAAATGCATAAAAAATGAAAGTAACTATTAAGTTAAACAAAATTAAATGTATTCTTAATTAGTGTTTTTTCGTCTTATGTGATTTCTAACATGAAAATAAGAAAACTGTATTTGCATTGGAGAGGGAAGAGTGTTATATGAATTAAGTTGAGCATTTTTTTTGTTTAGAAAGCGAGAAAGTTTTGAAGTATTGTAATTTTCCTTTTGGAAACGTTGCGTAAAAACTACTAGTTTTACTTAAATTTACTAAATTACTTTAATTTAATTTACTAAATTACTTAAATTTACAGTCAAATTTTTCTATTCCGTTTATCTTTTTAAATGAAAATTTTTAGAATTGAAACCATTTTTGTGTCAGTGTCTTTTATTACTTGTTTGAGAGGCTTTATGGCACAAAAATTTGAATGAATTGTGTATGAAATATGTAGCACTGCAAATTTTAAAAATATTCAGACCGAGACATAATCTAAACATTTGAATAACCTCGAACTCCAGTAATTTTTAATAATAATTTCGTTATCTTTTTCCTGCTCTGAAATAATTTCAGATGTAGGTAAATTTTTAATTACGTTAATATTGTATATCTGGATTTATACTATCAAGTTATATCTTTTCAGATTATGTTTGATAATCACAGTTCTGTGACCAAGATATCTGGACGCTTGTATTCTTGCGTGTCATAAACAGAGATATGGTGTAAATAATTTGCTTGTTGTCAGAACAACCCTTTTTATATCATGGTGAGGAAGGTTGTTCCCTCGGCAAAGGAAGGATCTGTCGGTAAGAAGGTGCTCACCAGTGGTCGAGTGGATTAAACCGTTGAACACTGATAATTTGTGTCATGTTCTATTCCCAGCGAAGGCGTTCGTTCCATGCAGTGTTCGTGGTTTTACCGATGTCTGACGCGAACATAAGCCAATTTCTATTAGGAAGTCTTCACGAGAGCTTCTTTCCTGAAGGCAGATAACTTTCCTTTCCTTTGCCGTAAGTTAATAAACCAGTTAGCTTTCCAAGAAGTTGAAGAAATGAGAAAAGCTTGAGTCTCATGAATTCCATTTTCTCGGCATACTGTGGATCAAAGTTAGTTCGCTAATGTTATTGTTATCATCGCTGGTACTGTGACGAACATCAGATGACCCTCTGGTTTCTTCCCGAAAGAAATCCTTCTATAGATAGCTCTTGCGTATATTTTATTTAATATTATAAATTTTCTCTTCTTTAGGTGTTATTTAACTTTCTTTAATTGTTGCAATGAGTTACTATCAAGTTGTTATATCAAGTTATATCTACCATAGACGTTTTGATATACGTTTGATTTTGATAGACGTTGGTATTTGAGCACTTTTTTCTGGCATTGAGATCGTAATAAGGACATCGCAAATGCAGTGTGTAGTCCAGGAAGTGCTTTTCTGTCACAGTTACGTTTTCTTTACCGATACCTGAGATGGGGGAAAAAAAGGCATATTATCTTCTGTTTTTCTTCGTATTGTTTTGTCGTCAAGAGTCTAGAAAGGGAAAGAAAGAACACACGTTGGGTAACGCTGCGGACAACTGAGCACAGTTCTTGCTCGATCTACTTATTAATTCCTCGAGAGCGAAAGTAGTTTCCGATAGCAAGTGCGGAAAGGGCCAAGATAAATAGGTTAAGTTGATACCAAATGAGTGTAAATCGCGAGCTTTTCATGCGAAAAGAATACAATTTCGTCATTGAGCCAAACGTTGCACCACTTTTTTCCCCCTTTAGCTTTTGTTTCTTGTGCAGCTGCCTAGTTTATGTGCCGCATAGTGATAGGACCTCAGCAGAGATATTATTTGCTTAATCGGTTTCTAAGGTTTAGATGTAACAATTACCATTCGTTCCTTTTAACCCCGCTGTTTCCCAGTCAAGAACGCTTATAATGCTGAGTGATGTTTTATAATTACTTTTGCAAAATAGTGTTTTACTGGATTTATGTAGGGATTGTACTTTTATATTATATATTTGAAGTCATCCGATATTAAAAATATTTTACAATTTGGTCTGTTATATCAGTGAAGCATATTTCTGCATCTAACTTGCTAATCAGTATGTGGTAGTCGGAAGGTGATCCAAAGCATTTCATACATTTAAAAAAAAAAAATGATACATAAGATTTTTGTTGTATTTAATAATTTTATTCAATATAAATGTTAAAAGAAAACTAGATATTTGCTGCTAATTAAGAAACATTTTATTAGAAATAAAAACTATTATGTTTAGTAAAGTACGGCGGTAAAAAATAATAAGATTTTGTGCTATTTTAAAGCAACAGGCTCGACAATAAAAGAGTTTGAGATTTTAAGCCCAGCACTGGTGCAAGGTTCTCCGGACTACCACTCTTCTGTTTTTATGAGCAAAAAACAAAAATTTTTCGTAATTAATGGATGATTTGATAATCCCTGTAATTTAGGGATTCACTTCCGAACTTTAGAGCTAAGCAAGACAGATTGGCAACATGTACCTTGTCCTACTGGAATTTATTTTACCGCAGAGATGGGTGGCCAATTTGTTTGTTATAAGGATCGCTTTATTAGCCACGAGTTCATACATCAGATTTACAAAATTCAGCGTATCCGAGTCTAGTAAGCTTCGATGATGGCGCTGCTGATATAAAGCAGCATTAAATTATATGACTAATAAAGTTGTGCTTTATGAGTTGCGATATGATGCTTGTGTTGATCTTTAAAAAATAATTTATGACAGCCACAACTGAACTGTTGGCGACACCTGAAATAAAGGGTATAAGAATTCATTCGCATTAACTTTCGCAGAGTTAAAGCATCGTCACAATATGGTTTGTGGAAGATGTATAGCGGCCAGCTCTCCGGGATATTCTTGATTTTCTATCATGCCGGTTTTAAAGTTTTAACCTAAAATTTTTTCCCAGCAATAAATTAAATTTGATGTATTACTGAAGAAAAAAAAAGTAGGAATTCTGTTTTCCCGTACTGATTATAAGCTTAATATTTCTTTTTAAATTTTATTTTATATATATTGTCCTTATCTACTGTATACGTCTGCAGAACTTTTTATTAAGATTCAATCGACATTTAATAAAACAAAACTACAATCACTTAATATATGTATTTACACCATTAAATGTTACATTACTACATTTATCCACACAGTAATATGTACATTAGTTATTTACTTTATGTTCATGTTATTTAAAAGTACTTATACTAAATAAAGGCTATCCTTTCCTTCTAAATATTTTTTCAGGATAAAAATGTAAGAAAATAACAAAACGAAGTTAACCAAAGAGCATAAAATGTGGAATGTCTAATTAAATAGTAACATATTTTAAATGAGAATCATATTGTAAATAGTTCAGTAACTTGATTTATACATTTAAAATGAATTTGTCAATTTGAATTATTTTGAAATGGCATGTTTGCGCAGCGCGTAAACCTTCCGGAATATTTCTGGCTTTTATGCTAGGACACTTCGTTTTCATATCTCAAAGTTAGTAGCTGTGAAGATGTATAAATTATTCATTTTCCGGAGAGGCGATTTGGAAGAAACAGATCCATATTAACCCAAAATATGCTAACGCTATTCGGTTTCTTACATATCAAATCCGAAAACTTAAATCTAATTCACCGAATGTCTTCGTTGGAGTCCATATGATGGCATTTATATGTAAAGATTTAGAATCTTGAGCATCTGAAGAAAAATGCGGCTGAAGAAATTGTAGACATTAATTTCAGATGTTTTTGCTCGAATGCGGGTCTAGGTTGAACTTTTTTCTTTTGTTTTCTGCACTGATGGTTGGTTCACTGATAGAAATATATTATAATACCTTTCAGAATCGGTTAATGTGGTATACTATCACTGTATCAGAGTATGTGCTTTTACGTTAAGTATACGTTATTATTTTTACGGCATTCTTCACAATGATAAGCATTTTTATGTAAATTATAAGTAGTTTTTTCCAGCATGTCGAACTTCGTTAATGATGATCATATCTGCTTCAATTTACAGTTCATTTCTGTTCTGTATAGCTTTTGACTTACAACAAATTCACTTCGAGCACCGCGTATCAGATTTTTTCCGTATTGTATTTATTTGTTCATGGTTGCTAAGATACAACAAGCATCAGCGCCCGCATAAGCCTGACGAATGCATCCGTTTAAACGGTTTCCCGCCCGTGACAAATCCCCATATTTCTTCTCGAATTTGTAATCCCATTTGCATAACATGCATTCACCTAAGCTCATCCTCTCAGACCGGCCCCGAATTTGAATATATATCCTTTTTCAATTAATCTCACACTTGTCGCGCACGCTGAAAGGAGGGAAAAGGTTTCGGCGCACGACAATATGCATTGTTTCGTCTCTGTAAACTAGATCTGTCAAAATGCGCTGACGTTTTGTTCAGCGAATTAAATTTATGTCCTAACCCAAATTCGTATCCACAATGGCCTTCCATTATCTAGTCCTTGTGGGCGGACTTCGGTGTCTTTCTCTTTTATTTATTTATTTATTTGTTTATTTTTTTCAGCATGTTTCTGGGAATGCCATGCTATAGTAGCTCCCAGATATCCATGCGGCATTGTTTGCTCCGACGTTTCCGTATAGATGGGCTGTTTTCAAACAGTTTGAAAGCTTTGGACGAAATCTTGGTCACACTTTTCATTTCAGAAGAAACGGCAACTGGAACGATCGAACATTACGCCGTTGATGTACCATTTCGGAGTTCAATAAGTAACTGGTACATATCGTACTTAACCAGTGTGAAGTGTCAGAGTTTTTAGCGAAGATAGGTAAACGTACCGAAAACGGCATTTCTAAAGTGTGTTTGTAATATCCGAGAAGTTCATTTTAAGCAGAGTCTATATATAAACTTTTTGGCAAAGGTTTAAACAAAAGAATGTTTATTGGTTAGGTCTGCGAAATTTTAGACCACAAATTAAAAATTAACTTTAGACAACATTGAGAATTTTTAATCTTTATATTAAATATATGTATCTTATGTATTTTTAAACTTTATTTGTAAACGGCATATACATGCGAACTTAAGCGAATAATGGCGTTTTAGAATTGATGGAAAAGGTACGAGATATCAAAGAGAAATTGGTATCACGTAATATGTTGTTGGCTTAATAGAATACTGGCTTAAATATTTTATTAAGTCAACATAGGTAAATTATCACAGTAAGCGCGCCTGTTTGTGAACTTCAACTGTAATAGTGGAAGACAGACGGAGCGGCAGGCGTTAGCAGCAGTAGCGAAGAGAGATGAAGAGTGTGCCATATGTTTGATCAATATGAAAATTCAGTTCAGGCTTGCCTCCATCGGCTAATTTTAAGTTTTGGTTCCCAAATTTAAAATTATTATTGGCTGAAATGTTATATAAGTGCTTCGTTATTAGCGTCATGAAAGGTTCAAATGACATAGATTAACCAAATTAGAAAGAAGAGATAAATGACTACTGCAAAGTTAGAATTTTTATTTATCTATTTCTTACATTATATGTATTATTTTTCGCATCCATTTTAGATATTATTAAACTTAAGACTTGACAGTGGCCCAGTACATGAAATTGCTGAATTCTGATAGTTTGCCTTGAATTTGACCTGCTGCATGGGGTTTTCGTAGTTCTCACGTGTAACGTAAATATAAGGCAGTTTTCCTTAGAAAGCCATCCTTGAAAGTATCATTTCTATGTTAATTAACTCTCACGGTGCTTTGCCGCAATCCGTTGACCAATCAATACTGAAGTTGAGGCATTTTTATCTTGACATCTCAAGCATATCTGTATTTAGTGATGGATTTTTAAGCAAACGTTAAAAACACTTCTTGCGAGGTAAATCAGTAGTAAAAGAAGTAGATGTTTTCAGTTATGTATAACTATTCATTATCGGCATTTACGTATTATGCCGTCAACCGTGAAAGTTGGCTACCATGAAACCACCGAAGTCGGCTGAGATCCCGTCATAGTTGCGGCATTTGTTTCTGCGGAATTCTCAAGGAACTGGCGCCTCTTTAATAAACAATCGCATTCTACCCGCTTCATTCTTTTTTTGCGCTTCGTAAAAGGGCTTCCGTTGAGCTCTATTATTTTGTTAGACTGTCCGATACAGGAAGCTATCTTTAGAACGCTATGAATACAAACTTCCAGCATGTAATTGTTCCAGTCTATTATTGTTTTGTAGGCTATTCATATTGTAGGTATTCATATCGTTATTACACTATTAATACATTTAACTATGGGAGAACCACATAACTTTATAAAAATAATCCACTTCAATCTCACAATCTATTAAAAGCAGGTCCCAAGTTGTAATATATATACACTAAAAACGACGTACCTAGAAGATATAAAGCAAATTGGACACAAATTGATATGCATACAGGTTTCGACGGAAAATGCAAAATTTTACATTTTGGCTGCCAATGAATGAACGGTTGTCGCTACAGCGCATCTGATCTGCGCAACTTGCAGGATATTTGAGAGGAGAAATTACGATTCCAGGTCATAAATACTTAACGAATTTCATTCCGTGTACTCTGGTAGACAGTAACTATGCCTTGCATACAGGTGCGCGAACGATATACACAGATGTCAGAATATGAGAGAGGTCGTGTAGTTGGGCTCAGAAGCCGGTTGGCCTTATCGGCGAATAGCTCGACATTTGAGCAGGGGCGATGCCACTATTAGACGATGTTGGCAGGAATGGGTGAACCATGACCGCACACAGCGTCAAGAAGGAAGCGGTAGGTCTAGAGAAACGACAGAACGTGAAGACCGAGCAATCGTCACAGCGGCACTCACAGCCCCAGATGCATCATTATCATCGATTGTACGTGCAACTAGTGCCTCAGTGACCGCAAGGACCATTCATAGACGGCTCGCAGAAAAGGGGCTGAGGTCACGGCGCCCCTTGCGCCGACTACCATTGACCTCTGTACAACGTCAAGCCCTTTTGCAGTGGTGTCGGGCTCATTCGCACTGGAATGCCACTGACTGGAGTAGAATAGTCTTCAGTGATGAGTCCGCTTTGAACTGAGCCTCGATGACCAGCGAAGGCGAGTCTGGAGACGCCCCGGACAGACGTGTGTTACCAACCTGACTATCTTCCGGCAGACAGGCCGACAACCAGGAGTGTTGGTCATGGGTGCCATTTCATTTCATAGTAGGACCTCTTTGGTTGTCATCCGTCGCAACCTTACAGCACAGCGGTACGTCGACGAAGTTCTAAGGCCCGTTGTGTTGCCCTTCATGTCCCCCCACCATGGGCTTACATTTCAGCAAGATAATGCTCGCAACAACACTGCACATGTTTCTACTGCTTGCCGAACATTACCTTGGCCAGCCAGGTCGCCGGATCTCTCTCCTATTGAGCACGTTTGGAGTAGATGCTGACGATCTAACGCGCCAGCTGGACAGAATGTGGCACGATATCCCTCAGCAGGACATCCGCAACCTCTATCAATCGATGCCAAGCCGAATAACTGCTTGTATAAGGGTCAGAGGTGGACAAACGTGTTTCTGACTTTTTCACTTTGTGAAGCTTTATCACTTCAGTAAATCATCCAGTTTTTCTCAAACTGTAATCATTTTTTTTTCTGCACATATACATCATTTCTACTGATTTTCATCCCATTCGGATAACTCCTTCTTGGTGCGTCATTTTTTTTGTCTAAGAGTGTATATTTTTTTAATGCAAGGAAAAGTGGAACAATAGCAATAAATCTATACCTTTATTTTAAAAACAAAACTTTGCCCAGCTACATCAAACGAAAGTGTAGATGTTATGAGTGTGTTTACGTCACGCTTATCCATAACTGGCGTTAAGTTGCACTGCTTGGCGACAGTTTAACGGGATAAAACGTAACAACCCATTGTATCTGTATATAATCCGAATCGAATTTACTTCATTAATTATATCGTAGTTTTCACCCGTAGAGAAAATATATGGATTATTCATTAAAAATTAAGTTTTGAAATATCATTCCACAGAAATTTTTCTTTGTCTTTTAATTTTTTTTAAGTATGAATATAAATTGAGTGTCATTATTAAAAGAAAGCATAATGAAACTTCAAGAAGTCCAATCTAGCGAGTAAACATGCAATATTTTTGAAGCGTGAAAGGCATAATAGCATGTTTGAAAACATTTTTGGGGTTTTAATAAATAAAATTAGGAATTGTTATATATACACTGCTGGCAACCGTAAATGCAACGCCCTGAAGGAAGAATGCAAATAGCATGAAATTTACAATATGCATTAGCGGAGGTGAGATATGCAAATGATTAGAATTTCAGCGCAGACGCACATCACGCGCGCTTGTGGCGCCATTTCAAAGCGCTATTTAAGCCTTGGAGGCTTTCGACGATGGATAGATGAGAGGAAGACCAGAGGAAGGATAGTGGCCTACCGAGAGTGTGGATTATCTTTCAGGGAAATCAGTAGTCGTGTTGGACGAAACCGAACTGTAATGCGGATATATGACCGTTGGATGCAGGAGGGTACGACGGACCGACGTGTTCGATCGCATCCACCTCAGTGCACCACTTCACGTGATGACAGAAACATTGTGCGCAGTGACGAATCGCTCAGTCACATCACGAACCATAGCACAGCACATTCAGTCTGTAACCATCATCCAGTGTCTGCGCGTACCATTCGACGCCGTTTACAGGAGAGTGGTCTGTCCGCAAGACGTCCATTGCTTCGTCTACCCTTGGCGCAGAACCACAGACGTCTCCGCCGCCAATGGGGCGACGAAAGAAGGATATGGACAGCAGAATGGAATGAAATTGTCTTTACGGACGAGTCACGCTTCTGTCTGCAACACCACGATGGTCGGATTCGAGTCTGTAGACACCGTGGAGAGAGGATGCTGAACAGCTGCGTTATGAACCACCACACTGGTCTTGCACCGGGTATTATGGTATGGGGCGGTATCGGATATCACTCTGTCACACGTCTAGTACGCATTGCCGGTACTTTAAACAGCCAACGCTACATCTCCGAGGTGTTGGAGCCAGTTGTCCTTCCTTACCTTCTGGGCTTGCCCACAGCCATATTTCAGCAGG
>KK119400.1:269070-370443 GCA_000611955.2 Stegodyphus mimosarum
GAACCCATGAATGCGGAAAATTATTCGTTCTTAATAAAGATTGCCAGTAACTGATTTCCTTTTAATTGTATTTAATAGTGCTCCTTTTTTTGCTTTTAAGTGTAAAGCATATCTAATGTTTATTTTCGATACATTACTTTTTTGAAATCTCCAGTAATCGATGGACCTGATCTGTTTTTGTCGTCTTCAAAATTATTGCATACATAATTTATGTGGATTTATAGATGCGGGCACTTGTGAAAAATTCTGTCATTCCGAATTCCTTTTCTTCTTTGAGAAGAATTAGAAAAGGATAAACAAGTTCGACGTTATAAAACTGAACTGTATTTAGTGGCCGCTTTTAAATTGCAATTATCATTTGTAAAGGCTCGTTTCGATGCGTAAACAATCGTGTTGTAAGTGCGATTTTCGTAAGTTATTTTTGCATTTTTCTAATAAGCAAAGCCAACCTCATGTTAAAAGTTTCAAGGTGATGGCTAGTCTAGAATTTCAAACTGTGGAAATGTATGTAAAATAATTTAGATGTTGATGGCGTAGTGAACGATGACAGCTGATTCATGACAAACTTGATACAATTTCGGCAGCTTTAATACTTTTTATTATTTGACAGAATAATGATTTTGTAGTAGACGAACATTTTTGACGAAGATCCGGATGAATTAGCGGTAAATACGGCCGTTCTTTATCTCGCTCTGTGTAATACATACAGGATTATAAAATGCTTAAAATGAAGGTGAAAATATATTTTTTAATTTTCAACGTTGTTAAAAATCACTTTCACACAGCCTTTTCATACTGCTTCTATCTCTTCAGTTCATTCGTCTCTATAACTTGCCTAAAACAGTACCTATGTAGAAATTTTCTTAGGAATATGCAATTAATATTTTTAAAATTGCTACATATTATATTAGTACATACCCCTGAATTTGGATATGCACTAAAATATTACTAGAGATGCATTTAAAAGCCTTATAATATGAAAAAGCATTACCGTTGACTATTATTTTGATTATTCCAGAGACGCTTGAAACAATGTTTCCTTTAAAGAACTTTTTCCCGGGGGGCGACAGAAGTATATTTTTCACCAGGCTTTGCTATTATTTGCCAGCTTATTAATAATCAGTATGACAGAAGTAACGGCAGCCGAATCTGAAATGTTTTTGGAAACAAAACCTCTGAAATTTCAAGCGTATGTCTGTAAGTAAAGTGTGAGTTAAATAATGATTTCTTTTATCAACTTAAACAGGTGTAAAGTTCTTTATTTTGATAGCACTGGAGATAATGCATAATGCTTATTATATACTTCTATTTTTTTAATGCATTGGCACTTCTGATGCAAGAGTTGTATTGTTTCGAATGTTGTGATATGACACTCTCCTGCTAAGTTCACTTCGAACTGAAATTTCTAAATTTTCTTTATGAATTTTATCTGCAATTTCTCATTAAACTTATCTTTTATATTGTGTTGAAATTTGTGATCTACAATCCCCAGCAAAGACAATTCTGAGAATCGTCGAATGTGTTTTTCGGGCACTTTATCAGTGCTCTGTTCTAAACAATTCTCTTGCCGAAGAGGAGGAAACTCTTCATGCCTTGCATGAAAAACGACCAATTTTGTGGAAAATGTGTATTTCTGCCACCGCCGCATTCTTGACTTGTGAATCATTCACAACGCGCTGTTTTCTGACTCACCGCCAGCTTTTCTTTTTTAGAGAATCTCATAAATCAATAGGATGAAAAGTGAAGCATTGGACTTGTGCTCGCGCTTTCTTTGCTAACAAACTGGGTGTGCAAGGCCACGGCGAAGGTTGCTGTCAAAACCATTTGTTGAACATCGTAAATTCTATTCCTTTTTTCTTGAACAGAAGTGCGCACGCGATTGGAGATTGTTGGACTTAAATGTGTTATAAGTCTTAAAATATTATTGTATAATTTATTTGACGTTTATTTCATGGAAATCGACATATGTTCCAGATCATGAAAATAAGAATGCCACATTTGACTGAAGCTTGAAGTATACGAACGATTCGATTCGATTCGATTCTTTTATCTAACAGATCACTATGGAAAGTACAGTTAAATAAGTATATCGTTGTCTTCATATAAAGCCGTAAAAATCTGCTTATGAGACTTCGAAACCGAGTATTGAACTAATGATTTCGAAAGTGAATTAAAATGCTATATTTTAAAGACAGAAAATAAGTTACAAACAAGAATAAGGGGGTGGGGGAGAGGGGTATATTAGTAGCTTACAAAAAAGAATAATAAAAATTCACATCACATAAACGCTACTTTCGTTTCGAAAGTTCTACAATGCCATATCGTCTGATCCTGAAAGGAGGTGTTACCTGCTGCATGATAAGGAAAGCGATGTTTCCCTCCTTAGGCTGGTTTGAGTGTTGTAATCAGTACGCTAACGTGATGTTGTACCCTTGTTCTCATCGGTATCGGTGGTGAAAACCTGGGGGTAACCTTTTTCTTAAATTTGCTTGGCTGTTCAAGCTTGCGTGGCTCTGTATTTTTCTGTACCCATCTTGCCTACATGCATATAACATACGCTGCTTTATTCATTTATTTATTTATTTTATTCCGTCCAAAAATCTCTTTTGAGGTATGCGCTCCGACATTAAAATGCAATTTGTGTGGTATTTCATCTTTGTGAAAACAGTTCTAAATTAAACCATTTTGAAAACAGTTGTAAATTAAATCATTTAATTGCAAATAATCTATTTTTTGTTGGTTTAAAATTTACAGATTCGTGCATTCTTAAATTATTTTCTGCTTCGTAATCACGTTGTTTGTTAATAGGGGGATCCATTGTTCGTCGAGATTTACTGTAATTAGGCATGTCAAGAATAGTAAACTAGCATTATATTCTTTGTTGAGTCACATTTACCTGAGCAACACACAGGAACAAAGATATGAAATTCTCCATCTCTCTCTTTCTGTCCCCCTTTTTTTCCCTGTTGTCTTTTGTTTGTTTGTTGTACCCAGGAAAGATGATTATTTCCATTATCAGGTGGTTTTGCCTTGATTTAAATGCAGTCCAAAGCTCTGAAACTATATTTAATACATGATTAGCTGACTGAATCTCTCTCTCTCTCTCTTCTTTTTTTTTTTTTTTTTTTGAATGAAAAGCTTATACACTTTGGATGTTCGCATGTTTCTCCATAAATTGTATCTTGTAATTTAGAGGTTCATTAGATTTAAATGGATAAACTACAATTTAGGGATATTTTAGAAGGTCCCTATGAAATTAGCATATTTTCTTAATATTCAGTTTGGTTTTGTTCATTATTATAACTTTCTATAATTCGAACAAATTGTGTTTCATATCTTACAGCGGTCTCAAACTGAAACTGCATGCGTTTCTAATACACGATCTGAAACCAACTGGTGGGCCAGAACATTTTTTAACGATATTAAAACGTTCTTAAATAAATTTTAAATTTTGCTTGCTAAATATTCATCAAAACATACAAAAGCAATAATAATATCGCACAGGAAAAAACTCTACTTATTTTCTATCTTGGTATTTGCAAGCAATTTCTGTTGGTTATACCTTTATAATTCAGACATATTGGCAGTTAAATATTAAATTTTTAACTGACATATATTTCATGTAATTCCAATATGTTGAATAACCGTTAACCTTAGCCAAAATATCAGAAACAGCAGAATACTCTAGTGCTACAAGCTGTTGACTGGCAAATAAAATTTATTGATTGTACCAACGTGGGAGATTCTAACACCTAAATTTTAGTCACGTGGCCTGGCGTACGAACATACAATGCCAAAGTCACAAACTATTCATTCTACCTTTAGTCGCGCACATGAGTTCAGTTCATATCTGTATGTCTCTAAAATTATAATTACTATGAGTTTGATACCGCTGCTTTGTGAGATATTTTCTTAAGTTGAATGTGTAGTTTATTTTAAGGCTTCGTAAATTTAACTGTAAAAGTCATACTTTTTAAAGAAGCATTGCTTTCAGTGCTGACCCCTAATATCCCAGTCTTTTTTTCTTTCACCCATTTAAAGTGATTCGAAAATAAACTTTCAGTAAGCAACACTCTATTGATAACTGTTGATGATCGCATTGAAACACAATCCCATTAATAAGTTATAGGTATTTTTACAATTCCACTATGGAATTGTCACAATTGATCCTCCCACATGGAGTGATTCTAGCTGAGTTCGATGTGAAACTTTCGGAAGCCAAACTTCGGAGCGTCACCACCGGACGGAGTCTTTCTGTGGTCATCCTAATCTTCCATATTTTAGAAAACAAAAATATTAACAAATATTTCCTCTTTTCTTGAGTTCAGCATATGGAATGGAGGAACAAAAACGATTTTCATGCGTTTTCAGATTTCGTATTTTGGAATTTATATTTTCAGCAGTGACATTTAATTACGCCTAAATGCTAAATCTTGGTCATATGTATTGCCATATTTTTGTAAAACTATTGAGCTGCTATGTAGAGCTTTAGAAAGATTATTTCTTTTAATACCTATATTTAAGGAGCAGTAGTAGAGTTTAGAGGTTAGCAGTAAGTGATTCGTTTACAACCAATCGGTACTGACAAAACTCGAAGGAAGCTAGCGGCTCATTCCCAGACGTCATTCGTTGAGTTTGACGTGAAAGAAACTCACAGCGGTGGAGAGAGAAGTGGCTCGGCCACTTTCTCTAGTAAAGAAAATAACCTAGTGGAAAAACGGCGAGGGACGGACAATGACCCTCAAACCTCATTCGCGCACGTGATATTCCCTCCCGCTGGCACTTTCGATGTCGCTTTTCGCGATCAGTCTGTGAACTCATTGGAAGATCATTTTTTATTTGTTTAAAAATGGTACCATACAGGCTATCCTTGCTTTCCGACAGCTGGCAGCAGCATTACGCAAAGATGTAGTTACCATTAATTTAAGAAAGGAAAATATTCGAGCGTTTTCGAGGCCTAAACAGTAATCCACCTTGTCTGTCATATGATTAATTCATAACATCTAAAATAACACTAACGTAATTAGAATCCATTTATCTCAAGTGATTGGAGTGGAGCCATTTTCATCGTCATACTCTTTCCTTAATAAGGGAAATGGCTGATTTTTGTATATATTATTTTCGATAGCAGTGATATTTTTGCTTAAAATAATTTTCAGATTTCATTTTAAACTTATAATTTTTCATATAAACCCCATAAAAGTTAATTTGTAGCTATCGTTTTTAAATTATTGAATCAGTGCTTCCTATGTGAAATCCGAAAACGTATGGTGAAATTACAATGTAATAGTAAGTGCTTGAAGTGCAAGAGTGCTTATAGGAAAAGCAGCTTTATAAAAATGTGAAATAAATAACAAGAAATTTGCTATGGGAAAATCCTTTTCAATTATTCTTGTACTCAGTGTTCGCCAGCTGGAAAATTTTCTCATGGATTGACAAAAATTCTTGGTATGTACTACTTTTTAAAAATATAATTTATTGATAACTTGGTGTTTCCATTTTCACTACATTCACTTTGAAGGTATGCTTTTAGTGCGTTGTAAATCTTAACTGACGTAATTCAGTAATGAACTTATATGCCTCAAACTCATCTATCACCTCGACAGATCAGTCTTTTTTGGGTACAGTTTAGGAAGGACTTGTAGACCTTATAAAATGCATATTTATTTTAAATGGAGCTGTGAAAAGGTATTTGGTTTTTGCGGGGGAGAGAAAAGAAAAGGAGACGACTAGTTTTTACCTGTTTCATCAATGCAGTTTTTCTATAACCAGTTCAGTAGTGAAGATGGACTTTGGTTAAGCGAAGTTCGTAAGAGTGAGGTTTACTGTTATAGAATAAAAGCAAGAGGGTGTGATAAATATTTAGCCCGTATAAACAACTAATGCTTAGTACATCAGCTTTCAGAATCAGAAACAGAGAGTACAGATATTTACGAGAACTCGGCATTATGAATTTATCTTTTCAAAAATGATAATTATGAAAATTGTCCAAGTTTTCTGCTGAACAAAACGGTCATCTAGCAGTATACCTTTGCCACAGTAACGCTGGAAAAATTCAAATTAAATTATCTTATTTTAAGAAATCGTGCTTTATGCATTGCGGAGAAATAGCGAAGAAGAATTTTGTAGTCAGTCTATTGAAAGTGAGAAAGGTTATTTTATTATTATTATTATTATTGTTTTTTTCGAAAATCTTTTCCATTTCATTGAATGATGAATGCAATTTGTGTGGTATTTCATCTTTGTGAAAACAGTTCTAAATTAAACCATTTAATTGCAAATTTCATTGAATGATGAATGCAGATCAGATCATTTATGATGTGATATCGCTGAAAATATTCCACTAAAATTTCGATATTATTTATCTTAAATTTTTATACACTGAGGATAGCAGAGCAGCCATTTTACTTTATAATCATGTTAATGAAGCCAGCTGAAAAATTTGACTGCATAGAAAGAGCATCGACTTTTATAACAATAAAATGTATAAAAACACAATATGTTAGAACATTGTTTTCGCTTCATATATTAATTCTAAGAATGTTGAAAGATTATTTCTTAACTGTTCCACAACCCTTCAGAAAATATAAAGATGGTCTACTACATAGCTTCAGCGCATACTGTCCTATCTTCTAAAATAAGAAGCAGAAGCTTCTAAAATAAGATGGTATACTACTTCTGTTAGATATTTCCTTACGCGAACCTTGCCATAGTTGAATACAAAACTGATTGACTATTCTTCAGGTAAAAATGATAGTCGTTCAGTTGATAGGATACTGCTTCTGATGCTTTTTCTTCCGCGCTTTTTTATAGCATACATATTTTAAGCATTTACCTGAAAAAAGATGGTTGCGTTTCTGAGCGCGCCGTAAAGTACCGAGTAAACTTTTCTTTAGCTTGAAATTGGGAGGGGGGGGGCTATTTTCATCTCTTGCCCGCTGTATGCTTTGTATTTACAGTTTTGGGCTTATAATTCTTGCTCTGATTTATTATTCGATTTTGACAAATTGCTTTCTTAGTTACTACATTTAGAGGCAACCCATATTCCCTTTCGATCGTGAAAAATTCCTGAACCGTAAAGCGCCATCATAAATGTTTTTCCTAAAACTTAAATCCTGAAATCTAAAGCAGAATCGTAGCAGTGAATTTTGACTCGATGTCCAATCGTTTGTTAATTAAAAATAATTTAGCTTATCTTAATAAATTTCAGCTTTAAGAATGACAAAAAGCGTTCACCAAAAATAAATTTATGAAGGGTTTTCTTTTTTTCCCCGCTTATGTTTTAAGACATCTGGGAGTATTGAGCATACACATCCTCTTCTGGTTAAACATTTGTGTTTACCAAATGAGTGTTAGTCACATGACAAAAGCATACATTCATATGCATGCGAACGATTTATCGATGGAATGCGCTATTCTCATAAGTCTTCATTTGTTCAGCCTGTTTGCTTGTGCCAATATAGATATGTAAGGAAAAAAAAAATATGAAGCTCAGAATTACTAACTTAATTTATCCTTATAGTTCCCCATTTTAATTTGGCTTCCTCCCTTTCTGTTCTAAATTGTTTGTAATAATTTTTCTGGACTGCATCTTTCGATATTAATCTGTGTAAGTAATCATGCTGTAATGCGGTTAAGTTGCAGATCTGTTATCTGTTCCCCCCCCCCGTTTCACTTGCTACTGGCAGCATGCGCTTCTCGCTATCCTTTGTTTATTTTTCAAGGTATGTAAGGCAGACGAAGCTTTCGAGTGCATCTCGCTTTCAAGATGACTTGTGATATAGAATATGTAAAGAACAATTAAATGTCGAGAAATAAATTGTTTGTTATTTTCCGCCACTATTCTTGGTTTTTCTTCATTATGCATCTCAACTAACTACGCAGTAGCATCTCCATTGCAATGGAAAAAACCACCGCCAGTCCATTGCAGCTGTTTCCCAAATCATCCGATTACATATGTAAGGAAAAGGAGTTACCAATATTGATGGCATAAAACACACTTGGCCAAACTGCGGCTCTCCGACACCTTAACTGTCGGCTGAATACTAATATTCAACCATTCGGCAGGATATGAATTAGTATTCAGCTATGCTACCAACTTGGTCAATAGTGATAGGTCCTTTGCTAAGAGAAGCCCTTTATAATTTATCCATACGTATCAATCGTCACTTGTATAAATTTGCTTATTGTTTTCTCCAGGATTTTATAAAATGTTTGTTATTAATGTGAACAAATAATATTCCTTGCATTATTTCCTTTACTTTCTTATACCGTTTTGATACGTAATTTCGTTTTGAAAAGTAAATGCTGTTTATCTCAATCGAAAATGTGAATTAATAATTAGTTAAAATAATTGTATTGTTATATAAATGTTTGAAATAATTATAATAGATTTTACTTTTAGGAACTGCTTGAAATTCAAAACCTGCCTTAATAATTATCCCTTCGTGATAATTAAAAATATGTATTAAATTCCGAAAAGTTCTCCAAATATCGTAACTTCCATTAATGTAATAGTTTTTGAGTATGGAAAGGGAAAATGAAAGCACCAGTTCCGTGTTGTAAATTTATCAGTTCACACTCTGTGCTTCCAGAATGTTACTTCTTTTACTGTTGTCCATTTGGGATACATTGTCTTGTAATTTATGGCAAATAGGCCAAAATTTATGGCCATTTCCTTTAATCGTGACAAACAGATAATAAGTAGTACCCCTATGATTATATCTGGTATACATTCGACACACCATCTTATGCCGAAGAAGTGTAATTCATTTGATCGTTTGAAATGTAGTCTTACAAATTATAAACTATTCCTTCTGTATGCTTTTAAAACCGAAAGTTACAAATCTTGCTTTGTGAAGGAGTATTTTCGTGATTAAATCTTGGTGCTGCCTTATATTCGCAATGTGATAATTACCTTATTGACTAGAATATAGAACTGAACATCATGTTTCAGTGGTAGAGGGTAAGTTGAAAATCTTAGTTTTAGCTGCGATAGGAGAGAATATTGCATCAGATCGTTCACTGTTTTCTACAAATGCCGTTCGCCCATCAGGTATAGTGGTTAGTAACGCTGATTGCCGCCGGTAAAGGTAGGGATATTTTTAAGTGCATAGTGTCCGCGGGAAGAGAGCACTTAAAATGCTCGGAGTGCCGAAAGCCTTCTCGAGAGGTTGGTAGTACTACCCTGCTACTACAAATCTCTCGAAAGGGGAGACCGTTGGCTCCTGCAAGTGTTTTCCATCAAAACTGAGACAAAACAGTTAACAAAGCCCGGCTATATCTACAGAATGCACAGATACCGTCCTTGCTTCAACCTGTACCTGTCTCCAAATTTCAGTGTCGGCTTAACACTTTCCGTCAGGTTTCCGAGATTGTAGTGTAACCAACAGAACCTTCTTTCACTGATCTGCAGTCCAGTGATGGTGTTGCTTTGCGACATACCAGGCGACATCATGCATTGTAGACCGCGGTCATCAGTGGCTTCTGTGGAGCAACTTTGATCCTGAAATCCAAGTGCAGTCACCTGCCGGATAATCTTATCTTTACCTTTTATCCTCCAGTAGAGACGGAAGTCATTCACAGCAGTCACTAAGGCTGTCTAACGACTTTTTTCGATTAGATCCTTGAGACTGCCGATTCCGATCTGTCTGTATCTTTAGCCTACCTCGGTGCCATCACGTTTTTGCTTTATGAGTGTAGCACATAAGTAGACTGGGACGCGTTCAATAACGTAAAAATACCGATCTGTTTCTGTGGGCTTCTGCCGCTCCCTATTTGAAACTCATTCCTTGTTCAGATATTATAATGGCAAACTAACATTAATGCTTTCCAACCTCATTTTTGAAGTGTTAGTTACATATACGCGAAATATTCGGTACGTGTAAACCATTGGTATATATAATACATATAATAAGTAACTTTTTTAAACTTTTTTTTAAAAAATGCATTATATGCTATCGCATTACTATATTTTTTAACTAGCTCGTTTACAGAAGATATGAAGAATTCTGATACGTATAAAAATTTCTCTCTAATGTACGATGCCTTCCTTTCAATATTTGCACAGCTAGATAAAGACATACACAAAGGAGCGAGAGTATTTAGGTGCAAAATAGTATGTTATCTGCTAACCTTACTCATTTACACACATTATCCGCGATGAATGGTCGAGTGGCTTTAACTGGGAAGCGCTGGTCGTTTTGCCTTATCTGCCGACGACTACTTAGGTGACTTTCTTTTCTCTTGTGCATAACGTAAGCATGGACTTATTTTGCTTTAGAAATTTCTCCATTGATTGTATCATTCTCCTCAATCTGCCCTCAAGTGCTTTGCAGTAATTAACAATCAACCAGCCTTTTAGTATTTATAATTTTTTAGAGAGCCGAAAATATTAGAAAATACCGTTTATTATTTATTTTTCTTTTATTATTATGCATTTTTAAACCTGTTCGCTAAGATATTTTGTAGTTTGTAATCGGTGTAGGCTGCAATATCCCTATGGATATTGAATGTTATTTGTTGCGACTAACCGTTTGAGGGTCCAGCCGCCTAAAATAGTTATTATTAAAAAGAAAAAATATATTATAGTGATTTTATTGAATCCAGCTTAGTAAGTAATAATAATGAAAATAAATCTGTGTTTATTGCTTTTAAATTGTTTAGTTTCTCTTAATTAATACCCAAATAAATTTGAAAAAAATATCTTACGCTTTGGTGAACGTCAGCGCACAGGCCACGCAGAAGATAAAAATATTTTATTTCGAGCAGTGGCAACACATATCATTTAAATCGCTGAGTTTGTTAATAAAATTCGAAAGATAAATGTATTGTTTTTGTTGAGCGGCAAAACACTTCTTTTATATCGTTAAACTTTCTGAATAAATTTGAAACATCTTCCCGCGTGGCGCCACAAAGCTTTTATATCGCTGAGTTTTTAATTAAACATTCCTTAAATTCACACAAAGTATGAAATAAATAAAAACGAAATTCAAAATTCGGCCTTCGAGATGCATTTGTTCGGGTGGATGGCTACGTGTGTTCAAAATTTGGTTGCTTTAGGTGCCCGTCGTTTTTCCACAATTCGAGGAATATACATACATACATACAATATACGTACATACATGCGTACGTAAGTGCATAGATTCGTTATTATTTAATAGTAGAGATAAAATATTTTATAAAATTTCCTTGTATTTTTTTTTATTATTATTATTTTGCTTATAGAAAATTGCTTTATTTCTTATATATATAACTGAAGAGCCAAAACATTATGACACCTACTCAGTAACGCGTTGCGCGACCTTTGATGTGCAAAGCAGCTGCAACTCGTCTTGGCGTAGATGCCACAAGTTCTAGCTAGATGACTGAAAATAGGTTGTAAATGTCTAAACAGCGGTCATTGAAAATCGAGATTCCGACAGGGTGGTATTTGAGTTTTGGGCTGCCGCTCCCTGACATCCCAAAATGTGATCTATCGGATTATGATCCGGCGAGTTAGGTAGCCAGGATGTTAATTGGAAGTCATCCGTATGCTTCTTGAATCACTCCGACACATTTCGAGCTCTATAACATGGGACGTTGTCCTGCTGGAAGATTCAATTTCCAGTTGAGAAGACAGACGCCATGTAAGGGTGCAACTGATCCGCAGTTACGGTCAGATAGT
Source organism: Stegodyphus mimosarum (assembly GCA_000611955.2). Taxonomy (NCBI): domain Eukaryota; kingdom Metazoa; phylum Arthropoda; class Arachnida; order Araneae; family Eresidae; genus Stegodyphus; species Stegodyphus mimosarum. The sequence goes on from KK119400.1 coordinate 280,736, forward strand.
CCGCAGTCTTCATGGTCTGTTCTACCACAATTAAGAATCCCAGAGCCACCCATGAGAACGTCCTCTAAAGTATAATACCGCCACCACCGGCTAGGAGTAGTTGACAATGGCGTTCGGTCAACAGAGGCACACGAGTGGGACGTCTGCTGTGCAGTCCCATTATCCAACAATGCCCGCTGAATTTTATGTTCCGAAACACTTTCACTTGGACCTGCACTGTATTGGGCTGACAGCTGAGCCACTGTCTGACGCCGATTTTGCTGTGCCAAACGAGATAGTCTCAGACTTCCTTTTTCTTTAATGACGCGTGGACATCTAACACCTTAGCGTCTACTGCAGGTTTCACCGTCATTTATCCATTTTGCATAAATACTAATAACGGCAGATCGTGAACAGACAGTTTGGGAAATATTCCGAGACTTCAGGCCATTCCAATCTGCCTCCCTACTAAATTCCGTTAGATCATCACCAGCCTTTCCCATCACTCGCGAAAGTAAGTGCAAGAATGATTCCTGACCTTCTCCAGCAGCAGTTAACTTTCATTCCCAATTAATCACGTACCCAGCGCTTCATCCAGATAAGTTAATTGAAAAATGTGAGGATGGTCATAATATTTTGTCTCGTCAGTATGTGTGTGTGTATGTATATAATATATATATATATATATATAATATTACTTATATTATTATATTATTCACTTGCTTATTAAACATTAATATATAAATTTTTATCTTTGAAAATTACAAAATACTTCAGTAATTGAAATCAAAGTTCTGAAATATGTATGTAACCGCAAATCTTTCAAGGAGCATTTTATTTTCGGTGTACTAGCAAGAATAACAATGATAATTAATTAAAATTCTTTAATGTATCATAACAAATTTTTGTGGGGGGTTGGACTAGTAGATGAATTAACTGTTCAAACTGTTTGCTATTTTATGTACTAAGTTCTAGCGTTGGAAAGTTATATGAAAACGAAAGTAAGCGTTCCGCAGTGATAGTTTTATTTTCATCGAACAGAATCATCGCAGAATTATACATTACCTGATCCAAAGGGCTGAAACGAGGTTTCGAGTTAAATTATTCTCGATAGGTGGTTCTAGTAGCAAAAGGAAACCGGATTCGAACCTGTTTGATGACGTCGAAGGCCGGTTCCAATAGCACGAGGCCTTGTAAACAAAACTCACGAAGCGGAAACGTAAATAAAGCTTTTGTTTCCTTCAGTCGATGCATTGTTTCCTCCCACTTCTCCGATTGAGCTCACTTTGCTGAATGAGGCTTTTCAATGTCCTGTCTGTCTGCGTGATTTGTCAGCAACTGGGGAATCCTGGGATTGTTATTCATGGAATATGCGTCGATTTTTTTGGCGTGTTTTGTTTTGTTTTGCTTCTTTTCGTAATTTAAAAAAAATAATAATAATACAACTGTTACAATCTTTGAAAACATGACGTTTTTATGATAGGCAGTAGGAGTTTCATCTTACAGGGAAAGCCGAGAGAGCAGTTGAGTTCCATTTAATGCATTTAAGTTCCGAAATAGTTGTATATTACGATTGAAAAACTTCTGTCCGGAATGAATAAAAGAAATGTTTGCTTTGATGTATTAGTACTTATATTGCTTTTCATAATTATAGGAATGGTTAGAGAAGGCCGTATTTGCCCTTTAAGAAATGTAAAACAGTACAATAATAGTTTTATATTCCCTGTAAGCTCTTTTTCAGTGATCTTACGCATGGGAAAGACCACATCATCTTTCTGAACTTTTGTATATTCTGCACCTAATACGGTATTATGCGTAAAAACATTATTTTTGAATAATTTGATTGCTGTCATTTGAGTTCACAGACTTTCACTCAACTGTCTTAAATCTTTTTTTAACTCTTAAGGGAAAAAAACTTGAATTAAAATAGTCATATGAGTATGTGTAATGTCACTACTTTTACTATAAAGGTTTTTAAATATGATTATAAATTAATAAAACTAAATGTATGGTAAAGAAAATTATGACGAACGAAGTTTTTAATTTAATAATGTGTAGAATCCTCTTGTAGGTGTTAGCTTCATAAGGTGACCGTCTGTGAAAGTGACCAACATTTCTCAGATCAATTGTTTCTTGGAGGGGAACGTAACCAAAATTTATTCCAGAGAAATTAAATTTGTGTGTGAAATTAAGAGTTTTTTTTTTTTTTAACGGTTTCTCTGAGATATTTCTGGCATTCTTTAAAATTGGAAACATGTTTCTCCAGATCACAGGTCTGTTTATCAATTTTCTGTAATTTGTTCAATGGCTTGATATATTATCAAGCAGCGTTTGATTGGGGCTGTATTTCTGATATTGGCTAGCATTGTAAGGTGATAAACCTCGAGTGGCATTTTAATGCGTAACAAATTTCTTAGCTTGTAAATGTATTAGTCCTGCAGAGTATTGACATTAAAGTAGTTACTGAAATCATCAGCTGCAGGGTCTGAAAAAAGAAGCACTTACAGAGCAATATCTCTAGTGCGAAGGAAAATGCGAAGTAAAAACCTTGAAACTTCTAAAATTGTTCAGTTAAAATCGTATTGTAATTTTCTAATGATTATCAGCATTTCAGTTTTGCTTATTTGAAACTGGGTGTTGTTTACCACCGGGAAATTATGTGGTATTCAGCTTTATTAAGCGTATTACTGGTGCATTTTGGCAGCAGAAAATATATATAAGGTAAAAATTATTTATGTTATTAATAGCTATTTTTTTATTGAGGTTAGGCAAAGAGGTTTCGGCCACAATTCATTTTTATATTAATTAAAAATTTTTATCATAAATGCGTCACTCCTAAATATTGTTAGGAGTAGTTTTTATTACAATGGAATAGTTTTTATTACAAATGCAGTCAGAAATTTTAGATCAGAAGTGCTTATAATGGAACTCTAAATATAAGAACCGAATCTTAGTTCGTGTGATTGCGCTTGGTAATCATATGGTATTGCATGAAAAGCGACCCACCAGCGACCGACCGATCGGTAATGTCGCTCAACACTGGTAGTTCGGTCTGAGATTCGAATTCCGCGTACGGGCTGGCTGCATAGGCGTTTTCGTGTTTTTCCCGACGTGAAACGTATATACAAGCCACTTTCCCTTAGAAAGACCTCCACAAAGGCGTCTCTCTTTTTAGGCGAGATAGTTCTCGAAGCTTTGCCGTCATCGCATAAATCAAACCAAATCAACATGAAAAGACATCATATAAATATATATGTCATATTAAGAAGAAGAAGGAAAAAAAGAAAGTTTTACTCTCTTTTACATAATGGCTAGAAATCAATAAGAGGGAATCTAATTTTTCGTCATAAAATGCTGCTATTTTAAGTGCAGTTTAATTTTACTGTATTCCAATCACAAAAGCTATAAAATTTTGAAATTAAAATTTTTATTTTATGTTGAAGATTTTTTACTTCCTTGTACGAAGTAAAAAGGAAGTATTGTAATCGCGAAAACTTTCGGGTATCATATTTCAACGAAAATATCCATTTTCACCGCTATCGAATGCAATTTAACGATATTTTTGCGTGATATCTGAACGTAAGGACAGAACAAGGGCTATTTTTTCCCGAAAAAAAATTATAAAGGACTCTTTTTTTCTTAAAAAAATTATAAAACTGATTTAAAATGGATTCTGAAGAGATTTTTTCGTGACGTCTGTGCGTACGTAAGTATGCATGTATTTCGCATAACTCAAAAACGAGAGGCCTCAGAACGTTGAAATTTTGTATATAGGAAGGACTGCTATAACATGTAGATGTGCATCTCCCTTTTGGTTGCAATCGGCCTCACCAAAAGCATGTTATAATCGCAGAATTATCAACAATTTAAAAGTTGTTTAAGTGCGGCTAAGGCTAATTATTTTGGGCATAACGGAAATATTTGTTTACCTTTGAAACTTATCAGAATAGTGGATTTGTTGCCAATCTAGAGAAACTATGCTTCGCAACAACAAAGATAACGCCTTCTTTTATTATTGCAAATTAAATCATTCTTAATTAATTCTGGAATTTATTCGAGGAAATAAGAGTTTAAGATTTACTTCGTAATTTTTAATGTAGATATTTTGAGTTTTTATGTGTGTGTGTTAATTTGTTTAATTTTTATTATACATAGTTTTAGATTTATCATAGTATTTGAATAGAACATATGGCAACGATCAGATAATTCTTCAGATGATATATATAATTTTTGTGCATTCTGAGTTATAAAATAAATCAGATGTAACGCTGTTAAGTGAACCTAGCGCCAGAGTGTCGCTATGGTAAACAAATATAGTGAATTTTAAAGAGTGTATTTATTCTATTGTTGTTTATGCGCTATCGACGAAGTAGATTTAATTCAATCCAATAAGTTTAAATGAAATGCAAAATGAGTATAATTTAATATTCCGTACAAGGAAGTCATGCGGTGTACACATCAGTTTTTTTTTTAAGTGACACAAAATTTGATGGCATGACGTAAAATCTCCGGCACTTAATTTACCGTGTATTTTATGAGAAAAGAATTGCGCTTTTCATTGGATTAAACCTACTGAAATAAAGATAAACAAACAAAGGGGAGGAGTGTTCGACATTCAAGTGTTCTGTGCATTTATAACGTTCCAGTCGTGACGAGTAAAAAATTTTAGTGTGCTGTTTTTGCATAGTATTGTAAAATGTCTTGAACTTTAAAATACAAGTATTGTGATTTTGTGATAAATTTCAGTTTGAAACATAGTAGTACTTTTAAACTTTATTTCTGTGACTTTTATTCCTGTTTTTTCTCAACGTATAACAACGCAAGTACTGTGACAGAAATCGCGTTCGTGCTGACTTTGCTGAATAAAACCTGTGAATCCAATTTTAACATTTCTGCGGTAGTGTACCTTTCCAACAATCCTACAGTCGACGACTTTAATTGCTCCGACGTAGATATAGGTCAGGGTTGTCATATTTCAAAAATTTCGCTTTTGCAGCACCGGATCTGGTACGTGCACTCCAGGCGTCACGCGCTCCGCTTTCGTGAATCTGTGGTGGTGGTAATAACATCGGACTCGCTTGTTTTTGACGGCTCGGAGCAATCCGGGTGTTGATTCAGCTCTCTACAAAAATGGGCGCACGTGAACTTACCTATCTGATCGTGACGCCATTGTTTTCTGCGTTGTTTTTCGGAAGTATCAGCGACCATCGGCGTCTGTATTTATTTCCTCCTTCTGTTGTCCGATCTGTGTTATGACACATACCTTTTGGATTTTCAATTTTGTCAGTTCTACAAAAAAGCATGTTATGTCTATGCGTACTTTTCCATCCCCCCCCGAATAACCCTATAACGGGTGTTACCTGCTGGTTAAAACCTTGGAATAAAAAAATACGTCTCATTTACGGTATTAATTTTTTTTTTAAATAAAAGAAAGGTTACGTATTAAATTTTCTTCTGTGACATTGGCAAAAATATTTTGAAAAATGAATTATCAGCCTGGTTGCAAATTTATGCGTAGCATATGTCGTAAAATTTAAAGTTAAAAATTTTTAAGTGTGTAAGTTTCACTCCTACTTGGCTGTCATTGATTTAGTATTTAGGAACTGCTTATTCCTCCCTATGCCGATATGAAAATTTAGCTAATAAGTGTCATGAGTAAACTTGCCAAATCTGGGCAGAAAGCTTCACATTGAATGGAGGAAACTCAGCACTACTCTTTGAAATCATCAGTGGAATATTCCGTCTTGTATTCTCGAGAAAACACGCTGCTTTTGTTAGGTTTTAGATGGTTTCTGCATATGTAGCCCGGGTACAAGATACATATTTCTTCAAAATGCTGTCGAGCGTAAATTTTCTTCATATAGGGTGGGCTGTATTTTTTTTAATATTTACATTTAAGTAATATTTGTATTTTTAAAACTAAAATAAAAAAAAATTGAATATCCTAACGAGCATTTATTGAAGGGAATAAACAGAACCGGGAGTTTACATTTGAAAAATAATATCGTCGAAATGTACACCTTCATGTCTTTAAACTTCTTCAGTGGAGTACGTAGATTTTGAAGAACGTGCTGAAACATCGTGCCGGTTTGCGGCTATTACAAATATATTGTTTTTATTTGTCTGTTTCATTTTGTATGCTCGACTTTTAAGAATTCTCATTAAAAAGGGGGTGAAGGGTCACCGGGAAAAAGATCTATCCTGAGCGGCCTTGAAATCACCTCTGTGAAAAATCAGTTTATTGGGGAACATTTCTTTAATTACTGATGTGGATCCATTTCAAGCATGGCTTGTGGCATGTTCCTGTCTGTCTGCTGCATTCAGAACTTCTTGTCAGAGCTTTACTCTTGTAATTGTGTCGGACGTCTTCAAATTTTCGTCGTGTCTCCGAGTCCTGTTTATTCATATTTGTAGTGAAAACATTTTTTTTTCGAATTTCCTGATATGTTTTCCTGATAGATTGATTATGTGATTAAATTAAATTAATATTTAGGTGATATTTAAAGTCTTGTAAATAGTAGTATAATCTATACAGGCACTGTGCGCCGACATAAGAATCGTTATTTTTCTTTTTGGATTGACTCTTGAAATTTTTTTTCAAATTCCCAGAACTGACGTATCGCTAGCCCCGCATCCCTATCCAAAACGTTTTTTGAGAAAAGCAGGGTTGTCGTTTGCAAAATTTTATTATTTTCCTGTGCGTGCTGCCGCAGTTAAGTATCCTAAGTAAGTTGTACTTAGGATCCTTAACTGTGGCAGTAAGTATCCGCAGTAAGCTGCCAAAAATCCAGATTACTATTATCAAATAAATTAATTTTTGTATTCTAATAGAAGGAAGTGTAATAACCTTTTAAATTCTAAATTGTGTGAATCTTTATTGCTCCCCTTCCATTAATTTCTCATTATGGAAAAATTTGCTGTAGTAAGTATCCGCAGTAAGTTGCTAAAAATCCAGATTACCATTATCAAATAAATTTATTTTTGTATTCTAATAGAAGGAAGTGTAATAACCTTTTAAATTCTAAATTGTGTGAATCTTTATTGCTCCCCTTCCATTAATTTCTCTTTATGGAAAAATTTGCTGTGAAGTAATTTTTAACATTGCATTGGTTATGTCAAGTTTAATGTAAGGATATTTTAAATATCGAGTTCCATTTTCAAGATGTTAATCCGGCATTTGATCATTTGTGTTTATAAGTCGTTTGTTATTTCATGTCTTGCTTTTATGCATACTTATCAGCTGTTCAAAAATTCTGGTTTATACAACATGCAGACCGCTATCTCAGATATTTTTTATTGGACTTGCGTAGATCCTGTTATTGCCTATTCTTATTATTTGACACGCCTATTTGATTTCCGGTCAGCCGACAGCATCAAGTTAGGCTACATTAAGCATGTGCCAGATGGTTAACTGTGTATCCTTGTTGTAAAGCTCGTTTGTATATTTTTAGGAATAACATTAACCGGATATTCATTTTCCACATATTCCCAAAGAGCAGGAGTAATACATACGCCTCTGATCATGGCTTGAAGGAATGATCTGTCTCTCTCTCCCTGTATATATATATATAATTTGTTATTCAAAGTTATAGTTAATTTTTCGCATCTTAGATGTATTTATTTTTAAAAATAAATAATTTTGATAGCGATAATCCCGATATTTCATAATTTATGTCAGTTATCTCCGACTGTTTCACTTATTTACAAAGTACATTTTTAGAGTAATGATATTTGTTTTTCCTGATAACACTTTTTCCCAGCGTGATGAATGAGAGGGAAATCTTTTATACCACTTATAAGCTTTTTATCGATTTATTTATTTACATAATTTGTATTTTTTGAGTAAGGGAAATAATCTATATTTTTATACCTAAAGTTTGAACGGCGTCTGTGAGGGTAATTTCTTTCACACTGAGAGCATATACGCAAATTGGGAATGCAATATAATGCTAGTTTGATATATGTAACTGTTATATTTAGTACACTTTAGAAAATGCTGTCACACTATACACACTACTACTATTGTCACACCATCTTATCCATAACGGGATTTATTTATCAAATTTATCACTGTATACACATTGGATTCTCATTGGAGCCTGTAAAAGATATTTTAGTGGGATTGAAGAGTTTCACCAAAGAAAACAGTGTAATCATGCTGTAGCAAAACGAAAAGACGTCTTAGTTACCCTTTGCATCTAATACTGTATGTAGGTAGAAGTATGAAGCTGAATGTATGTAATATGAAGGTTCTTGTATGTTACCAAATGACCAAGCTAACTTCCTAGATTAGTAGAAAAGAGCATCGCAGCTTTTAATTTACTACTGTTTTTAGGTTATATATTTATTTGGTGAGAATATTGGGAGTATTTTCATTCCAAATACAGTATGAAGTATCTTTATGCTTTGGGTTTCATTGATAGCGCACCTGTTTTAAAGCCATTGATATCCACGACAGTTGCTGATCATTCACGTAGTTTAAGCCTTGAAAATGCTGACCAAATTTATCAAATTTCTGTTACTTGAATAATTTAAACGTTCCTTCGGAATAAGATATGCACATGTGAGGCATGTGATTTTGCTTGTATATTAACGCACGCTAGACTTAACATTATGTAATTTTTCTCAATGAAAGCTTTCCGATTATATATCATTTATAGAAAACACATATTGCCGTTGTAAATCTGCTCTTCAATCTTCTTTATTTAGGTAGATGAATTGTCAATGTCTTAAAGAAAAAAAAAAAGACTGGAAGTCTATTACGTCTTAAATAATAAATGTATAAATTAATTTATATGTGAAAAATTTCTCTTAAATAATATATAAATAAATATGTTACAATACCATCTTTTCAGTTTTGAAGAGAACCAGGGATTTAATGCTTTTAAGAGTTTACAATAGCTACATAGTATGTAATGAATGAAACCTATTATTTATGCAGGATTTGAATGAAAAGTATGTACATCTTTGGGCACCATATGCATCATAAAGAGCTTTGATCTTGATCGACAATCCTTACCATTTAATTCTGGCATTCCGTTCGGGCCAGTTAACGACAAAATAGCATCCTATGCTGAACATTAGTTTTTGCAAACAGCGTGCTCTGTGCTCCACAAAAGCAGGCTAATCTTCTTATCTGCCATCTTTGCTAATAGTGGGTAATTGTGTGCTGACGAGTGTGGAAGCTAGAGTCGCTGAAGTATGCTGGAGAAAGTGACGATCCTTTGAAGCGCATCTGTCCTTCCCATGTCGTCTTTAGGTCTATCATTATCTTATTCATTCATGTTTGTACCGCCTTTTTCGCTTTTCATTATCGTATACAATATGATATGCTTTTGAGGTAATGAGAAAATGTGTTTTTTTTTAATTTAAAAATTTTGGTTGTTAATTATCTGATGGGGTTTTGTTTCATTTCGAAAAATGAACTTACACATACGCTGGCTGTGAAAGATTAAGAAAACTATTTGCTGCTGCTATACTTCAGAATTTTTTTTTCTTTCTTTTTTAATGTTTTCGTGGGATTAACATCTTTTAAGCTTTGGAGTTATGGGTGCTATCATGCCTATGTGTCTGTCTGTTCTTCCTCTACCGTGCATTATCTGGATATATTTTCGGAGTATATTATGAGCTCAGCCACATCAAAACTAACTATTTCAGTCATGTTTTCTTGAAAAATTGCTAAGGATTTTTTTTTGGGGGGGCCCTGCTCCAGTAAATAAATTTGAAAAAATCCGCAGCGTATAATAGATTGCACATGACTTTTAAAATATATCATTACCAATAAAATATATCATACTTTACCAATCTATTCTCTGTATATATAAAGAAGGAAGTCTGTGTGTTTGTCCTCTGATAACTCAGCCACTACTATAGTGTCGTCACCAAGCTTTCTACAGTTCTTTTCTGGGTCCTAGAAAAGATCGACGTCCACCTTTTTTTTTTCAAAAATAAATAAATAAATAAAATAGCTTAAATCAGCGATATTAATTAAAAACTCAGAAAAAACTATAATTTTCGCCCTCATTGTCCTCCAGTCTCGCAAGCTGGAGATGAAAATTGGCTTTATTTCGAAAGATGTTGGCCACTGCTTGCTTTCAAATCCTAGAGTTTGTTAATAAAAAATTTCTAAGTTTTACGATGAAATAAAAATAACATTGACAAACATTAAGTACATTATTCCCGATTCCCAAAATTCGTTGGAAGCCATTTCGACCATCTTCCTACGATTTTAATCAGCCGAGATATTAAAAACTCTGAAAACACTAATTTTCGAACTCATTTTTCCGAGTGGCAACAGACTGGAGCGTTGAAGATAAAAATGCTTTATTTCGAAATGTTATTGATTTCTGATCAATTGTGATAAATTTTTTTTGCTATATTTAATCGACTAAAATTGAATATAGGTGAAATATTGGATGGAACTTGAGCTTTTACGACCATTTGATTAGAAAGACGAAAATCATTAAAACTGCGTGCCATTATCGCTGGTATAATGAGAGAATTACCTTATTTTTTCAAGCTAAATTTTTATGTAGGTTCCATATCGCATCAGACTGAAAAATGTATGACTACGAATCGTATTTTTTGCATCATTATTATTAGAGAATGATTACAGCGGTATCGTTCTCTCTTGTTGTTAGATGCGTTACTCTCAATCTAACTGACATCGGGTACTTCCGCTAGTATAAAATATATTATACTTTTCCAAGTTAGATTCAAGTTCAATTTGGATTGCTTCCTAAAGGCCGTACATGCATTATACTTATGTTATCCGCTCTATGTGAAACTAAGTGCTGGGCAGAATACTTTGGGAATCTGTAAAATTCCGAAATTAGTATGTCTAGAATTTTTTACGTTACCGTGATATTCTGTGCAGTGTATAAAGGTAAACTGGGAAAATAACAAATATATAGCCAGTGACATTTTTATTGCCATATGACGAGGTGTATGAGGTGTGTGTGCAATACCAAGTGTGAATGCTGAGGAAAAAAATAATGCATCTTTATATACGCTAATATATCTAAAGAAAAACATGCATATTAAAACACAGACAATTTTATACTCCGTTTTAAAACATCAGGCTCTCTGTGGAATTCTTGGGCGTTTTATACTTTGCCTGTTTTTCACACGTCGTAAGTAAAAGTATAATAAAATATTTTTTCTAGATCACTTTGATATATGCCTTATTGTTTGAAAAGTACGACAGGTATTTTTAATATTTTGAACATTTTGTAATTGTTCTCCAGCGCCTAAATTTAGATTTTATAAGTTAATAGGTATAGAATTTTTTCAGCAGTTTTAATCATTATTAATGTAATCATGCACCAGGTATTGATCTTCCTCCCCTGAAATGAAGACTCTCGATTTTAATCAAAACGAGGCATTTCTTTTATCAACGGCTTCATATTTTAGTGAAATAATCAGTATGAAAGTTAAATTATAGATCAAATATTTCTTCATGTGTTAGCATTCGTAAAAAGAAAGACAACAAATATTTGCTTTATAATGAATCCATTTCGCGCATGGTTGACTGTAGATGTCAGCATTTATTGTATCCTTAGTGTTATGTAATTTAATACCAAACTAATATATATTCATTCATAGCTTCTTGTAGCTTACGCCTAGCTTTACACAGCTTGTAGCTTACGTCTAGCTTACTTGTAGCTTACGTCTAGCTTTATTGCATATGTAGGATGTGCGTTTATCGATTCAACTTTGTAGAAACTTAAAATATTTCGTCTTTGGAATTTAAAACTGCAGTGGAATGTTTTAACGAGCTAATTACGGATAATTGCGTTTTTTACTGTTGTGATTCGACATTTAGCCTCGTCATTGTTCTTATTCACCGTCTTGTCGTGTCGTCATGTAGCGCCAGTTATTTGATTTGGATGCATATCCGAATGTCAACTCTGTATTTTGTTTGACCTCTGTTGCCATTCATATTTTATCTGTCATTCAGAGTAATAACTTAAGCACTACGATTTTTCTCTGAGCGTACATAATTAGTTCGATATGCTCATTAACGTGGCACGGAGAAAAGTCCCGCCACGCTTGGAGAATCCCTTGCTTCCTCTTGTCATATTCAAGTGCTTGAACTGTCTAGCTGCTCGAATGATTTCTGTAACACACTGATGGGTCCAAGGCTTAATTAAATAAAAGTCATCACTCAAGTGTAAATCTTTTTATGATGATGATTTAACTGAAAATCTGAAAGGTATATACGTTCTGAAACTCTACAAAGACTAAAGTAAGCTTTAGTTCTCACTGCAAATTGTGGTTTCTGAGAAAACCGTATTGTAAAGGATTTAAATATGCAGGGTGTTTACAAAGTCCCGGACAAATTTTGATGTTTAATAACTCAAAAAATAATAAAGATAGATTAAAATTAATAACATAAATGGTTAGATAGACTCACAAAGTTTCATGACCCTTGTCAATTAACTTCCACGTGTGCCCCCTTCGTCGTAGAAAGAATATCAAGTCGAAATTCAATTTCACCGCCATAAAATCTGTGCTTTCTCTTGTGGTGTATGCAATCTCCTTAATATCCGGTAGAATAAAACATCACATACAAAAGTACTAGAACAAACACGTCAAAAGTAAACATAACATTGCAATAGTTGACAAAAGAGAGAAAAATGCAATTAATAAGCAGACGATATTTAGAGAAGTACAGATATTTAGATTGGAAAATGAAATTAACCACACGCGCAGACGATATTTACAAAAGTAAAGATATTCAAACCTGAAAAGGAAAATATGTAAGTTATTCCATCAATAAATGCCATAAGTTTGTTTATATCTTCATTATTTTATGAGTTATTAAACATCAAAATGGGTCCGGGACTTTATAAACACCCTGTATTTCTGGTGGTAAATCATATGTCTGTTTCTGATATCTAAACTCTTTAACCTTCTAATTTAATTCTAATTCTAATTCTAAACTCTAAAAACCTTCTAATTTATTCTAATTTTCCAATATTAATCGAATGGCAAAAGTGACAGAACACTCATAGTTCGTCACGAAATTGTTCCGAGGGATTGAATGAGCTACCTCCGTGTGGTTTCCTTAGTTTTCTACGTACGTAATATAAACACGAGACATTTTGCCGTAAAAAATCTTGCAAGAAGAATCTCTTTCGTAGATAGATAGCCATAAAAGCAACCAACTATGTAAATAAAAGGGAATCTGGTTACTTGAAAGCAGAAGGGAAATTTAATGCAGTATACGGCGAATTGTTATTAACTGATCTTGTAATAAAGTCTCCAGAGTGGGTGTTTAAAATGCATAAAACTGGCATCGAGTAATTAGGTTGAATTAATAATAAAATCATTTTGCCTTGCTTTATCATGCGGTTTAATTGGAAAACTTTGATAGCGTATATTTAATCTCGGCTTTTAAATTAAAAATTCCTATTGTTTTAGAGAGTTTTGACAACATATATTTAATCACGGTTTCTGAATTAAAAATCCCAAGTGTTTCAACTGGGCGGATCTTGTAACATTTGAATCATAAATTTGTTTTAAATATTCCTAATACTAACGCTTTTCTTTTTTAAAACAATCTTTCGCGTAAAGAACTGTAAAACAGGCAATAGCTGAAAAGACCTTAATATCATTATCATAATCTAGGAACTTGTACCTGGGGGGCTTTGCATGCATACAGTAGTTAGTAGAATGCGTCGCTTGTCTGTGTCTGCCTGCGAGTTCGTAATTTCCTTTGCGTGAATGCAAGGTAAATGCAAGCGTGCAAGGACCCCCACCTCCCCCTTCTTCCCTCGACAAAGGTAACTAGTGGGACGATTTTGTTTTCGTTTTCTGGCCGGCATCCCAGGTTGTAAAAGTAGTGGCGTGCTGTTGAGAGAACGGAAGTTCGGTTCACGGACATCGACCACTACGCTCCGTTTTTCTTTCTGGCAGGTAGTGCTTTTTGATTTTTTAATCTGTTTCATGTTTTCCCTAGCACCACCTCTTCCCACTTGGCGCTGCTCCAGTACGTGGAGGAGGGGTGCCATCTACTTTTTAAGGGGTGCACCACCAAAGTCGAATTAGAAGATTGATACAGAATATATTTTTTTCTTTTTTGTCAGTTTCCCTCGCACATCATATGCTAAAATTCTTAATTCTGTACAAAAACCTACTGCGTCTAAATTCTTCTCACTTACCTTTCCGGTTAATCGTTCTTGCTAAAAAGTTAACGAAACAATTCAGTTAATTTTTTAATGCCTGTGCTGCGAATTTGTTTCTTGCTAACTTTCAAGCAACTCCGAACTCTTTTCAGTTTGTGAAGCTTGTATGCATACAAAAAAAAGAAATAATAAAAAGGAAAAAAAGTCCGAGCACCTTAAAATTCGTCCGACAGTCTCAGAATTTTACATGTATCTGTATCTTTTAATTGAATGGATTGAAAAAGAATGAAATTGATAGAAAATGCATACCTAATGAGCACGTTCAGCGAATTTAGCACGCAGCAGGGGAAGCATGCATCCCCGAATGCATGTAAGGTACTTTGCTGAGGCATATTTATCTAGAGGTATTGTTTGTATTAAGAAATGAGAATGTTATCAAAATTTACTCGATGAGAGCAAACTAATCGAGTTCGACTTAAGTCGTGTCATCGCCTTCAGGAAAGCGAGCTAGTTTTGCCATTGAAACGCTGAAACGTAATGCCAAATATATGATTCAGTCAAATGAGGTTGTACCAGTAATTCCAACATAGTGTTTGTAATTGTCATGAGAACGTCAGTGTCAAGACTAGGATGCATCACGAAGCACTGTTGTGAGACGAATGTCGTTGGCAGGACTTTCTTGTTGCCTAGCGTTCATAATCGAGAGCTCGGTTTTATGAAATATGGAGTTAAGGTTACATTAAATCGTCAGCGAATATATCTTGAAACTATTATTATTGTTCCACAGAATAAATTTTGTATCGATAAATTCAGAGGCACAATATGGTAGCTTTACCTGTTGGGCTACACGTGATTATCTAAATTTGACGCTTTAAACACTGAAATGTGTTTTGATTTGCGAGACTAACAATGAGGAGTTCCAAAGACAGAATAAAATCTTATATCGAAACAAGACTTTTGATTATCTTTTTTTATCTTCTAACATGCTTAGTTACGTATAACTAATTTTTGCTCACCAAAAATGAATAAAAATGAGTCCATTTTTGCTTTCCCAAAAGAATCTCTTAACTGTTTCAGGTGGGTTTGTAGTTTTGTGAAGAATCCCTCTCATTTTTTCACTGCTAGAAAAGGACTGGTGGTTAATTTTGGACACTTCTATTCATTATAACGGGTAGTAGGTAGTCGTAAAGAGGTTGACCTTCTCTAAATATGTGCGCGGGCTAAAAATATAAGGCGTTATTTTTTCAGAGTGATGCGTTTTGTGGCGAAAAATAGAGACCTTCCTTCCTTATTATGAGCGATAGTGGTAAATAAACAGTGGCTCCCGTGTGGCGCCGATCTTTTTTCAACACTCTACTGTCTCTTATTTTGGTCTTTTCTTCTCTTTCTCTCGCTACTTAATCGGGTGTGTTGAAATCTTGGAGTCCATTCAAGTGACAAAATTTTACTTGTTGCTAGAGCAAAAGAAAACAAATAGGGATAAAATGTTCGGGCTAAAAGAAGATACTTTTGAATGCGTGAACCTGTCAACTAACTGTGTGTTTGTATAGCTAACTGCTATCAAAATAGAGATGATGATTACTAAAGAGCATTTCGAAAACAGCTCTTGTAAACTGCTTTCATTTTGTTTTTCATAATTATAAATAATTGTATTCTGGATTCTGCTGAAGTATAACAAATTTATGTATGTTTAAGATTAGAAAGTGTACATACCTTCAGAATAACACCTTTGATACATTAAAATGTAAGATTTTGCAGCCTTTTAACTAATACTTAAGACGGGCATAAAATCTTATACTTGATTAAGAAAGAAGGGTATCAGGGAAGAATTTCAGAAATAAGCAAATTCAAATTAAATACAATCGATCTACTTGTAAAACACATCCCGCTGGCAACATTTTGAGGTAAATTATAAACACACTTTGCAATATAACTGGAATGTAGTTAATTAATATATCCGAGTAAATTAACCCTTTCGTGACGGGAAGCGCAAACGCGCGCTTATCGCAGAGTTTGGCAGTCTCTTTCGCGGGTGTCTGTCCAGGGCCGGAGTTTTTTTTTTTTTTTTTTTTTCCATTAAGCCTAAATCCATGAAATTACCGAAATATCAACGCGTTGTTTAGTAATATTCTCTAGAGTATGTAAACCATATGGACTCTGAGTAATGCTACTCTCATTTTGAGTAGAAGGTCGAATATACATGTATCTGAAACCATATGGACATACAATGCCGTCTTGTGCCAAAAGTTATAGTTTTTAAAACGTTCCAGGACACTGGCACAAATGTGTGACGGCCGGGGATGAAAGAGAAATCGCTCTAGCACGCCAGCGTGTCGGCCGGGAAATGAGTGCGTACCTGACAGTCGGCCAAAAGGGTTAAAACTAGCAATCTCATCAGTATCTTAGCGATTAATATATCCTAGGAATCTAAACTAATTAATATAGTGCAACAAATTAAAACAAAATTAGCACTCTAGTCAGAATCTAACCAATTAGTATATTCCAGCAATTAAATACAATTATTTGTTTAACTATTAACTGATAAATTGATATATCCCCCAGATTGAGTGAGCTCTAACTAATTAATGTATTTTAGTCCATCCTCCTTCAATCCATCCCCTTTTGTAGTTCTGTATCCTTCATATGAAGCTTATATGACGGTACTTTTACGTTTTAAGCAGAGTTTCGTACTTTTACGTTTCAAGCAGAGTTTCGGCGGTACTCTTTATTAACATAAGACTGGGGAAGTTATGTCAAATGCTTTATTTCAAATAAAATAATAGTAAATAAAAATATGTGCCGAAATGCAGTGCTTGTGTACGTGCATTTGAATGATTCTAAGTAGTTTAGAATTAAGTGTTCTAACGCAGGAAAAGCATATCGCAAGTTGTAAAAACAATAGCTCATTGATGCGAACAAAAATCAGCTTATTTTGAAATGTGAAAACAAAACCTGTTAATAAACATGTTAATTTCATAAATCGTTAAGATAAATGTTTAAAGCGCTTACATATAGCAACTTAACTAGTCTTTTTGATTGAATGTTAGAACAACTTTTTAGATGCGTGCATGCTGCAATAGTTTAGTGCAAACAGAACTCTTCCGTTGTTCGGAATGCCAAGCGGTAAAGTTCGGCTCAGTGTGCTAGTTTTATACTCTTTTGGTGACTGTTGCATAGAGTTTTATTATGCGAAACACCGAATTCATCCAACAAATACAATAAACTCCATCGAAGCAACCATACCTGAGGTGATTTGTAACATAAATAAACATCGCTACTGTTTTCAAAAACGTCCACCTCCACGGAAGATCGAAATATCTACAATTGAGGGTAGTCATCTTAGAGACAGTTCTCTGTATTTCAATGAAGTTTTAGAATCTGAATAGTATATTATTGCATTTACTTGAAAATGCACATTTTGTTTTTGTTATATTTCGTTAGAAAATTTGGTAGACTCTTACAAACGGGTATTTTGATCAATAAAATTGCAGAATGAGAGGAAAGGGATTAATTTTCTTACTATTTAGAATAATTACACTAATAATTACACTGTTTAAATGCTGGATCATTATCGTAAGATTCTCTTTCGTAGAGTAACTGCAAGAAAAAAAGAAATATCTACCTACCTTTTTATTTTTGAAAATTTATATTATAATGTAAGAAGGGTGTTTTATTTAAGGGTGGTCTTATTTTCGAATAAATATGATACTTTCCCTCTACGAGTTTAATTTTCTATGCCTTTTAGAATGTAGAACTATTGTCTCACTTCTGCACTTTTTGGATATCATATTTCTTTGTATTACTTTTGTCAAAATTTCAAAAATAATCTGAAACTTCGTCTTGTAGTACTGTAAGGAAGGATTTTTACTTCTGTTATTTTTCGTATCAGCTAAACAAATTTCACGACCATTGCAATTTAAGCTCGTTATCCAGGTAACGGAATACCCAATGCTCATGCTGGGTTTAGGGCCTAGTTCCCATCATTAAACAACGAAGCGCGTCAAGGCTGCAGAGCTTTTCATACATTATGTTGAAATAATATGTAAAAGGCAATTCTTCTCCTCTGAGCTGTAAAAAAAATTATTTGCAGCATTCTTTAAAGAAGTTTTATCGTGGAGATTTTGAAAAGACTTCAGAACAAATGTGCAGTTTGGTCATCTAGACGAAGTAGTTTTAAATTTGCAACTCTATAAGCATAATTTTGTATTGGATATGGTGTTGTATAAATACCGACCATTGTGTTGCTGTCGTCATGCCTTACCCGTTATTATTTAAGAGAACTTCAGAAGATTTGAAATTGTTATGTGTTTGATATTCAAAGTTTGTTGCAGGAGTGAAAGCTTGCTCTAAAAACATATACTGAGGAATTCTATGTTCGGGAAAATTGCAGTTAAAGAGCATTAAACGTATGTGTTATCTAGGTATAATATGGTTACCTACGAGAGGAAGTTTTTGAACGTCACAGATATTATTTGTAGTACAACAGTGTTCGCCGCAAATTCGAAAACATTGTCACTAGTGGATGGAAATATGGCTCTGACCAAGCGCTTTGAGATAGAAACTTGATTTTCGTAAAGCGAAAATGAACTAGATTTTAAAAACAGTTCCGAGCTTCTGATTGGTGAATCCAGTAGGAAAGTGGTGATGGGGAAGGTCTTAAGACTCACGACTTTTAGAGTATCATTTTCAAAACCCGTGCAATCTTACCTGCCACCTACACACTCTAAACTCATCTTATCTATGCCGTTGTTGCAGCTGAATGCGCAATTTATTTGTTTTATTATTTGAAGCCGGCAACCTACCTTTCCTTGCACTTTTCTTCTTTTTCTTTTTTTAATCTGTCTAGCGACAAACTGAACTAAATAAAAACAAGGTCGGAAAAGTGGTTTCGTGTCCTTCCTATATCAGTGTGACCGAGGAAAAATTAACCATCCTTTTTATTGTCTGTCACACGCAATGAAATAGTTTCATTTGCATAAAAAACGAGTTCTAAAAGCTGTGAATATTTAAGAACTTCTGAAATAAAGTGTACTGGTACTTCGGAGGAATATGTTCGGAAAGACTTAACGCCGTTAATAATTCCAAAAACTAATGCGCATTAAGCGAATACAGTAAGCAATAGAAATAACTAAAATTCATTCATCAGGTTGTGTAATAAACTATATAATTAATCGCAAGAAATTGCGTAATACTTACGCAAAAGCTGCACAGTAATAAAATAATAGTTTTCTTTTAATAGATTATTTAGTTTATATATATATATTTAAGCAATTAATTGTATTGTAGTATTTCATATTAGCAGCAGCAGCAGATGACGAACTTCTATATTCGAATTAGTGGTAGGCAGGTAGAGAAACGGTTCACACACTGCTGATGGGCACAATTATCAAAATCCTTTGTCCTAACCCTGTTCTTTCGTTTCTTCCACTAGTGAATTTCGGACATTCGAGCTTAATACACCGTTATCACTATCTCGAGTTCGAACATTTTTCAGTGTATTTAGTGGCTTCCCAATTGTGAAATTTCATTACTCATAATTATTGCATTATATTTTTAGATTTAAGATTATTTAGATTTATACTGTAACTTGATGTTCCTTTTTCTTCAAGGCCTTCGAACGCTCAGACAATTTTTACATATAAATTAACGGTAACTGCTGCTTCTTTTTGTGCCCTTTCTACTTCAGAAGTTTTCACAGAAACGTTCTACTTTCATGAGACAGAGAAAACCTATGAGCACTTCTGGTCATCAGATTCTTCTGCTGACATTCATAAAGATGCCTAAAACTGTTCTAAAAGTCATTCTATGTAGCTATGTAAGGTGATAGTATCTCTTAATCATTTTGTTTCAACTTTGATTTCAAGGTAGAAAATCGACTGGACGCCAGAAAAATATGTGAAATGTTCCACCATTGTCATGTTTACTTAGGTAGTTATTGTTTGATTACAGTGCTCCGTATATGCCAGTTTGAATTTTTATAACGGTGCATACTAGTACAAGAGGTAGGGAAGGGGTGTTATGACATCCACTCTGTAATGTCAGGGTCGCTACCAAAATTCTGATACACCGCAAGGCGATCTTAATTACCATTTAATTGTTGTAGAGACATTAGGTATTTCTTGAAAGCAGGAGATGAAAAATGAACAATGCCCTCCCTGGGACTCGAACTTCTCGAATACGCGCCGATTGTGCTGACCATTACACCTCGAAGGCATGCTCAGAAGGCGGGAGAAATACCTTATATACTCCCCCTTTTAGAGGGCTACTGGGGATTAGGGGAACTAATTGTCAAATCCTGGTGATGGAGAATCATCATCCACCACCTTTTTTAGTTCGAGCGCCACTGTAGAGACATTAGGTTATTTCGAAGCAGAAGAGATGAAAAATGAGCAATGCCCTCTCCGGTACTCGAACCTGGACCTCTCGAATACACGTCGAGTGTGCTAACCGTTACATCACGAAAGCATGCGGAAAAGAGGGAGAAAAAATCTTATGTGGTAATTAATGAAAAATGGCATTTAATGGTTAACTGTATAGAAATCAAATGTATACACTTTTACAACATTAAATGTACACAATGCTTATATAAGTTAAACCAAGCGTGTCTCCATAGTTATTACTGTTTCTCGAATTGTTAAATACTGTAAGCCTCTTTGTCCGAATTCGGTTTGATTAGCTTATTGTATTCGCAATCGATAGTGGGATTTAATTGCTTTGTTTTGTGACTTCGTGTTGTTATGACGGTCTCTGTCTTCTATGATGGCTTGATGTGTGGCAGCGGAAATTAAGCTTTGTTATGACTTATCCTGCTGACTTCCTGTATTGGAATATTTAAACTTTTTGTTTTTCTTTTCATTGTTTCTTCGCTTCGTCACTAGTTCAGCCATTGTGTCTGTCGTTGTCTTCGGCATGTCAACGGGCTAGCTGTCTTACGTGCTTTACCGTTGTCTACTTTGACATGCATCATCCGGCCTCTGAATTTTAATTAGGTCGTGATTGAAATGCGGTGGGTTGAATTTTCAGTTGGTTATTTCTTGAAATCTTCTATTCTTGTGTGATTAGTATGAACCTGAAATGTAAATAGACACATTTGCTGTATTGCCATTGTATTGAGTGCACATTTATACTCGTATGTTACAGAATGCCTTCACGGGTTAGAAATCGTATTTATAAATATTTATTTTAGAAATGAAAAGCTTTTACAGTTTGAGTATACTTGCTATTTTTGTAAACAAAGAATATTGGAACTTATTAATCTAGAATAGTTAAAGAACAAAAATCAGCGTTATATTTGCAAATTTTTACAGAACTAGTTTCGATGGTTCATTCGAAAGCAGAAGATGAAAAATTATTTATTCGAAACAAACCATCGAAACTAGCCCTGTAAAAATTTGCAAATATAATGTTGAATTTTTGTTGTTTGACTATTTTAGATTAATACTTGTTCGGCGTGTTATTCTATCTTAATAATATGGAACTTTTTTTAACTTGAGTCATTGCGAAAGTCGTCTTTGAAAAGTTGCTAGTAGGCTAAGAGAAGTGTGATGCTGTCGGATTTCATTTTCCGAAATACTTTTATTGGAACTTAGTAGATACTAACCCTTGTATACGATATTGCGCTTTAGTAATTCATTCGAAGTTTTTTTTTCCCCTTTCTTCTCTCTCTCTCTCTTTTTTTTCGTTCATATATGTCAGTATCGATCAGTAGTTCTAAGATCAAACGCAAGAACCCAGAAATTAACGAGAAAATCATTTAACATTTAGTTAAGAGAAGGTGGTAAAGCATGAATTCTCATCAACAGATTTATTAAATTTCTGTTACGGCATATCCTGGAGTAAAAACTTTCTTCTTCTTTGAGAATATCGGCTAACGGACAAATAGTTTTATTCCCCATTTGGTGGGTGACCCTCCGAAGAAATCATAGATAAAGCAAATAATAAAAGATTCATCCAGACTTTCTTACAAAACAAACAACATGTTCTATTAATATAACAAAGGAAATTAACCGATAAAAGATTAATTAGAATCACGATGAATTACAATTACGGTAAGCAGCGCTCAACTTCTGCCTCCGTTCGCTGATAATACCTACTCTATGTTTTGAATAACCAACGTTCTTTTCTTTCTGATGTTGCCATTCCGGATAACACAATCTTTTCTTTATTCATAATGGCTGATTCCTACTCCTGTATTTCTATTTTGAAATCGAAAACGTGATAATTCCTGAACTGAGTTTCCTTCAAGTTTAATTCTTTCTTTAAGAATTATATATTTTGCTTACATTGAAATTTTTGGAAATTTTATGAAATGAGATATGTAATGAAAAGTGATTCAACAAATGTGTACGTTTAATCTCTAGTGGGTATCTAGAAGATATAAAAGATTTTAATAACTGCCTGAGCAGTAAGTCCTGGACTTGATTGGAATTAATTTGTGTTCATGTTCCTGTTCCCGCTTTCATAGAAGTGATACT
This sequence comes from Stegodyphus mimosarum, assembly GCA_000611955.2. NCBI lineage: Eukaryota > Metazoa > Arthropoda > Arachnida > Araneae > Eresidae > Stegodyphus > Stegodyphus mimosarum. Next base: position 303,318 of record KK119400.1, read on the forward strand.
GTCTGTATTTGGAGCAGACAATATCTGATCTTATCAAAAGCACAATGGAACAAAAGGTTTTTTTTCCTTGCAATTTTTTGCTGAATAAAAGTTGATCAATTTTCAACAGATTTTAAGGTAACTTAATTTTTGATTGGACATGGCAATTTTAAAAGCTATTTAATGCGATTTGGACGTGCTTCAAGGGTTTGTGAAGCTGCGGTAGCGGTGATGAAGATGTTAAGTATATTGCATATTCTTCTTGAGTTCTTCATCATTTCCAGTGGAGAGAGGCAACTTTAAAGCACATGTCTGTTTCTTGGCCACCAATTTTTTTCTGAACTTTATCGGACTAAATAGATAATTTCTGCTTTTTGGAATTTCATTCTCAAATTAGAGTAATGATAATTTTTTACTTTTTCATATTTTTAAAATTTTTTCTTATTTTTTTAATAATTTTTCCCTTTTCAGTGCTATTGCATATTTGCTTATTTATTTTTGTTAGTGCAATAATTGACTTGTGTATGCCTCGTGGTATACTTTGTGGAACACGAGAGTTAAAAAAACTAATGTCACAATCAATATTAATTATACACTTAAAAAAATGTCGACATCCTTTATAATTATATGAAAATAGATCAATGACACAGCAGATTATTTTATGATGGTTTTGGGATTATTTTTATTCCCATTTGTTACCTTAGCTCTTTTGTAGCTCAAGTAATATTTTATCCAAAATTATAAACAGAATATTTTATTTTGTTCTTTGATGTAGTTATTATTTATATGCTGAAATCTTTACGTAGGTCGGTCAGTTCCATATAGCAGACATTTGTTGGGATACCGGATAATTGCTGGGACATTGCATCCTCTCACAAAATCACATTTTCATCATGCCACTTTTGTAATCTGCATGCAGCTTTATAATAATGTTGCATTATGACATGTACGTGAATTTAGCAGTGACATCACAACAACATGCTGTGACTTCAGAAGCGACAATTCTTGTTCCCCAAAGCTTATTCGGCGAGAATTTCTGCCCCTCACTCTTATCTGTTTCTGAATCGCGTAATCGCTGTATAAGGTATTTCTTCCGACTTCTTCGCATGATTCCGTGGTGTAGCGGTCAGCATGCTGGACGCGTATTCCAGAGGTCCGTGGCTCGAGTCCCGGCGAAGGCGTTGCTCATTTTTCATCACTCGTGTTTTCAAAAGACCTAATGTCTCTACAGTGGCGCCCGAACTAAAAGGAGGTGAATGATGATTCTTCACCACCAGTATTTGGCGATTGAGTCCCTTAAAAACATCAGTCGTCCTTTAAAAGGGGGGCAGTATATGAGGTATTTCTCCCGCCTTCTTCGCATGCCTTCGTGGTGTAGTGGTCAGCACGCTAGGCGCGTATTCCAGAGGTCCGTGGTTCGAGTCCCGGCGAAGGCCTTGCTTATTTTTCATCTCTCCTGCTTTCAAAACACCTAATGTCTCTACAACTGTCAAGGCACAAAAAACGAGCATTGCAACGCTCTTGCAACCGCACAAAAAGTGGGCATAACAACTTGCGTACAACGTCGTTGTAACGCTGTGTGACGTGAAATGAGGTGGAAGGGCCGTTGCAGTGATTGCACTGTGATAGGTTTACAGCGTTACAGCGACGTTGTAGGGCTGTTAGTGATATTTTTCAAGATTGAAATTGTCGTAGTGCACCATAGTGAAGGTTTCTACTCTGGCACGAAAATGCCGGTATCTTTATTAAGGTAGTTTTTTATCTTGAGAAAAGGCCGTAAAAATTCCGTATTCATAAAGATAACCTGTACTTCGACGACATGTCACCGTTATGCAGCTGTCTTAACTGCGTGCACGTGGGTCAAGGGGTGTAAAGTAACTAGTGCTGTTAGCTCGGCCAAGATGCCTTTCTGCAGAATGATAACGTATAAATTTATGCATTCTCTTAAAGCTATCTGGGAATTCGGATTATGTTGAAATTGTACTTTATAAGGACATCGCATGACAACCCAGCAACAGAAAAACCTTGAAACGAACCTGATTGACTGACGGTGCTGATCCTGCATACTTTAGCTGTGGAGACCTGATCGGAAACTAAAATAATCAAGAAAAATACTGAAAAAAAGTAGCTCAAACAGACCACCCTAAAACCGCAGACTCTGACTGTTATGTCCGGGATCAGAATTTTGTCCCCCCTTTTTTTTTCTACTTTTCTACCCTGCGTCCAAACCCCGTGCAGGTGCGCATCAAAGAAATTTTTGCGCCTTCATTAAAGTGCGGGAATGAAAAGTACAGGGGTTCTTTTTTTATTATTTTTGTGTAATAGCGTTTCCGTTCTTTTTGATTTGTTCGACCTTTGCAGTGTGCAGCGGTGATCAATTTTGGAGTGAAAGAATTTATAGTTTAGCTGTAGGGTAATTTGTATGTCACCTTTTTTTATGCGAACATTCCACGTCAAATTGTTCTGCACCTGCATTCTATATTGTTGATGGGGTAGTTAGTTTATTTGATTGTAATTTCATCGATGGCTTCGGCGGCTTGTTATTTAATATATCTTTTTTTCTTAAATACTTGGGCATTATCTGCAAGAAGGACATGATTCTTAGTATGTCGTGAAAGAGTATTAGCAGAATAACGGAATAGGGAAGTTTTTCCGTTATAAAAATTGAGGCATTATTTTTTTCTTTACTCTTTAACTGTATTTCATTTTGATAGCTATCCTTTGATGATTTTGATATTTGTGCTTGTAGTTTTGTAGAGTTACTAGGGTTTTTTTTTTTTTTTTATGCTGGAGATGTGAAAAATGAGCAATGCCCATACCAGGACTCGAACCTCAACCTCTTGAATACGCGCTGAGTGTGCTACATTACACCACGAAGGCATGCTGGAAGGAGGAAGAAAATGCCTTATATACTCCCCCTTTTAAATAGCTACTGGGGATTAGGGGAACCAGTGGTCAAATACTGGTGGTGGAGAATCATCATCCACCACCTTTTTTTAGTTTGAGCGCCACTGTAAAGAAATTAGGTTATTTCGAAGCAGAAGAAATGAAAAATGAGCTATGCCCTAGCCGGGGCTCGAACCTGGAGCTCTCGAATATGCATCGAGTGTGCTACCGTTACCCTACGAAGGCTTGCTGGAAGGAGGGGGAAAATACCTTCTAATTTGACCAGCAAAGTGGTTAACGGTCTGATTTGAAATATCCTAGCTTTCCAAATGTCATTGACGTGAATATTTTATTATAATTAATGGATCTAAATATATATAAATGAAATATAATTTGAAAATGGAGATTTTAAAGTAGTTTGTTTTTACATTCAGTTACTAAAACTGCATTCAAATAAACTGTCTCGAAAGTGTTATATTTAGTATTTCACTAAAAATAATGAAAAATTATTTTTAAGCTTCAGAAGGAGTAGTCCAGGCAATTGGGATGGACTGATACCGAAATCAATACAAAAATTTTTACTTGAGAATAAACTTTAAAGCAAATTCTAAATTTTTAGTGTACATCTAATTGGCTGAAGGACTTATGAACGTGTCTGTTGGCTGTTTATCATTTTCCTGCCTGGTGTTTAGAGTCTGAAGGTAATAAAATATTTCATGTGAAATATATATATCATTATTACAATGTATACTGTAATAATATTAATGTGAGTACATGTTAGTGATATGTGTTTGTCATCAGTAATAGTGTAATATATTTGTCATCAGTAATATTAATGTTAGTATGTGTTATTCTTGGACACGATATCATAAACGACGATATACATATATTGTCACATACGTACGTTGGCAAGATAGTCATATACCTCGGTGTTAAATGGAATTGCTTCTGTAACATCATTTTTAAGGTGGGGCTTCGAATTTTTAAGGCATTTCATATTACACAATTTCACTAAAATTATTTACTTCTGTACAAAATTCGTAACAATATGTATACTTGTATTTATATGGATCAGTAAAGATATAAAGTAAGAAATTTAGAACTAATTTTTCACGAAGACCAAAAATTGAAATTCGCAAGTAGTAAATTTCAAATAATCGTGTAAATGCAATAAAGAATTTAATAAATGTTGTGTATGTGTAAGATAATAGAGATCATATATATATGTGTGTGTGAAAGATAATTTTGTAGAGATCAATTGGGGATTAGAAGATAGCTGTTTGTGACGAGATGTTATCTCTGTAATTACTTGGAAACGCTTTAATGCGTAGATTCACAAGATGAAACAGCGGATACAGATTATACCAGAAAACACATTAGTTTATTCATGGATATTCTTGATGAGCATAAACATGTTCTTATGTCATTTTGGGTGCGATAAGGACACTTCACAATTTTATTCTGCATAGAAATGAGCAATGCGCATTTGCATAAAGACAGGAAAAGGGAATTGGGAAATAGTAACAATAGTATTTATAGACTTATTTCTTTGTTTAAATTGCTATATGACTTTTTCCCCCCTGTTTTGAAATTATAACTTGTTACATGCTTGATCCTTAGAGAAAGAGGAGGGAAGGATAAAGAATTATTGTGTATGTATAATGAGTGTAGAGTGTTGTTGTACTAAATAGAATACTACGCTGAGTATGGAGTTTAGGAGGGGCCATAGATTCTAGTATTTTGAATTGCTGTTTTTAATCATCATGTGCTTAGCTGTGGTAATGTTTTCATTCACTCTGTATATTACTGTTTCTAGTTTGATTGTGATCGGAAACGCACGTTGTTATTCTTTGTTCTTTTTTTTTATTATTTGTTGACCTCTCTTATTTGTGAAACATTAAACCCATCGCCCACATGTGGGACGTTTCAAGAACTGAAGTAGTGTAGCGTCATTCATGACGTTACGCGCATACGTGTGGCTTAACCTCTTTCCACCTCGCTCTTCACTCGACGGTAGACGCCAAAGTAATGCGTTTTGAAGTTTTTTATGTATTTGTAGATACGCGAAGAAGTTTTACTACCTTTTAATGACCGACCCCAAAAATGACGTAATTGCTTTTTCGATTTGTGATGTCATTTCGACCTTAAGCGAAGAAATCCTGGTCATTCATACCTTAACCACTTATACACGTCGTTCACGCGAGTTGTATGTTTAGAATGTAACTATATGTGGGAAGCCAGCCGGTGAATTATTATAGCAAATGGACAGTTATGGCTATGATTGAAGCTGCGAATTTCTGTTCGCGACAGTGTGTGTTATTATAGGATAGGTTGTTTTCTATAAAGATACAAGTGGGCATGTTTTTGTGTTCTTCTAAAATTCATATAAGTAAATACGTTTCATACTTCCAGATTAATATGAATCCAGATTTTATGAATCACAGTAGTTTCTGCGTAGGATATTTGATTTCAGCTTGTAGCTGCAATACTAACTATAGAATTGTGACCAACAACGGCTTTTGAGGTCGGGTGCTATTAGGAAAGATAGACTCTTGGAGTGTTGAAAACTAATTTTTATAAAGCACATTTTTATTTTTTCAACTTAATATTGAAAAAGAATATTATTTTAAGTAGTCTAATAGAGCCGCCCAGACGTTATAATCGGTAGGGGAGCCAACTGTGATACCGAAGGGTGGCCGCCTATTAGGTGCCTCCATAATAAAATGACCACCCCTTCTGGCCGCCTATTAGGTGCCCCCATAATAAAATGACCACCCCTTCTGGCCTTAGTAGTGGCGAAAGCCTAAAAATGGCTAGCGTCCGCCATAAAAAAAAAAAAAAAAAAAAAAACCAAAAAAAAAAAAAAAAAAGTAATCTTATAGTGGATACGATCTTCAGATTTGAGTTCAGCTTCGCAAAATTATAGATCAGCCCTTTTTTACCTTTTTGCTCCTTTTTTTGCTCCATGCACCCCTTTTACCATTGCCTTTCACCTTTAACCATTCCCCGCTCCTTTCTGAAACTTGAAAAATAAATATATATATTTAGATGATTTTTTGACGTATTTCAGAAATGAAACAACCAAAAATTTAGAAAGGGCAGGTAAGTGCCAAAACCCGAACGAAAGTAGTTATTTATTTCATTTTTTTGCTACTTACCCCCCAAAAATGTTGTTTTTATTTAATTTTTTATAAATTTCGTAATATGGTACATAAGATTTGTGAATTTCCTTCTTGAATTTTGTTGGAAAATAAACAAATAAAAGCATATAAACATTTATAAGAAAGAGACCTGCACTTAACTCTTTATTAGGCGGCATGCAAACAGTTATTATGTTGCTGAAGTGTATGTAACATATAGCGTTATAAAAGCTTTAACAGAACTTAACTGTAACAGAGAACTCTCTCTATATGTATCGTCATTTTCGGTATAATGTATCCTGTAAGTTACAGCAGTTGTATAAAATATAACTTTTTTCTTGCATATGAATTATTTCAAAATTGTATTATCTAAATATATTATTATAAACAAAAATGCTAATTATGGAGTGCATATATTGCAGTTTTCTGGGTAATATATTTTTTAATTTGGAAGGTAAAGAATTTATACAATTGAAAAACACCCTTGGGACCTAAAATAAAATTAAGACTTTTCGTTAAGTGTCGGAAAATAATAAAATGATGAAATTAATAATTATTTAATTTTATGCTTTTATGTAAAATTTATATTATAATATTTATGATTTTATTGAAACATGTTAGTAAAAGTAAAGTACATAATAGAAACAGCAAAGTAAATTAGCAATTAGCCTTATTGTTGCTAACCAAGAAAGAAAAGCTAGCAGCCTGGATAACTGAAGCTCTGGGCACGTTCGACGCGTATGTGGGAGGTCTGGAGTTCGAATCCCGGCGAGATCAAAGCGGATTTCTTCAGTTTTCTGACTTCGAAAAATTCTAAAACTTAACAAGTGGTGCCTGAACTAAAAGGTAATAATTCGTTACCACCAGGATTTGGCGATTAGGTCCCCTCATCTCCATCGCCCTTTAAAAGGGATAGTATACATCAATTGCAGTTACTGGGAAGTACTGCAATAGCGGTAGAGCTCTGTATAACACCTTTGGATCAAAGTATTTTTTTTCCTGGTTTCCGCATGCATTCATGGTGTAACTGGAAGCACACCCGAAGCGTATTCGGGAGGTCCGGAGTGCAAATCGATGTGAGGGCATTCTGCATTTTTCACGTTCTTGCGTCGATATAACCTCATGACGCTAGAACTGAAGTTCTGTATCTATCTACATTCTTCATGATTAAAAATGCGCCGTACATAATCTTTTATTTCCAAGTATTAAACGCGTAAATACAGAGTACAAACTAAAAAGAAGGGAGGGAGGGAAGAACGTTACTGATCTGCTGCTTTTGCGAAGTCCAGTTTGTAATGCTGTACAAAGAAAGATATGGGTATTATGCAAATTAGGAGGCGATATCGTGTCATGTGCCCGTCATCTTTCACGGCATAAGAGCTTGTTCAAACGGTTTAGCTACCAACTTACGATTTCTTTTTTTTTTTTTTTAACTTTCTCCAGTAACGAGAGTTGAAAATCATTAGTATCTGACCGTGATAATAACTACCGTTTCGCCAGTGAGGCGAAACGCCGCACGATAGCTCAGAAGCCCCTTTTTTCCCACTATCTTCTTCTCCTCCTCCTTGTTGAGATTTCAAAGAACTTGAGGGCATGAGAATTTTTTTTTAGCTCTGTAAGGAGAGAAAAGGAATACTGTTAAAGATTTACTGTCGATGGTTCGTAAATTATGGCAGAAAGTAATGCCATTATGCATAAGTATATTGCGCTAATGTCATGAATAGGAAAATAAAGATTAGGACCGCCTGCTAGCTGATTGGAGCATTCATATGCAACGCTGAAGACTCATTTTAAGTCTCGAGGAGGGAGGGTTACAAGTGAAGGTTTAAAATATGTGAAGGCTTTTTATATCTAATAATTCTTTGCGGTCGTAAGTTGAACAGGCATTTCTGTGCATTTAACTTAATCTTTGAAATTCATTTGGAAAGCAATTGCAGCTGTTAATTCTCTTTTACATACATTAGTTATGTTTTAAAAGTAAAAATAAAGCTTTAATCTTATAACTAAAGCCGTCTAGTTTTGGATGTGGCCTGGCGAATTACTAGTTCTCAGATGTTAGTACAACAGCTAACTTGTATTTCAAATCAAAATTCTGTATTGCGGAAAATAACTCAGCGATTAAGAAGCAACACAGTAATTCTTAATCATTTGTATCTTTATTTTGCCGTTAGAAATGTCTACGGTCTTTGCACTTTTTGCGTCTTATTACCGTATGTTACTTTTATTACCTTATTTATATTATACATCTGCGGCATTTTAACCTTCTACACCATCTAACTGGTGGTATTTTAAGAAACTTGTAATGATATTTCTTGCTGCATATTAGCTGTTAACTGTTTCTGTTATAGATTTTGTTTTTGTGTGTGTGTGTTTCATTAGAATTACACGTTTATTATAAACTGTTAAGTAATAAACGTTAAGTACTTTGTATTATTTTAATAATGTAAAATTTTACTGTTTTCCGAAAATTAAAAAAAAAAAAAGTGTTATTTAAGTGCTATCATAGTTGCCTAAATTATTTGTTTCACGCAAATAAAAAAATAATTCCTACATTTAATTTTTGTACAATAAAAATAAAAATAAGAGTCTATGTTTAATTTTAGATTACTTATTAATTGTTTGCATGTAGAAATAAAAATCTTTTTTTTCTCATTCGTTACCCATCATTATTTAAGTCGAAATAGAGTTGATAAGTTTTGCCAAATAAGAAAAAGAAAAAAAAATGCCCTTTTTTTCTATGAAAAAATATCTTTTTTATTTTGATCAATGAACAAAATGTATTTTTAACTGAGCAATCTTTATTCAAATAAAATGCGATTATGCGATTAAAGGAAAGCAATATAAAATGCTGGAGCACTGAGCACAGTGCTCCAGCACGGGGAGCTCCAGCACAATTTAACGGGTGGGGGGGTGACTGTTGTCCAAATTATTTCATATCCAAATAAACTATAATCCCAGTTAGTGGGAAAATGTGGTTTCAGACAACTTAAGTTTCCCTAAGTCAAAATTCAAACTTCGAAATTGTTTTTTAACACCTCGTAGATCGTAAAACTAACCATCTAAATTACCAGTAATTTAATAAACCACCAGTAATTTAATAAAATTTTTCACTTCTATTTTTTGATTCATATTATTTTAAACTAAAATAATGTAAAGTAAATACGTTTACATAAATAAAATTTTAATGAAATAATGCTTTTCTTTTCTTTTACGCAGGAAATGCATGGAACATTGACATATTTATCGTCACTTCATTTTTAGCTATGATTTTATTCGCTTATCTATTTATTTGGAATGGCAGGGATTTTAATGCAGAAGAAGATTATAGTTTTGGCAATTCCTCAAAAAATTATAATTTAAAAGTTTCCATGAAAGAAAAATTGTAGGTTTTAGAGGTTGCGCAAAAAGTATAGTTTTAGGGATTCTCCGAATCAATAAAAATATAACCGAAGATTATCTGTATGTTCATGAATATACAGATAATTATTAGAGGATTATTTTAACAGATAATTATTAACAGATAACAAATTTATTATGCACCATACTGCGTGGTGAATGCACTCATCATGCAGTGTGGTGAATAATAGATCTAGTAAACAATCGTTTATCTGAAATAATGTGAGCCATTTGCTATTTCGCTTAAACAAAAACTCGGGTAAAATGTACAACTACATTAATTTCCGATTAACAACTGTAGTTCTCTCCTCAAAAAAGTCTTCAATTTATATGTACCACTTCTAATACTCTTTTTATATCCTAACCCTTACTCGTTCGAATTTAATACGTATCTGAAATTATCAGTGTATTTGTTATTCAGCAGCTCAATTTTATACCCTTAAATGTTTGTTTTTGTATTTCGTTGTTAAATGTAAAAGGGTATAAATCGGAAAATATCAGAATATTATTGAAAAGGAAATATGAAATTGAAAGTTGGGATTGTTTGAAAGAAAAAATTAAATAAGAAGTATTCAAGAAATAAATTAACTCAGTCAGGATTTGAACTATACTTATAAATTCATCTTCAGAATTTGGACCTCAGCGGAGGTTGCTAATTTCTTGAGCGTCTGTTAGCAATTATTTTCATTTAAGAAAGTGATAATTTTTATGATTAACTTTATTGTACTGATGAAAATGAGATGATATCTTGTATGAAGCTAGCAGACACGAAACGGTGACTTTTACTTCATCTCCTTTTTGAAGTATCTTGAAGAATACTAAACAGGAACTGATAAGAAGCATTCTGTTAGGATTTGAACGATAAATGAAAGATAACCTATACGTATGAATTGACACCACCTTTTTACTTCCGGACGTGATTTTTGGTCCAGACTTGTATTTGGAGGAAGTGAAAAAGAGGCAGACATGTTGAGTTCTTAACTGAACCATTGTAAAATGCTGCTTCTGTAGACTCTAAACTTCTCAAGAAGCGCTATGTTTATTTGTGCTTTGAATAAATTTGTTAAGTGTGTCGATATGTGTTGCTTCTCTGCAACAGCATCGCGCGAAATTCTATTTTTAGGTTGCTGATTTTGAGCTCTATCTGTCAAATCTGAAGAAGCTTTCTTTGCCCAGGTTCAGTTTTTCTCAGGCACATCAAAATCACATTAATGAACTTCAAATTACAACTCGCTGTCTTGAAGGGGGTGCACATTTTGAGAAGGTCGTTATCGTCGGCTCGGCAAACATCTCTCCTCATTCTAAAATTATCACTAAGAAATCTACAATTTTCTCTCAGGAGATCAGAGGGGGAAGTGTGACAAAAACCAGCGATAAAAATATATTTACCTACTTCACTCTTACCTCGGAGTTTTGGCCGTCACCATCATTCATAAATATTTTGCTCTCCTGTAAAAAGAAGCCTTGGAACCGTAATTAAAAGATCGTAGGCAATTTGCCTGAAATGACTCGTAGGCAATTTGCCTGAAATGACTCGCAGGCACGATGCCAAAATGGCAACGTAATTTATGAGCTTCCATTTTCGAAATGAGCAGCTTTTATTTTCTCTCTCTGATTTATATTGTAAAGACACCGAGATTTTTTTCCCCGCGGGGAGATATATAAACATATGGAAGATAGAATACTAACAAATATCTCTTATTTTTGTGACTAATTCTTGTGTAATTAGGTTATAACTTAAAAGTCCAATCACGAATCTGAGTTGTAATGTAGTGTAAGAATGTTTTGTTGCCCAATTGTGATAGGGTTTAATGGAAACTCAGATTTAGATTGGTATAAATAAGAAAGCGTATTGAATTTCAAGATCTACTATAAAGCTATTTTTACTACTATAAAGCTAAACCTGAAAACTGTATTAATTATAAACCGATATATCGACAGCAATTATGAACATACGGGGCATATGTCAATTATGAACATACAACATTATGATCCTTAAAAAAAAAAATCCCCAATATATGAACCCTAGCAGCCTATCCGCTAGACATCAAATTTCACAATATTGTTATCTAAAGGTTTGCGCTCGAGATTGTGATGATTTAAAACAATAGGAAGTGGTTTAACGAAAATTGCGGATGTAAAAGATTTGCAACGAAGAGCATTGTAAACGACAATGACAAAACAACAGAGGCGTGGGAAAAGAAAACTTTCATTGGAAATTACAGGTTTTCAACATGTATAATGTTTTAAGATAGAATCATCTCCCGGAACGTTGCAGTTTCGGGGCCACCGCGATCTCCCGACCTCACCTCGGTGGATTTCTGATTCTGGGATTATTAGAAGTCTAACGTGTGCAGCTTAAATGCACAAGATTTGTTAGACCTAAAAAATGTCATAAAACATGCAGTTATACAAATTCCACTTGCGATATTAGTTTCGGCATTGTTGTCAACAGTCTCCCTCATTATCGTCTGCGACGCTGAAAACTCGAATTTCCAACAAGAGGTTCCCCCTCTCCTTCCTGCTCTTGCGTTGTCATTGGTCTTTTACAATGAATGCTTTTCTTTATAAATGTTTTACGCCGGCAATTTTCGTCATATGTGTATCGGTCCAACGCCATTTATGTTTTTTCAATACGCTGATCAATTAAGCGCAGATAAAATGTGGAAGTTGCCATTCGAAAATTTCAAAATTTTTTCACTGTAACCGTAACCGTGAGAGTTGTCTGAAACCATCACAATCTCGAGCGCATACCTTCAAGTAACAACCAAATTTCGTGTCGATTGGTTGAGGAGAAAGGTTGCTAGGGATTCATATATCGGGGAAGCGTTTTTTATGACCACTCTGTGAGTTAAAACTTAATGCCGATAAATTGGGTTGTAATTAATACGGTTTTGAGATTTTGCTCAAGATAGCTGAGTAAATGTTTTATTTTATTGGTAAGTACTTTTCGAGTAAAACATAGCTGAAAACTGAAATGAACTGTCTTCGTACCGTATGTAGCTTCACGTACATGTCTGTTCTCATTTAATACTGCCTTTGAAAATACGGAGATCATATTAACGCCTAGATTGTTCAAACGCTTGAAGAAAGAAAAGAAAAGAAAATTTTGTTGCATCTTTGAAATGATTTATGTATTGATTTGCCTGGCAAACTCTAAGGAAAAGAGAACATAGAATTAAAATTAATACGTGACTGCAAATAATAAAATAGTTCAAAATTCAACATAAATGGGCATTGTAAACGACAATGACAAAACAACAGAGGCGTGGGAAAAGAAAACTTTCATTGGAAATTACAGTGTTGCAAGATTTACAGGTATAGATAGTGACTGTATTGGACCCGTATCAATCACAGAATGTTGAAAATGTCTGTTGTAAGACATCACGATTTAATGAATTCCAAATTAGTGTTTGGATTACTAATATTTAATTAGCCAAATCTCACTTCTCTATTTTTAAATTGTTTGAATTGTTTTCTGATACTGTGTTTGTATTCCTTCTTTTACTGTGTTGAAACTAAATATTAGATTCTTGCCGCGAAGATTTATAGAATTTGATCTTTCGAACTGTTGTAAAATTATCTTAAAGCCAATAAAGTAGTTTTCGTGATTATAGGTATGATGTTTTTAATGACAATCAAACAGTTAATAATTAAATAGTAATGACAAGTAAATAATTTTTATCGGACTACATAGCTCAATTGAATTCAATGAAGAAAGTGACGATAAGGATAGAATGGCTGCATCATGTAATGTGGCTGTGGTACCAAATGCGAATTAAATATATTTGTGTAAAGAAAATAAATAATAGTTTCCCTCAGACAGCAGTTTTCTTATATATTTTTGTACACAGAATTTGTGCTTGCTGGGCTGTGATAAAAATTCTTGCTAGGAGGTGATGCGTTTGTTTGCTGGGAAGTGGTATAAATGAAAGTGAAAAGTGTGGGAAAAATACAGTTTTTCAGTTTAAAAAAAAAATCTTTTAACGATACCTTTACTATAACGATAGCAGAATGAATAGAACTTGCATCCGAAACGTTGTTAATGATTTGCAAAAGGTAAAAGACATTTTTTCTTCTTGCCTTGATTATTTTAAGAATTTTTTTTTCTTTTATAGAGGGAAAAAAAAGTGGTAGAAAATGAAATTTTCTCATAGGAGGGGAAATCACGTAATGAATCATTACTATAATATTGTCAAGATGAACAAATATTGTTATCAAAAACTGAGATCCCCCGCCCATTAAAAAAAAGTTTTCATTTTCGAACGAGAATTTTTACATCAAGGAAACCGAATTTTAGTATTTATTTGTATTTTATTTATAGCAACTCCATAAAAAAGGAATTTTCTCGGTTTTTCTTTTAAGTGCATTCGTATAAATTATATATTCTTATGTTGTCACTTACATATATATCCTTATTCGTGAATAAAACAGGTAATGTAGGGCCCACCAGCGCCGAGCGGTAAAGTCGTTGAATACTCGTAGTTCGGTCCCAAATTCGAAACCCGCTAACGGGCTGGTTGCATGGGCATTTTCGTGGCTTCCTCCATGTGTAGCGTATATACGAGCCAGGCATTCCTTTCCTTAGGCAGATACCCCTCGTTTGCTTTGCCATAATCAAGTCCCCTCCGGGGGTTGACTCAGGGAATCCTGGGAAGTACTGGCTAGAATCTGTACTTAGACAGTCTCAACCACGGGGGTATATAATTTGGCTTCACAGGACTAGAACCCGAGTTCATTCTTAGGTTGGTTCAGGCTCGGCAGGGACCGTACTAGTACTGTCGTGTCTGTTCCTCTTGCTGTGGTGGAGCTATATAGCACATAGATTAACGGGCTTTCTCGGTGGGGGTTTGGCCCTCACAGTTCCAGTGACGGGGACTGACGAAGGTTGGCAAGGCACCAAGCGTTCTTCTGTGCCGAGGGAGTGGTGCCCCGAGGCAAAGCTGTTCTAGAATTTGATTTCGTATTCTACGTCTTCGTCCTTGCTGATGCGACGTATAAAGCCGGGCAGGGACTGTGGGGTCTGCGCCGTCATTGAGGGGTCCTTCCAGGACCTGGATATCACAACTTCGAAAGTAGCCACAGGACGAAGGTTCCGGTTCTGGCGCCAATGCCATAATCAAGTACCCCAAACACAGATAACATAAAAAAAAAAATTCATTGGTACACTTGAGTACTCATTTTATTATCAGCTTAAAGCATATTAATATGGTGATACATTATCATTCGTAAACTCATATTCTTACTGCATATTCACTCAATATCACTCATATTCATATCTAATGCTTTGTTGAATTTAAGGTAAATTCCGGATGATATATGAATATGGTATTATCAAAAATCGCTTTCATCTTCTGACTTTTCTTTCTTACTTATTTATTTAGTTATTTCATTTCACTCGGATACATTTCTAACTAATAATGTTATTAGAAATTTAACTCGCTATTGTAATATATATATTTGACCAATCTGGATAAAGCAAACTGAAAATGTTTCTCTTAACTAGGGTCATGTATTTATGTGAATGAATAATATAATAAACTGTAAAAATCTAAGGCGATCTGTACTTGTATACCTATCAAAAACATGGGAACTTATTTAAGGAGGGGGAAAAACGTTTGAAGTCTTGAGGAAGATAAAAAAAATATATTACGACGTGTTTTTGGTACAATATGTACCAGCCTGTGATGAACCATATATAATTAAGTTCATAAACATTGAAAGAATGAAATGGTCTGCTTACATAATATAAATGTAAGATGATCAAAATATTAAGAAACCATTTTCACCCAAACCAGTTGGTGTCCGAATCAGAATCAGGCACAAACTTGGATAAGTAAAATATCCTGTTATCCTGAATATGAAAATTCGATGAACAATGGCCGGCCTGGATAAAAGAAAACTTCTGCTGAAAACTAATGACCATCTCATTTATCCCGCCATTCAAGAAGATTCATGTTTTTCTTTTCTTTCAAAAGCAGTGTAATTTTACTGATATTAAAATAAAGAAGAATGGAATTCGTCTGGAGACTTTTAAACCGATGATGATATAGTTGGTGATAAATGCAATAAGTTCTAAAAGGCTCAGCTAATATATCATTATAATGGCATTGGAAGTGAATGTACATGCGTAATGCACAGACATTTTCTGAAGAATTATTCGACTGATTTAGAACGCAGGTATTGGTGCGAAGTTAGTGTATGCTTGTTGAATATTGGATATCCAGTCGATTTATTCTAAAATATAGTTTAGTCAAATTCGTGTTCACCAAGTATTTCGTTGATTTTATACATTCTTTTTATTGTACTTCTTGATTTTACAAGCAAGGAATATGTATTTCATGCAGTAGCTTTATTTTTCTAAAATGTGACAGCTCTTCCTGTACATAAACATTTTGATTAAAAGTAACGGAAAGTAAGCTGTCGAGAATCGTTTCCAGTCTTAAAGAATGAAACTTGAATGAAGGGGAGTAAGAAATGTTGTGAGCCTTGATACGTACGTCCTTCCGATTTTTTCCTGTCTTCCTTGCCATTGACACACCCTGCTTAAAGTGAAATGAAGAAAAACCTTGGAAGAAATTTACATACTTTTGAGCTTCGTTTATCACGGGTGTGACTTTGAAACGTCAGACTCTTTCTCCCCTCTATATACACAAACCAACTCTTGTCTTTTTCTAGTGAGGCATTGTCGGAATAATTGCTTACATTTTATGTTATTTGGACAGTTTTCGGAGTTGATATATTTTGCAGCAGTTAGTTATTTAGAAAAAGTGAGATAGATGAACAGTTTTTTTCCCGCCTTACCGAAGGACAATCACGTTGATGGAACGTATAATATTTCTGGAGAGGATGTTTTCGATTAATCCTATGTTGCATTAATGTCATGTGTAAGTAATAAGTAACTATTATTTATTGCAGCCAATCATTGGCGGCTATTAATTGCATCGATTCATGAAAAAGAAGGTTTCCTTATATACTCTGGAGGGGATTTCATATCAACGTTCTTGTGTGAAAATGATGTCGATTATTTTAGATAAGAGTTGACTTTTTCCCTAGCAGTTGCTGTGATTAATCACTATATCAACTTTCTTTTAAGGTATTTGCAAAGAAAAAACTGCTATGATTAATGAATGTTTGAATTGAATGGCTAAATAACCTTCTAGCAATAATTATTCTAAAGCAGAAAGCTATAAATATCTGCTCTATTAACATTATGTACAAACACAGCAAATGCGTGTGTGAGAAATGCTAGATAAGGGTATTCGTTGCTACAAGATGATATATTTATTTATTTTTTTAATTCCTATTCACGGACCTTTAGTATCACTAGTGGATCTTGTAATTTTATAATTAAGATAATTGTACATGTAGTACAATGTGGTTGGTCGTCTGAAGGAGACGGTGATTTTTTACTCTGAATGTGTTTTTGTTGAAGTATTTTTCGAAGTTAGATTACTCATATATGAAATATACAAATAATTTATCCTTCTAAGAGGTAATATAGCCCAAATAAAATAAACTCAGAATAAACTGCAACAGAAAAGCATAGTCAGCAATCAGAATGTAAAATTTTTGAATACAAAATGATTGTAGGCCATTTTTCTTATTTGTAATATAGTTAATTGGACATGATATTGTGATTAAAAATAAAACTAATATTATTTCCATTTTTTTAAACATAAAACTAATATTATTTCCATTATTTTAAAAAATAAATCTAATGTTATTTCCATTATTTATTTATGTGGATTGTCCCCCCCCCGCAAGGAACGAATGGGCAGTACATGAACATTTCTTAGAGAAGCAAAATGTATTTCGTACCATCACGACCCTTTCTTTACTATATCCGAACTAAAACCCAAGCGGAATTCGTTTACTTCCAGTAGAGAATGGTAGCTAATACTTTTATGGTATTCATTGTAGGTGATACGTTTACGTGTAGGTGATACGCTGTACTTTTTACGTTTTCTTATGCAATTCAAACAATTTAAAATCTCCCCCCAGATCATTTTTCTGCGCCTTTATTATTTATTTATTTATTTATTTATTGGAAAAGGCTGAAAAATTTGGAAATGGAGTTGGGGGCATAAAACGGCTGTGCTTACTCTATTGTATTTAGTGCTTTCTTATTTTATTAATTTGTATATTATGAAACCAAACCTTGTATTTTATTTTCGACATAATCAAGAATAAATGGGCTTAAATATTTAACACTTTCTGGAAATCAATCGTTTCTCTCATTGAATATGTGCGCATCACATTTATAAACAGAAGGATACGATCTTCTACTTCGCCGATGTTGATTAAAGTGAAAACATTGTTATCGTATACTGAATTACTAATATTGTACCTTTTAGTAATTGTATATTATGATTTTCACAAAACTCTAAAAACTACTAACTTGATGATTGCCGTAGGCCTCTAGCGAGACGGCAAGATATGGTATATTTATTTCTGTAGTTAATGTCAAGAACGGCGGAAGTTTAAAGACTGCATATTTTTTAAACAAATTTTAGCCATCACGATCTGTCTTTCCACTGAACAGCTGTAATATCTCACGATCTGTCTTTCCACTGAACAGCTGTAATATCTATTGAAGAGGCTGTGTTAAGGAAAATGTTCTGAAGCTGTGGACGCTCAGATACTTTGAGAGTGATATTATCAGTGAAATCTAAAGCACTGATGCTGTAGTGCTACCACCGCTTGCCCAAAACCTGCAAAATTGCGTTCGAAGAATTGTTTGGGCTACGGACCATACGGCTCGTAGCTCAAGTCAGCCAGTGTGCACCAACACAAACTTTCACAAGTGTACTCCATTATAAAGATGCCCGAACCTTTTGATGATCGTTTTTTAATTAAAAATAAATAAATAAACTACCATAAAATGGTTGGTAATAGAATATTCATTTGTTCTTAATATCTTTCTATTTTAATCAGGAAAGCAAATAGAAACCTTACTTAAATTAAGTTTGTCTGGTATAAGACGACAAGCATCTTTATGGAGGTCACATTTTCAATTTAGAAATCAATATTAGGAAGCATTCCTATGAATGTGATCCAAAACTTAAATGTATGGAAATGGAAGTCACTTCTAGTGTCTAATTTGATTCTTATATTTTCGACATGAAATCAAAATAAGTTTTTGGAAGTTCTTAGTAGTTTTAAGGAGACATTCCGATCATTTATTTCGATTAGGCGTGTACTTTGCTTTAAAGTTATTTCTTGTTTTATAATTGAGAGACCATCGTTTTATTTCATAAAATGTTGATTTACATATATCACTTTCACCACATTACCGCGTAAAGTTTATTTTTCTTATAAAAGATATGAAATGGCAGTTCAGTTTGTTGTTTTGCCTTACAGCTGAGTACGGTATTCAATTAATTGTTTAAATTTTTCAATTTGTTGAGAGAAGGTTGAAAAAGCGGCGCGCTGGGCTGGGGGGAGGAACCAAACGGGTTCATTGCAAGTATTAGTGTTATGTGTGTTTGTACATCCAAACTCGTTTTTCTTTTCCGACATCAAATAAGGAAAGCGTTCGTGCCATTAACCGGACGCTATGCAATTAGAGGACGGCTTTATTTGCCTAAATATCCCATTTGTGTGTGTGTATGTGTATGGGCTCGCGCTTTTAAAGGGTACGTTGCCGTTGAGTCGTTTAAAACGAGTTGAGTGAACTTGGGAAAAGGCGACTTTTCTTACTAACGGAAGCTGAGTTCTCACTATTCAACTAGATGCTTTTTGATTTCATTTAAGGTAAATTAAGCTAAGTCTGCGTACATCATTGGCGTGCTAAGCTTGAGGCATGCGTATTACGTTAAAAGCATTTAGCCTCCCTACGAAAAAAAAAAAAAAAGTTAATTCCTCCTTTTGTAAAACCAACGTATAATAGTTTAAAAAAAAAAAACTAATTTGCATTTAAACTTGGAAGTAAGCAGGAAGTAAACAGCTTAATTCAACTAAATATTTACTGTGTATAATGAAGTTCTTGTAGTAAATTTTTTTCTCCTTACAGTTTCGCGGATGGAATCAACTATTCCTGTCTTTGTTCTACTCATTCATGGATTGTTTTCTAAGTGTTCATATTGTTACGAAAAATTCGGCGGTTGCACCTGTATGTAAGCTTTCCGGCATAGCACTAGGGTTGCCATAAAATAGTGTATGGCAGGGTTGCCAGATTGGCGACTTTATCGCCCATTTGGCGACCAAATAGGCGATATCCCATGGTCCAATCGGGAAGCTTCTAGAATAACTTCCTGTCGAGATATTTCTCGTAACGTGTCGAACTTAAAGAAAAGCTATATAAACCCTTGCGTGTCCGAGAACGAGGAGTTAGTCAGTTGTTGTGAGTTAGTTGCAAGGTCAGTTGGAGTTAGTTGCGGGTTGCGAGTTAGTTGCGAGCATTGTGAAGTGTTGCGAGCAGTGTGAGAATAGCTGCTACGCGAGAGTTCTGTGAACGGAAAGCAATCGAGTAGTGCTTTGCCGTGAAGCTATCTTTACAGTATAGCTTGACAGTGGATTGGTGATTGTTCCACGGTGTTTTATTAGAAGTTTAGTGTTGCCGTGAAGCTACCTGTACAGTTACAGCCTGAAGCTGTGTTGCTGATTGTTTCAGCGTATTTATTGTAGATTTTCGACGCTTGTAAAGGCAATTTTGGAACTGTGCTGTAAATAGTGATTCCTGTAAATAAATTGTGCTTTTTATTCTTCTGCATCGTGTTTTCATCGGATACTCTCAAATCCACGAACCCGTAAAACGCAACAATATATTAAAGCCATTATTTTTCTCTTTTAAACTATCGTAATTTGCCTGTTTGTGAATGTAGTATATTAATGAGATCCTCGTTAGATCATTATTGCTTTTGTATATGTATGTTCAGTGTGCTTAAATTAATTTTGTAAACGATCTTTAAGAATAAAAAGGAAAAAATTATGTAAGATAAATGTCTAGTTTAAATTTTCTAGACCTTTGCAAAAACAAGGAAAGCCATATGGAAATATGAATTTAATAAATTTTCTTAAAATAATTCAATTAAAAATTAATTTAATTAAAATAATTTAATAAATTTTTCTTAAAAAATTTAATAAGTTTTTCAATAAAATTTTCTTTTATGAAAAATAAGGAAAAAATATTAGCATAATTTAATTAATTATATGAAAAAGTTTTAATTGTAAAATCTGGAGAGGGGAGATCGTGATTCTCCAGTTTGCAAATTATTAATGTAATGTATTTTCTTTTGAGTTGCGATAGTAATTCAACGCAGTACTTTGCAGGGAATCAAAGTGAGATGTATTTTCGCAACTGATTGTACAGTAGATTTATCAGTACTTATCATGGTCAAAAAGCCTATGCATTAGGCGCACGAAATGATTTTTTAGAAATGTCCAGTGTTTTATTTCTCGGATAAACTAAAATAGTTAAGCAAAACCTTTCTGTTCAAAAATTATTTAAATGATGGATTGGACTGTGAAGAATTACATTTTAACTGTTATCAAAATCCAGTACTTAAATAGGCTAATAATCCCTACCATTATTATTAGCCTATTTATTTTGTTAAACGAAATATTTTGTAATATTTGATAAGTTAAATTTTTAACTCCAGATATATGAGCGCGGAGGGAGTACTATCTTCTCTAACTTAATACTCTAGCCAAAATACAAGTAATTTCTCTCATCAATGTTGTAAGAAATTTTCGCCTTTTCCCCTGCCTGCTGTGGTGATGTAACTGGTAACACGTCCGGGGCTAACATCGGAAAATTCGTGGTTTGAATCTTCGCAAGTGAACAGGTGGTTTTTCGGCGCGCATCTAAAAATGGGATGGCTAACAATTGACAGACTGGGTGTTGTTCCTCTCTTTCTGTTTACTATTTGAACGGGGAAAAATATAAGGAAAAAAAAAATTTTTTTTTAATATTGTACTGATATCCCTCGTGGTGTAATGGATAGTACGTCCGGGTATCATTGAAATATCGCTTTCACGTGTCTAGCTTCAAATTACTTAAAGGCTCCTAGCATATATTTCTAAGACCCGTATCCTATCTTGTATCTAACTGAAAACTTCGAGATGGAGAGAATCGCATTTTAATCACATCTAGACATACCCTTTCAGGTAATCAAATAGTGAAAGTATAGAGATCCAAAGCATCTAAAAGCCGTAAGAGCACCGGAAGCTATGGAAGCGTGGTGATATTGTGGAGAATCTTTGCTGTTACGTGCTCTGTGACAGCACATTTCAACCGCTTATACATTACAAACATTGTTCTCCATATAATCTGTGGTAACTTCGTAAAATGAACATTAAGTGCAATTTGCATAAAACACAACTAATGAAGAGCACTCTCATTATCAAAATCTATTTACCAAAGTGCAATATCTCATTTTTAGGTTTAGATTTGAAAGCGTATAAACATAATGAAGGGTAAGAATGCAGTATTAGAAATGTAACATATTAATTTGTGTTTTTCGTTAGAGAAATAGTATGGAAAAATGATACCTATTTGCTATTTATGCATATTAGGTGTCTTCCATATTTCCACTTATCTATGTATTATGTGCGGAGCCTTCTCAATATTTGGAAGCTTGAGATGCTTTCCCCTGATTAAAATGTAATAATAATTCTTTGTTCCGTGTACCGAGGCAATTCTTGCTTATGTTATAAGCCGAAGTGTGTCGCACGACGCTGACAAGATCAAGTTCTTACTGCACTGTAGTTGATCGGAGTATCCGGAGCACTGTGGTTCTGCACTCACTGCACTCTAGTGATAATCGAAGTATCCAGAGTGACATACTGTATTGCCAGGATCATCTCAGGGGGAAAAAAAAATACAGTTGCTCAGTTGTGAGATGAAAAATATACAGAAAAAATTCATCAAGGAGAAATAAAGCAGCAATAAAAGAGTAAATAAATGTAATTGTTAAGAGGGAATTAATTAATTAATAAATAAAAACATGTAATCATTTTAAGTATAACAAAACTGGAAACATTTTCGTTACCCACGCTTTGAGAAACATTATTTAGCTGTTGAGAATTATAAGCAGCGGATTTACCGGCTGAAAAAATGCATTATTATGGCTTGTGGGTTTTTATGTTAATGTTAATGTTAATGTATGTACAGAATTTGAACGAATTCTCTGAATGGCAGAAAAATGATACGTTAATCAGCAACTAGAATGATCCATAAGTGCATCTACTGTTTACCGTAACCATAATTTTATGGTACATAAATGAAGTTCTGAAAGTATATCAGTATATTTTATTTACGTTGATGAATTTCTTGCAAATAATAAAATGAATTTATAAATGAAAAATAGTTTTTCTTTTCGTTTTCTTTTTGGTTCGATGTTATATCTAACTATTTCCAAATTTTAAAAATTTGAAGTTATTTTAAAACACCGTGTCGAAGAATACATAGCATACCAAATGCTTCTGACTGGCTAGTGTATTATAATTTTTCCCTGGCTTACTTTGCATTTCACTAAAACAGGGTAATAAAATGCAAAAACTGTTGTTAAATAGCTCTGGTGTACCACGGTAACGATGCGTTCTTACAACAGTAGAACAGCTTGAGAAACTGCTGGTTTGCATTTCACTAAAACAGAGTAATAAAATGGAAAAACTGTTGTAAAATAGCTCTGGTGTACCACGGTAACGATGCATTCTTACAACAGTAGAACAGCTCGAGAAACTGCTGGCAGTTTAAAATTCTAAATTACAAATAAACTGTGCTGTTCAAAAGTCAAATAACTTATTTGAAAAAAAAAATAAGCATATTTACGTTAAATAAATTGTAAAATAAATTGTTTCTTAGGTGACTAAAAACAGTGCACTGAAAAAAGAAAAAGTAATAAGCCGAACAACTATAAATCTGCTTTGTAAATGTAGATCTTTTGAATGAAAGAAGCTTGAAAGTCGAAATCACATATGTTCATCAAGTTTCTAAAGATCGATCATAAAAGTGCAAACAAACAAGACGAACATATTTTACAGGAAAAAGTGTAGTCAAAACAAATTTTAAGGTATTGGTAAAGTGCACTAAAAAAATAGTATTTCCCCAGAAAAAACTTTCGATTAATAATACGCAACATAATGATAAAGAGGAAAGAAACTGGCATGCATTATTGAACATACATTATTGAACACTGGCACGCATTATTGAAATAGAGACTTTTTGTGATTGCAGCGTTGAGAGGCGAGGAAAATGTTGAACATATGTTCTAAGTTTGACAGTGAAAGAAAGATCTTGGAACTGGCACTTAAAAATATTAATATTAACTGGCCTTCAGATTTTCATCAGTTTATTTCTAAGAGAAGTGCCTCTGACTGTTTTTATAAATTCATTTTAAATTATTGTAATCCTTCATAATTTTTTTAAAAAAATTTCCTTTACTGTTTATATTTCTGTATTGTATTTCATATTTACTTCTGTAAGCCCCATATGATACTGTGTCTTACATGGGGAATTGTTTGTGTTTTTAATTTAAAATAAATAAATAAATGTGAAGTGTCCAAATAACTCTATAAAATACATTCATGTGCAAAATTAAGAGAATTCGCAAATTGAAATTCTTAATTACTGATGTGATTAAAGCTCTAAACTCTTGATTCACAGAGAACCCAATCGTAAACTATTGAAATTACAAAAGGCAAGCATTGCGCATAAAACTTCACTTCTTAACTTGCTAAAATTGATTTAACTATAGTTTACAATTTTTTAATAGCATTTTTTACCGTCTATCATGCTATCTGAGCAACGTTGTAATGCCGTTCAATAATTACTGATGTTTGTTTGTTTGTGTGTGTGTTTGCGCGTGTGCATGTAATCGCTTCTAGGAACTCAACGACCGTGTTGTACAGGGGTTATCTGTACTGTATGTGTTTGTTTTAATGATAATAGCTGTTTTGATGGCCATCATCTACCTTTTGTAACTGGGAGTGATATTTTTTTTCACCTTTCTGGAATGCGATGCATACCGCTGGGAAGTAGAATGAAATCTTATTACATTTCTGTAGCTGCTGTTTATCCCTCCGTACAAAATTAACCGTAATGGGAATTAGTTTTATTCGCAACTGGATTGATACTTTTTCTGAATTTATGATTTCCTGTTTGCTCCGGTTGTGCGTTGTCAGTAAAAATGTGAATGTATGAAACTAAAAGCAACGTCTGGGAAAATAATCCAATGCTTCATTAAAATCATAAAAACTGAAAGACGAAAAAATGTGTAAACAGGAAATGCTCCAGCGTTCCCAGCAATCTGGAGGACTAAATTTGTTCTTTCTTTGCGACAGTGTATTTCGTTTCGTGCCCAGCGCTTCAGGAAGTTTTGTGTGAAATAATAATGGTTGATCAATAATTGGTTCGGAGGAAAACTGCGTCTAGTTTTATTTTCCCCCTTTATGATTCCGATGTTGCTCCTATGAATTAAAGTCTCCAAATAGTTTGGTTGAATCTAGGTTGAAGTGGTTTTCTGGATATTTGTGTTTACATGTTATATATATTCTGCCTACAAGAGAAAAAAAATATATGAAAATTATCCAAATCAGATTATTTTGTGGTAGGGTTACCAATTGTAAACTATATTTGTTGTCAGCTAGCTTTCATTCTGACTGTCGCTAATGATTAAATATTGATACTGACTAATACGCATTTGTATCGTGTAAAAAATAAATCCTTTGTATTAAGTAACTTGGAATCTTTTTATTTGTGGTCACTATCAGCAATAATTTCTGTTTTAACACTATTTTATTCATCCTTCGAATATTCAGTGGCACCAGTCTTTTCCCTTTGCGATCAAAAGTAAATTTTAAGTAAATTCCATAAAACTTAAACTTTCCATAAAAGTAAAATTTTATCTTAATTCCCGGCGGATGGGCTGGCTGCGTGATCAGTTTCATGTTTTTCTTCATATGTAACGTGATTTTCTGCCTTAAAAAGCCACAAAGCGTTCCTTTCCTTTAATTAGTTCTCGTATGTTTTTCCTCTGTTTATCATCGAAACATCTGCAATGTATTACATCGACCATTCATGCAGCTAGTATCACAGAAGCAATAGCTTAGAGTTGCTTTTGAAGGCTTATTCATCACCCACTACACATAAATAACGTTTTTCGAAGATTTAAAGTTCTTAGTTCTTAGTCGTATTAATCAACGTTTGTTCAAGTTGTCATTTGTTATATCATCGATTATGATAAAACATTTTAAAGCTATCTGCGCACACACACATACACACACACCAAAAAAAAAAAAAAAAAAAAAAAAAAAAAAAAAAATCAAGAAGAGCTGGGATCCTAGGCACAATATTCTTCATCAGTCTCTATATTTCAGCATCTTTATTTTATTTTTACAAGGCGAAAAGATGATTGTCAGAAAATCTAGAATAATTAGGCCGCTTGAAATCTAAGACCATACACTCGTGCCTTGTAAACCTAACTTATATTCAGGTTTTTAAGATGGGTTCATGAAGGATTTTCGAAAGGAAGCTTCGCGTGTTGAGTTATATTTGGAGAAAATCTCTGAAACCGTGTACTTACCAACTGAACTGAAGTCGAACTACTAATGTTCAATGCTTTTAATTGACTGACTTGTCTTTTTCAAAAGAACGTTAATTCTTTTTATAACAAATGCGTAAACTGGCAAACTTTTCAGATACGCTAATATACCTCTTTGGAATTTTTATTCAAATTTTTTCATTCCGTTGGTGGAATACATATTATGTGTGTCAAATTAAGCTTCAACTTGTATAAATGTAGCCGGAACTATTATACGTTCAGTGAGTACTCGATTTTGTAATAGAAAGTAGTCATTTCACGCTAGCATTGACCAAACGGTAGCTATATGAATGCGTATTTTATTGTCTAATTGTGTTTTAATAACTTAACTTACCAGCATGAGGAAGAATCAATGATTTTGACTAAAGGTGAATAATTAAGACACAATAACACGCCGAACGAAATGTTGTTTTGACTTCTGAATTAAAGGTGAATAGTAAATAAGTTTTATTTTCGATGTCCCTAATCTATGTTTCGTATTTCATAAACTTATAACGTAAAAAAAAAAAAAAAAAAAAAAAAAAAAATTTTTTTGTTAAAAAAAGATTTTTTCAGTAGATATATTTTCATGCGTCTGTAAGCTTGGTAATTTCGTTCAAATTGAAGCCGTTCTATTTTTTATTAGAATACTCTCTAAATATATTTAAGTAAACTTTGGTTAACTAGATTAATCTTAAATATATTTACTCATTGAAATATATTATTATTATTGGTGCATATCAGTCTTTAATGGTATTTAATATTTCAACATTTTTGAAATTTCCAAGTGCAAATAAATCTGATTGTTGCAAACAATAACTTTAAAAGAAGAATTTAAGAATTTAAAAAAGTAACTGAAATTGATGTGGAAAAGATTTCAACTGAAAATGACTGTTTGAGGAAATGTATAACTGATTTTAGTTTTGAAGCTTACAGTTGCCTCCTCCTTTTTTTCCGTGCTGCTAGTCTAAATGTTTTGTGTCTCTTTAAGTTCAGAATCTCAAAATCAGGTTAATCTCTAAAACAAAGTTCGATGATTGAGAGCTCAAAAGAAACCTTGAAAGATTTTTCTTGCGCTGTTATTTTTCAATAACTTCCTCTTTCTTAAAATACTTTTCTTCATTTAATAATATCAAAGTAAAAATTTTAAAAAGGGATAAAGGAATATTTCGGTAAAGAATATGAATATTTTAAAAGGAAAATCGATACTTTAACAAACCAAATGGAATGGCAACCGAACACTGTAGTACTGTAAGAAAGGGCTAGTTGATACAGCGTAATTCTGATGTAAACTTAATTATAATTCTATAATTCTGTTGAGCTTTAAAGCCAGCAATTAACTGTTCAACAAAATTGCATTAGCGCTTCATCTTTTAGCTCTGGAATCGAAATGTTTGGTTAGTAACCGACAAACATATCTAAGTTCCATGGTCAGCTACATTCACGTGATACGAAATTCTGCGTGATATGAGATAAACTCTATCATTTATGACGCTTTCTTAATCTTATATCAGATTAGAATGCAGGATAAACGTTTTTAGTAACAGCAGTGTTTAGGAGTGAGCAGTTAGGATAGACTATTTCCTTGGCACTGCGAATTTCAGACCTAGGCCATAAAGGATATTCTAACAAGAGTTGGGGAAGGGGTCAAGTAAAAAAAATAATAAAAATATCCTTATACCCTATTTATTAGGAAATGTTCATTAACGAATGCCTTTGTCATCCTTAATGGAGTTCCTTGTCTTGTTAAATAATGTATGGTTTTTGTTCTACTATAAAATTTCTTTAAAAATTCCGATTATAAGGTATTTAATTTTTTTCTTTGAAAGTTCTCAGGATTTGAATATTATCGCAGAAGTATTGCAAAAGCGGTGTTATCTGCCTAGAGATATTAGCAGTGAAATGTTAATGTATTTATGATATTTAATAATCACATATGGGACATAGACAGTCTTCGATTTACGACGAGTACCATTCCGGAGGTTCCATCGTAAGTGAAGTTTGACAAATTCAAGAACGTATTTTATGCTTGATAGCTTTGATAATATTTTTAAAATTCAGCTTTAACCTAAAATATGTTTAAAAATATATTAACTTATGTAACATTTATGAACAATTTATTTCCATAAATAGTATATAAATGTTACAAGTTTATATATGTTATAAAGTTTTTACATTCAGAGCATATACATATGTTCTACGTATTTCAGTGTTCTGGATACATTGAACACTATCATATTTTTTCTAAAAATCTCTTGATCTTCATGATATCTTTTTGCGTATGAGAGTTTCTGCGACTTACCTTAATAAGCAAATAATAAAATTTAAACAATATTAATAAAGGCCATATAACGCATCAGCGATACTTTAACGGTCATGCTGCTTTCCATGTATGAAAATAGTGCATATATGTATACGCAGATGACGAATTTAAAGTAGAAGATTTTTTAATCATAGTTTTTAGCCGTCGTAAAAGCGAGTTATATCGTCATTGGAGGACTACCTGTGCAGAATGAGTTTGCGAGTTTTCTCATGTTTGCGTAGAAAATGGTTATCATTAAATTTTGTTTCGTATATGTCTTAGAAAGTTAATTAATCAGTGTGTAATTATTATTATGAAAAGTAACCAATTATGATTTGGATCTGCACTGTAACTTCAACCTTCCGTCTCCATATCAGAATGGAAATTAATTGTGAGTATTTAAGCTGAACTTGTTTGATTCTAAGGAGTTTCTGTCTCTGGAAGCCACGTTACTAGGTTAGCTAACTCAGATAAGACTGTAATCTAGGGCTTTATGTTTTAGCTGCCGATATTTAAATTGTTACGCTCGTGAGAAGTTTGAGCCAACTTCGCGTTAAATAATTTGCGTAGCCTTTAGCTGTACTTAGTATTAAATTTTAGTTAAGGATTTAAAATTTTAGTTTAGAAATTAAAGTTTATGACTTCTAGGTTTTAAATTTGAATTTACAAATATTTTAAGTTAACATCGCCAGAAGTGGTTGACCGATTTGCTTATGCTGGAATCTTAATATCATGGCTGATTGGTTAAATGGATGTAGCAGAGCACACGGACGGGATCTGTGTAGGTGGACGGATACGTTAGTTCACTGAAGTTGGTTGGTTTGTTGGTTAATTGATTGATTAAGGTGAAGCATACGAGGGTTATTTGTCTCAGGACTGATTACTTTCGTAGATGACTGGTCGGAATTGACTTGCATTTATGTTGCACATATCGGGAATCGCGAAAAACCCATACAACTGGCCCATATTCTTGATGGATTTTATAAGCATGTACGAACTTTCTATGGCTTGTTGTCTTGTTAAACATGGAGAAATCACGAAAACTGTATGCAAGAGCCCATTCGCTGGGACGAACTGCTGGTCTTTGATAGTTCTGCCGAAAATGAGCAGTCCTTAAATAATGTATCCTTTTATCCCTTGGAGGGTTCTTAAAATTGTGGTTTTGCTAAAGTAGAGCAACACGTATTGCATGGATGTATGGAAGCAAAAACAAACCGATGTGTAATGCATACTTAAAGCATTTTATTTATTTATTTATTTATTTAATGGTTGAAGATTTAGTAGATCTCTTGAACTGGCATCGATTTAATTCCTCTTCCATTCTATTGCGATAAAAAATAGTGCGTCGGCATCTTTTGCAACTGTCCAGGGAGAAAAGTTGTGTTTGCGGAGTGAATGCATTGTCATCCATTTCTGAAATGGGTACATTTTTCTTATTATTTCTCTGTTTTATAAAAAGGGACGCTGCCTCGTTAACTTTTTATTATTCTATTCTGCAAACAATGCCTGAATCCGAAATTTGACCTTGAAAACTCTATTAAACTACTATTTCTGTGAATTGTCTGCTACACTCGTTGTATTTGAATTTCAGAAAGACCGAAAGAAGTTTTTTAAAGGTGCTTATAAATCGAAGAAAGAATTGGGGGGAATCGAAAACAGTCCGTACAACCGTTCAGTGGCATTTCTTAGAAAATGTTGTTTATATATTATGATGAAAATCACAAAAGCGACATGGGGAAGGAGAGGCAAAAGGTGAGTAGAGAATGAAAAATAAATTGAAGCTGTAAACAACGGCGAAGGAACAATAGCATCGCTTTCAACAAGCGAAATGAGTGGTTGCCTGTGAAAGTGGGAAACGGGTTTGAATTTAGTTGTATTTTTCTTTTCTCTTTTTTCGTAAAAATGTTTTTGTTTTTCGCTGTGGTACGTGTTTGCTTTGAGAGAGCGTTGCCTCATTCATTGATTCCATTCGTTCAGTGTAATGTCTGAAGAATCGCGTTGATATTAATTTGAATTTATTTATTTTTAACAGCTCTGTGAAACTTTATATAAATTCAATTTACGCAAGAAACTAGTGTGTTTTGCGTAGTTCCTTTCAATGTACATGATCGCTGGAGTAATAATTAGAGACATAGCCGCTAAAAGAGTTGGCCGCAATCAGAATATCCGTTCTTTAACCACGGCTCATTAAAAAAAAAAAAAAAAAAAAAAAAAAAAAAAAAAAAAAACAGTTATGAGATATGATCATGAGGATTGAGGATGACAGACAAAAACGTGCCCTAGCAAGGGAAATCCGCATGCTTCAAGAATTATGACACTCTGTCCATAAAATTAGTGCTTTGCTAACCCTGCTTTGATCCAGGTTCGTCTATGTGATATGGCAACCTACTCCTTTAACAGAAAGTTTGTCATAAATCGGTAAAAGGATCCGTCTATGATTTGTTAAATTTTCTTAACTAATAACATATTTTGTTCAGAAATTATTCAATTGAAAAATTTCTTCTGTGTCAAGCACAGTTGCATTAAAAAGAAGAAAAAAAATCCTGCAGTTAGTCGTATTTCGTTTCTGCGAATAAGACAAGACGGACCGCTGTTGAATTTTAATAGTGAGTACACTTTGTTGTTTATTCATATTGTTCGTGTAATACCTGCATTATTTTACACAACTCTTTCTTCTCAATTTTCAGTTATAAATGCATTCCTTTTCTTCATATATGGTGATCTAAAAATCTGAATTTCTTGCCACAATATATAACACACTTGATTTGTGAAGTCAGTCGAAACTATTTTTGCATTCATGATATTGGTAATAATGTAAAGATTTGAATTTTACGACTTCAAGCTGTGATTGCAATATTTATGATATATTAGGCTGTGAAGATGCCGTAACTCAGTTGTTCTCCATAGTCTAGAAACTAATTAAAAAATGGAAGGGGGGAAAAAGAGAAAAGGAACAAAAAAAATTATTCAGCGTGGTTTAAGAAAAACTAGAGATGGCTACTCCACGTAAGTATTTCAGAAAAAGCTGAAAACATCTGAAATCATATTAAGTAAATTATGAACGATTTGAAATAAGTTATTAGTAAACATAATGATTTCAACAGACATACTGATATTCTTGAGAACAGTTACTTACTTGTTGCAATTAACTAACGGAAGAGTATTGCAAATTGAATTGCAAGACTTGCTGGTAGTAAGTTTACGTTAAGGGATGAATGCCAGGAAATGAGCATCAAGTTACCATACTGATGTGAGTTCTGTTTTGTTGAGTGTAGATTCATATACGTGATACACATGTAACGTACGATTGCATGCGAGTACGAGTTACCTCATATACGTACGAGTTTACATGAAACAATTTTGTCTTGAGCTAATTTCACCATTAAAACATAAGTGTTTCCCTGTGACTGAATTACATAAATTCCTATTTTTTTTAGGTAAATTACTGAGGGTTTAATAGTGGTTGGAGAGTCGCATGCTGTTAAAAAACTGAGAATCCATCGGGTTAAATCATGTTTTATGTTCATCCTGAATAGGTATATTTAAGAAATCGTATTTTGAGTTTAATATTAGTTTTAAACCAGCGATTAGATTAAATTTAGATCAGCGAGGATTACGGAGGAGTTGTATTGGAAAATACAATCACGCAAGTTAACCCTAACTGTTTTAATTCAGGTGGTTAT
The DNA here is from genome assembly GCA_000611955.2 of Stegodyphus mimosarum. Classification (NCBI taxonomy): domain Eukaryota; kingdom Metazoa; phylum Arthropoda; class Arachnida; order Araneae; family Eresidae; genus Stegodyphus; species Stegodyphus mimosarum. Next base: position 335,230 of record KK119400.1, read on the forward strand.
TGTTTGTATTTGTATGATTGTAACATAAAAGGTTGTATATTGGTTTTGATTGTAGCGTATAAGGCTGTATAATGGTTGTCTAATGAAAACTGGAGAGAGTTTGTTTATTCTGTTTTTCTCTTACCTCTCTATTTTTTAGATGAATTTAAGTAAATATTTCTATGACATATTGTGGGAGGGAGAAAGGTGAGTGTCATCAGATTATTAAAAACAAAAATGTTAAGAAAGTAAATAAATAAATGAACCAGAGTTTTAGGAGAATTTTTCGTCATTGAGAGAATGTGTGTGTTCGTCTTTTTTGTCTTATCTGATATTTATTACCCAATTATTGCATTGTCAGAAGCCATTTAATCTTTATGTCTTACCTGATACTCATTCGTCAGATAAGACATGAAGTCGTCATTCGCTCGTTCATTACGATGTCGGTAACCATTGAACCTTTGCGTTTATATGAAATTTATCGTATAATTATTACGAAGTTAGTAATTTAAAACATCTATACGAAAGAAAATTTTTCATATGATTATTAATTTAATTCATAATTACGGAAAAACAAAAAAATGCACCAAAATCTTTATTTAAGCTGCTTATTACGTAATATTTAAATATCACTAATGTCCAGGCCATAAAATGTTAGCTTCATTTTCTGTATAAGCCACAACCAAGCATGGAAAATAATTTATAAAATGTTTGATTCTGCACTAATTATCAGAGAAGTCCAATAACCGAGTTTTACTTCATTTAGTCCAATCGCCGAAGTCCAGTAGCCGAGTTTTACTTCATAAAAGCTAATTTTCTTACCACAATATGTAAAATCACGCTTGATTTGTGGAGTCAGTCGAAACTATTTTTGGATTCCTGATATCGGTAATAATGTAAAGATTTGGTTCTGAGAACTGTGATTATTTCATTGGTGAATTCTGAATTTCCGTCTCTTTTACTTTCAGTGGTTTTTCACAAAGAAAACATAAGCAGTTGAGTATTTTAATACTGTAAAAATAAAACGTCATTTGACCTCAATCTCTTTGTCAAACGTGCCATTTTCTGGAAACCTAACACAGATGCCAAACTATACCGCTTCACAGAAGTCCTGAATGATATCTCTATGGTTGCCATACGGTCTTTTATGTACAAACTCTTGGATGAAAGGTGAAAAATGAAAAAAAAAAAAAAAGAAAGAAAAAAAAAATCTGAAAGGTTTCAGATTTTAATTACGTCCAAAGGGGCGTGTATTTAACATTTTGTGTGTTACCTTTATTTATTAAATAGCATGTTCTTCCCACTTAAACCATAAAATTGATTTCAAGAGCAATATCGCAAACTAATTTTAAATTGAGCATATCTTTAGAAATTTCGGTACACTCTCTTACGCGCTGGAGATAAAAATGTTTTTCTGTACAACGTTGGTATTGCTGGCTTTGAAATCTTTGCGTTTGTTAATGAAAAATTCGTTAAAGTTTTAGAGAATATTGTTACGAATTTCACATTTATTTGGCTATTTATTTAGAATTGTAATTTAAATTCCTTTTTATTTTCCCGTGCAACGCAGACGATTTTTGAAGAGAAAGCTACGTCAATATAATAAGCAGTAAATTGAAAAGTGAAACGACGCAAAATGCCAAAACGAAAGTAATAGTCCTTCGGAATTCAAATCCCTTTGGACTAATTATAAAACAAATCACTTCTGCCATATTTTATGATCTAGCGATTGTCTTATTGCCTTGCAAGGAAGTTCTCTTTATATCAGTTGCGTTATTGCGATGTTCTCTTTATATCAGTTGCGTTTGCTCGTTATATCAGTTGCGTTAACAAACACTGTCGCTGACGTTAAAGAAGGAAACAGTAATAGTGATTGGAAATAATCGCGGAATGTTGTTCTCGTTAAACACCCTAACTCTGGTAGGGAATTTTTCAGAAGGGCATAGTTTAGTTTTTGGAATGATAGATATAGAAAATGCTGTCGTTTTAAAACAGGAATACTAGCTTAATACCAGCCATGCTGTATAAAGGAATGTTTCACAGCTGTGAAGATGTCACAGGCGAAAGTTTTCTTTAAAGACAGTATAACGAATCTGTATCTGTAAGGTAATGCGGTAGGAAAAATACCGGGTTAAATTGCATTTCATTACATTTCTCCCTTTTCATTGTATTATTAATGTAAAACACTTAGCAGCCTGGTTTTTTACGAAGTTGTAAGGTGTTCTTGAAATTTTAGTTTCAAGAGTACTTTTCAGTATCTAAATGAAAAGACACATTGCCTGTTAGAAATTTTCCTGAAGCTGAACTTAAAGGAAAAAGTCAACTCTCTACTGCATTGGAAAATGGTTATCAAATTATATCATTGTGTTAAATACATTTGTGGGTCACCTGATACTTACTGTTACTTTTCTCAATTCCCGAATCTTAAATTACAAAGTCATCTCTGTAATTCTGAAGGAAGTGTATAGCAACAGCATAATCGAAGAACCATGTCTATGACCACAGTCTACAGATGGGTTCATGAAAGAATTCCATAAATGAAATACCGTGATATAAAAGAAACCAAGTACTATTCGTCTCGTTTTCACCACAGCGTACTATTATGAATGGTTGTGGTTTATTTCAAGTTTGTAAAATCGAAATATCATGTAATACCTACAAATCAACGCTAATTCTTATAGTTATGACAGCTAGATTTTCAGTCACTTCCTCCAAACAGAGATTGCAAACAGACTGCAGGGAACAAATATTACTACCTGTAGCAAATAGCCTATCGCAGTATGAGTAGTACCTTTATTATAAAAATTAGTAATTGTAAAAAATTATATGCTTCATATGATATATTAAAAAAACTGTATTTTGAAGCCTCTCGAGGTTTAATTGTTAAGGGCCAAATGAAATAAGTAATTTGTTCCAAATCAAATAAGTATTTTGAAAATTATTTACTTCGGATTTGGAATGCTATTCTTTATATGTCACTGCTATAGCTGTTATAAGAAAACACATGACTTCCTTGTTTTCTGAACCGTAATTTCTTTGTGACCAAATAAATTTTTTTTCATTGCAATTTTTTGCATATATTGGGTAGAATTTGCTATCTGCGTTTCAACCAAATATCTCTTAAATACGAATGAGCAATAATGCTACATTTCCAAATGACTGCGTTCTAATATTAATGGCATTTTAATATATGAGAGGATTCAAATTATTTGGTTGGTACTTTGTTTTGAAACCGCGATATTCTGTTTCATATTTGTTAATTGCATCAATAGAAAAGTTCCTTCTCAGAATTTGTTTTCCGTTACGCATAATTCTACCTCGAAAAAATCGAGTGATATGTTTAAAAATAGTTTGTGATTCCTCGAAAATCTCTTTATTGTTGCTTTATGTAAAATACCGTGTGTATACATTATGTAGTAATTATGTAAACATTACGTGGTATTTGAAAATAAGTGTCACATGCACTGTTTATTTCAAGAAACCTTTGGAAAATATCTAATGCAAAGAAAAACAATCTCTTTGTGGATTAATCATCCTTTTATAAGATAATCTTATGCGTTTATTTAAAATCTGGGACAGAAAAACAAGATTGTGTAAACATGCAAAAGTTCAGTTAGATAAATGATTGGATAAAATAAAGTTCAGTAGCATTTCCCAACAAAATAAACACCATTAAGCCCCCTTTTCTTATAATTCAGCATCGTAACTTCATTAAATCTATAGGATATGTTATGAAATATACGAATTACGAAGATGGCTGCATATATTCGGAAGTGTATTGAATCGGTTTCATAAACAAAGAATTTCATATTATTTGAAGGATTCGTATTTCAAAAATTTGCTTTGCATCAGTGCATGTGTATACATAAATTCTTCGAATGTTAAATAGATGAGAAAGAACTCTCTTAGCAAATTCGTTTTAAATTAAATGCTTATAATTTAATTTAGACCCAGTGTAATGTAGTTATTGGAGTTCAGAATTTCCTAATCGCATTATAGTGTTTAATCTATTTTAAAATCCCAACATTAGTTTCTTCGAAGAAATGTCACATTTCAAGTAAATCTTGAAAGTGCAGTAATATTTGATTCTGTGTTTTTTCCATGATTTTTAATATCTGAAAAATTTTATTATTAATCTGAGTCGTGGCTTTTGGCTGAGGGTATTGCCTTAGATAAAAAATATATGAGAAGGGCACAACATTTAAAATATGGTACAGTAAATCTGAACATGAAAATGGTAAGATGATTATATTTATAGGGTATAAATTTGAAATTTGATTGAGATTTTAAAATCTGATGGGATAATTTTGGTTATTACCATTTTCACATTCTTGATTAAATATATAGTGATTTTTCGAGGAGTGGTCCGAATCTGGCTTTGAATGATATTTTATTCCCAGGTAGCTCTTCCATATGCTTCTTTGCCATAAATGAATAATCCAGTCCATCATTCGATCATTTATAGTAGACTCTTGAATTAGACAAAAAATATCTTTTTGCAATTGTCCTTTTGGAAGTGCTGGTTGATTATTTCATATGTGAAATTCTGGAATCGGAATATTTCTGATTTTCGACGGTTTGCATAGTTGGAAAAGAGCAGGACTTAAGTAAACCACTCTTAAGTCCCTAAACACAACGTTCCATCAAATGTCCCTCACACGCAGTTTTTTAGCTTTTATGAAACAAAAACATGATTCTTAGGAAATGTAGGAATGGGGGCTGTAGACTCTAGAATTAGAGTTTATCGTGTTGGATCACCAAGAAGTTGATGTGTTGCTGTCATGGTAACTCGCGTGGGCCATCTGTAGTTATCTGGTATCAAAAGCTCAGATTAAAATCGTGGTGGCATAACAAAATGAACTGTTTTCTTGCTTTTAGCTACTGAAGACGGGCTTGTTTATATGTTGTAATAATTCTGCGTATAGATTACATGCACTGGATTTTATATATATATATATGTTCTGTATCTGTGTGTTTACATATTAATAAAAAAGTTTCTAGCACCTTTTATTGCTTTTTTCTTTTTAGATTTATTTTTAATGATTTCTTAATTCTTTAAGCAGAATAATATTTTTTTTATCCCATTTGTTTTCCAGTAGATAAAATTTCGTTCCTCCCAACCTCGAATTGTAGGTGCAGTCTATTTAGAAGTTTAGCCAGTATTCAATAATAGTATTTTCCCATGCATTTACAGAACTAAATCTTGAGTGTTATGTAATTGTTTTTATAGTGTTATGCAGTTGTTTTTATAATGTAATTGCACAGTATTTCGTTCTTATAATCTTGTTTATGAAATAGTTCTGATGCCACTTACCTTCAAGTTATCGGACAAGTTGTTTTCTTGTTTCTCGATTATGAAGTTGTTGAGTGACGAGCTGAAATTGAAAAGCACTGTTCCCTGTGTATATTGTTCTTGCGTTTTACACGAATAGTTCCTATTCCCCGCCTCTCCTCGTTGCTACCAGAGACGAAAACAACTTATGTTTAAAATTTCTTTTTCTCATTTTGCAGCATGTATTCTGTTAAATCTGTGCCTTTAGGGTCTGTGTATGTGTAACAAAAAACTGGCTTACGGTCGCTTACCGTCTTATCGAGTGTATATGGAGTTTTGCTGATTTATAAACAATTTAATCACGTTTAGTACCCCGATAGCTGTCGTGTTAAGAGAATATCATCGTGGAAGACATTTTAAGAGAAATTGTCTCGCTTTCACAATAAATAAAGGAAAAGCCACAAAAACATTTATGCAGCCAACCCATTCTCTGGAACGGAACCTGAATCGAACTACCAGTGTTTAGTGATTCTAACCACCCGGCCATTGATAGGCTGCGGGAAAATATACTATAATTGACTAGTATGTGTACTGTATTTTATAGGATCCAAGTATAATTTAACTTAATTGCATATCAGAGCAGTAATATAGATGTTGTATCATATGTCACTTAAGTTTGTGTGGTGTGGTGTGGTACTCGGTGTGGCAGGAAGATAACTTATAAAAATGCCCATCTGAACACAGTTACCCTGTAAAACTTGAATCATGCGTCTTTAATCATACATACTTTAGTGAATCCAATAAGGCATTAGTTTATGTCTTCATGAAGGTGGTTGGTTTAGATGGTCGCTTAGTTGAATTTGGCAAAATAAACGAAAGTTAATCTGTCATAAGAAAAATGCCTTTGTGGAAGATTTCTTAAGGGAAAGGGGATGATATGGGTGAAAACTACAAAAACTCCATCCAAGCAGGAGACAGATAGCCCTCGAGTGCTTTGGCATAATCAAACTAAACTAACCTAACCTAACCGGGAAGAGAACCTGAAGTGAAAAAGCAGAATTCAGAAGTTTTTATCCAGTCTGCTATTTGTGCTAGCTTTAGATGGAAAATATTTTTAACACCTTAATGCACTCAACCGAGTTTATTCGGGTACACCGAGTAAATTTTTTCGAGTACATCGAAGTAAATTAGTTTCGCGCATCCGAGTAAATATGTTTTAAGAAGTTTTTCTTCTTTTTCTTTCTTTCTTAAAATAAATAAATAAAAGATATGAATAAATATATCTGTTACCGTTTTTATTTAAAATAAAGAAAAAGGTCCAAAGATGCTCAGTTAAAAGAAAGAATTAAAAAAAAATTGGCGAAAAAGAATTTTTATAGGTGTATTAAGGGGTTAAAGAAAACACTTTTATCAGTTGATTCTTTCGATAAATTTATGTGAATGTGTTTTATTTTAATTTCATTGTATTGCATTATGTATATATTTATGTTATATAATTTATCGCTGTTTTTACTCTGTATCGCTTTTGCGTCATTGTAAAGACGAATCATCGTTAAATAGAATGTTTTCACTACCTACTTGAAATAAAAGGTAATCATTTGTTGAGGCTTTTGAAGCCGTTACTTATGGAGTCCGTGAAATGAGGAAGACGGATGATGTAATTATCAGTTACCTTTGGCAAAATATCGTGGTGAATATTTATCAGAGGTATTGAAAATCGATGTTTCTGATCAGTTCTTGAGGAGTCTTATGATATACCTTATTCTTTTTGCAAGTCCGAAGAACAAAACAAGTTCAAGACTGAAGTGGACTCAAGTTCCTGAAGGATTGAGGTTAATACATACTGTCGAGATAATGATTTCAGTAAACTAAAGCTGTACCTTTCGTCCTGAATATTGAGTAAATTATATCAAAACAACCCCGGGAGGGGAGGAGGATCCATCTTGTTGGAACTAAAATATCGTCCAACAACATTTAAGTCTTAATCGTCGAAAAATTTATTTCCAAGAAGAACCTCATGTCAAGTTGCAGTTGTAGTTCCTTCGATATATATTTTTTAAAAAAAGGGGGCCATAAGGTTCGCAAAACATAATTTTTTGAGAGTATATGAAGTACAACATAACGCCTTGGCTATGTCAGTTCTTTCGAATGCAGTCATTTGCCTTTTATTTTAAGTAGACATTTTAGAAATTATATCTCTTTAAGTGTACTGTTTAAATCACGCTTTTTATAACACACTTAGTAATTATTGTTACTTTGTGGTTTATCCTATAGAATAATGTATTCATGTTGTTTTCATGCGTGTTGACATTCCGTTGTGCAGAAAGTTTGTAAAGTAATTTTGTAAATTTTATGGTGATCTTTTAAGTAACAAGCCTGGGTATTATATTTTCTCAGTAAACATTAAGCAATTCTTTACGAACTCATGACGTCATACGAGCAAAAGGAGATTAAGGGGAAAAAAAGTTCTTTGATTTGTATGTTATGTGAACCCAGTATTTGTGATCTCAAAGGTTAAGTGTGCTATCTAGAATGAAGCTGAGATTGAACCTATGACGTCAATCCGGTCTTCATTGGGTTAGGTGAATTCGACTTAAATGGCCAAGATGGTTCGCGAAATCTGTTCGACGATTGTGTAAACGTGTCCTCTCTTGAGTAGATTTGAACCTTACCACCGTACCCGAAAATAATCATTTCGTAATATATTTTAGAGAGCTAAAGAGAATAAAACTGTGAACGAAATCTAAAAATTGTTTTTATTGTGGCTGAAGCGATAAATGGCTAAATTTTTTTAAGTATATATATGTATTTTAAAAATACCAAATTGAGAATTTTTGTACCTTTTAAGTATCTTTAAAACTTTACCCCCTAAAAAGAAACAAATCACTGAGTTCAGACATTTTTGATGTAAGAAGATGATTTTGCATTAGTGATTTGCTTGGTTAAAAGCTAGTTTTTCCCATATATTGCTTAAATATGTATCCATGAGGACTTACCCGCCGTTAAGTACACTTATGTCCAAATTTATGTGTACATACCCAAAAATGCATATTCCATGATATATCCAATTGATGTTATTCAGTTTTGCAAAGAATATGTGAAGAAAAAAAGCCTAATTAGCATTATCCAATCAAAAATGATCAGACGGTTTGGTTTCTGGTATGCAAATCACGACGTTACGCTATCTACCGGTGAATACTGTTCAGCAGTTACGTTCACAGCTTGGAACGGCCACTGGAATTTTACATCACGGCAACATGTATACGGAATGTGTCATGAAAAAAGACTTTATGTCGGAAAGGGTATATGTTTCACTGTCTTCACTACAAAAGAGGGATCGCTTTAATTGGTGCAGAGGACATTAGAACTGGAGTGAACACTAATGATCTTGTGTTCTTAGATGAGGTTTAATTTAACATCTGATTCTAAACGTGTTTACAGCTGAAGAGAGTCAGGAACACGAAATCTTCCTTCGAACATTATGAAACGTGATCGTTTCGATAATATACTTGTGATGGTATAGGGAGCAGTAGGGATCGATAGGCGTACGTTCCAACGCGTTTTCAACAACAGTTCTGAGACCGGCCAGAAATACCAGGATGAGATCCTACAACCTTATGTGAGACTTTCTTAGACGTACATACAGATCTGACTTCTTATTTGCGGACGATAATGCTCGTCCACATCGAGCAAAACTCGTTGGTGAGTTCCTTGAAAGTGACGAAAAAAGAGAGAGTACCGTTGCCAGTAAAATCTTCTCAGCTTTTAACACATTAGAGAACTTGTGGACGTGCTTTGGAAAAGCAATTGCAAGGAAACATTCTTCTCCTGGTGATGCAAATGTTCTGAAGACCGCATTGCTGTGGGACTGGAACTTAATTTCTTGCTGTGTGGTTAACAACATTATTGCCAGCAGGTAAACACGTAGTGATATGTGTGTACAAGTCAGAGGAGATCACCTTAATTGTTTTTTCTGAGTTATAATTTTTTTCTTTTCTCTTATCCCCGACCTCTCCTTATGACCATACGTATTATTACCATTTTTATTGTTTCACGCTTCAGTTTTATATCATATGCAGTGCTTTATGAAACTTCCCCACAATATACAGCACATAGTAAGGTATCAAACAACATAAAAAGAAATTACCAGACAATTATGGTAGTATACAAATTATCACATGTATAAAATGAAGAAGTCGAAGGTGTCAGTTTGCTATAGGAAAAGTACCTTCAATATGGAATATGATCGCCTCTAGAAGCAATACAGCGATGTGCGATGCTTTCAATTATGCGGTCTATCAGTTCCATAGGAAGTGAGAGCCATTGCTCTTGCAAAGCAGTTGCAAGCGCGGCCAGGGTCTAAGGGGGCGGATTGAGAGCAGCTAGACGTCTCCCTAAAGCATCCCCAACGTGCTCGATAGGATTCAAGTCCGGGGATTGAGCTGGCCACTTCATGCGCATAATTGTTTCCTGTTGAAGACAATCTTCTACGATGCGAGCCCTGTGTGGTCTTGCGTTGTCGTCCTGTAGCAGGAAAGCATCTCCAATTGCCCCGGCATATGGGCGCACATAAGCATCAAGGATGTCATCTCTATAAACCTGAGCATTCACGGTTACCCTTGGAAAGACATGGAGGTCAGTGCGTCCACCCAAAGAGATGCCACCCCAAACACAGACACTGCTTCTTCCGTATGCATCTCTTTCACGGTTGTTTGACGGATGATAACGGATTCCAGGTTCTCTCCATATCAAATAATGCCTACTGTCGCTTTCTAGACTAAACTTAGACTCATCCGTAAAGAGAACAGTCCTCCATTGATCGGGCGTTCAGTGGACAAACGGTCCCTCCTATGGCGTAACGTGAGCGGCACGCAAATGGCTGGTCTCCTCGCATACGGACCACCTTTGCGAAGCCTTCTACGGACAGTTGACGTTGACACCAACCTTCCGGGGCTGCAGCAAGGGAGGATCTAAGAATAGTCGGAGTAGCGGTTCTATTTTTGCGTGCACATAAAACCAAATATCGGTCATCGGCACTCGTCGTAGCAGTTGGCCGTCCTTGGCTGAACCTCCTAGATGCCGAATGTGTGGTTTGAAATTGCATCCAAAGTCTATGAACCACAGAAGGACTCACATTTAGCTATCTGGCCACTTCTGTTTGACTTTGTCCTGCCTCTAGTCTCTCAGTGGCTCGCCGTCGTAGTTCTGCAGGCAAACGATGCCTGGAGGTCATTGTTACGAATTGGCTATCTCAGATTTTTGATATCATTATCACAGTGAAATGTGTGAGCTTGCTCTCAAACATGGACTTTTATGCTCCTCACTCATGACGTATTCCGAGTGCAGCGCCACTAATTTGCATATTGCAGATTTACTTAGCTACTCTAACTTGGCAACATATTCAAATTTTACACGGTTTGGCTTATTTTTGAGGGAATGATCGCTATTTTTGTGATTTTTCCTTAAGTTATGATAACCAGTGTATGAGTGTTACGTTGGAAGTAACGTTTTGCTAGCCTTTAGTTCTAAAATGTTATTAGAGCCTTTGATAATTTTTCAATTAAACTGTTGAGATAGCGCTAGAAATTATCGCTATTTTCCCCTTGAATATCAAGTAATCCAATTTTGAAACATCATGTAACAAAACCTTATCAGTAATAATCCTTTAAAAGAGAAAATTCAAATTAGTTTTCATGGAAACAAAAGAGGTCTTAAATTTCAGTTTCAGCTATTTTGCGATTTTTTCATTTTGTTTATTTTCGTCTGTAACCCTGTATAGAACATACATTTTGTGCAGTGAACCCATTCCTAGTGACCATCTGCCTAGCATAAAGAACTCCAGAAGTGACCAGTATTTTAAAGTCAGTATTAATATTGAATATTACTTCTTTAAGACGACCGCCTTCGTGAAAGACCAGAGTTATCTGGAACCATGGTTTTTCGTCTTGGAAAAGGTTCACCGTGCTTAGAAAAATCTGCGGAGCTTTCGTTGAACTTCAAAAGAGAAAGCTGTTTTGCTGCTTTAAGATATTTATTTCAGTGACGCAAAATAGTCTTGATTTAAACTTTCCGCTTTGTAACGTGCTATCCCTTTTCCGGAACATTAACCGAGAGTAAGTATTCAGAGAGATTTCTGACGCCCCCGCGAGCGATGGATCCGACGGGGAGGCGCTTCTAGTCTGCCTGACTCACTATTTATGCGTGGAGCATTGTGATGAGCTGAAACGACTTTGTCAAACCGAAACACTGGGACTGAATACTATCTCGATTCCTTTTTATTTTTTTTATGTGCGTGTTTTTAATTCTTGCGTTTTGTGTGTCCGCCAGACAGACAGCTTCCTGTCGTACTTCCTTCCTTCCTTCCTGTTATTTAGGTATTGTTTCCTGCAGTGGACAACTGCTGGAGTTAGACGATTGTCCAATTGACAGAACGATGGTTGTCAGTCGGGCTGTTGACGATGTGGTTAACAGCTCGAATGACCACTGACGCCAGCTCCATTTCTTTAGCTTTCTGAATACTAGCCGAATAATCAGCTGGGGAAAAAAAAAAACATTTTTTTTTTCCTACACTGTAAAAGTTTATTTTAAAATAAGTAACTGTATTGAATAGTCGTAAAGTTTTCCAGATTGTAGTTACAGGTAAATTAGAAGCGAATATATATATATTTCCCTTTTGTCTAGTCTGAGTAAAAATAAAGTAAATAAAGGATTTAAAATTGATGTATGGCTAAATTTCGCTTAATCAGTTCATTCATTTTTGAAATATTTTAATTTCTTTGATGATAAAAGTCTGTTTATCAAAATTTAGATCTGCAGTGGAGATTGATAATGATAGGAGAAGTTACTTGTTTAAAATCGTAGCTTTTTAGTATTTGACAGTGTGAGTAATGATGGTATACTAGGTTTTCCTGTATCAGTGTGTTGAAATGGAAGGATATAAGGTAACATAGTTGATGATAATGAGAAGAGAAATGTTTGAATTTTATATAAAACTTAATTTTGAAAATGAACCGAACCGCCACTTGTCTTGCAATTGTCAGCAACGGTTGGGCCTAACCACCCGTTAATTAACTTACAAGATAGAGTGGATTGTTAAATGTGAGTTAATGTCCTGTGTCGTTCCCTGGAGATTTAATGGAATTGTTACACATATTATTAGAGATGTTAGTCCGACGGATTAAGTAACTGAGGAGTGAGCTTATACAAAATTGGATTGCAGAATAAAGAATGGCCACATCAAAATGTGCAAGGTCTTCTAGAAAACTCGTTACCATAAACTATTTTACTGTACCTTTTTCATTATGATGTAGTTAGGTATTAAAATCTCCGATTCATCATGATTCATTCTGCGTCATTTCCAGTGATCCTCTTTTCAAGGAAACCGTTTGTAATTTTCGAAACTTAAAAGAATAAGGTATGAGCAGTTTTTCAGTGTGATAAAAGACCACGAGAAGTTTATTCGAGGTCTACTATGAAATATTTTTAAAATCCAATGCTTGCTTATATGCACACTTAGTGGTAGGTAAGCTAAATCGTTTAGTTTGCTGCGCATTATTGGCTATGTGCTTGTTATTTTGAGTACCAAACGTTTAGGCACACATGATAGACCAAATCTTTCTTGCATTTTTAGGTCCTTGGTCTACGTAAGTTAAAAATGAGCGATTTCCGGGGCAATTTAATGTGTTCATCCAGTCCCTCTCTTCTTCTGCTGAATTGTTGAGTGAACCATGGACCGGCTGTTGAAGGAGATGGACAGAATTCAGAAGCCAAATGTTTTTCACATCGGTGAACCCTGCGCCCTCCAATCATGCACGCCATAATTTTTAAGTGAGGGAGTTGTTGAGTTTGCTCATTTCTTCCTTCTCCCCAGCGAAAACCAATCAGCGTGTCGGACGCGGGAGAAAGTAACAATGTTTCATTGAAGAGAAAAGTGGAATTGAGGTTTTTGACATCTGGAGCGGCGAAAAAATGATCCCACAATCATTCAGTTACCCTCCACTACGCTGGGATCAGAAAACACAAAAACTTTTAAATCGTGAGAAAAGATTACTATTGTTTTTCGGAGGAAAATGGCTTGCGTCGTAAACGATTAATACTTTTTAACTGAATGCTATCTTATTCACAAGAGGCCAGCAATGATTTTCGGAGTGTTATATTCTTATTACTCGTAAAGTATGTTTTTCTGAAAATCCATAATCGCAAATCATAAATAATGCAGTATGCTTTGTTTTCTTGCTCCATCCATGCATTTTCAATTTTATATATTATTGCGTCTTTTCTGACAACAAATGCTTCTTTTCTTATTTTGTTTTTTCGAGATCTCAAATTCGTAAGTTAATGAGTATGGTTTATATTTAATGCAATTAAAATTTGGCATTTTCCGCGGGGCAAATGCAATATCAATTAAATTGATCAATATAAATAAATATGGCGCATTTAAGTCCTTCAACATTCTTTGCTGAAAAACTTCGAAAAATAGTCGTATATCATTGCGGCTTTGATTTCCTGTGGCCATACAGCACTGACTGTCTAAGCTTTTATTCTTTGCGTTAAGTGGGCCATAAATACTAGCCACCTTCCCATAGAATATGCTGCACAAAGTTATCATCCTTTTTAGCTAGTTCTCGTCTTCTATGCTATAATTAATTAACCAAACAAATAACGTTAATCATCAACATTGAAAGTAAGAAAAGGGATTATCCTTAAAGTCATTAATAGTACATGCAAGAAAATATTAAACGTTGCCATTTATTTTAAAATTCTTGATTTCAAGTAAAATAACAAATATTTATTGCGTGAGCTTTAAGAGCAATGCAATTCACTTCAAGAAAGAATCTTACTTAGAATCTGTCATAATTATGATAAAGACTGTTGATTTTACTGATATTACAAGAAAGAATCTTACTGAGAATCTGTTATAATTATGATAAAGACTATTGATTTTATTGATATTACAAGAAAGAATCTTACTTAGGATCTGTCACAATTATGATAAAAACTGTTGATTTTATTGATATTACAATGCTAAACAAGTGTGAGAATAAAACTTGTTTATGGACGTTTTGTTTGAATTAACTGTCAAGATCAAATATTTTATGAGTTAGAAGCTAAAATTCTGGAGTTATTTGGGTAGAAAATCGTATATGATCAGGCACAAGCATTTTAATATAGTGTAAAAGTTCATATAAATTTAAATAATTATTGTAGTTCACATATTTCTTCGAATTAGAGCCACGGCAGAATTTTAGAATAGGAAAAGTAAGAAATATTTTTATTTTCTTAAATAGGTATTAATATGAATACATTAAGCTACCTAATTTTAGTAAAAAATAAAATGTTAAAATATTCGCTTTGAATTTAAGCCGCTCCGTAACCATACGTCTGAAAAATCGGAATCAAAAGGACTTAATTATAATAAATATCGTATTAAATTTGATGTAATACGGTATTTATTATAATTAATAAATTTAGTATAAAATATAGTTATGCATGTTTAAATTATTATATACAGTTAATTTAAATAAGAAAACTTTTCTGTTAGTTTCAGTCCGCTTATTCAATGTCTCTCTCTCTATATATATATCATTTTCTGCCATTTCGGGTCATGTGATTTCAAACTATTCGCGGCCAATTCTTTGGAGAGGCATTTGTTACAATTTGTAAGTACTAACAGATCTCCCTCCTGAGCCTCTTAGGGGAAGGAATTTTTTTCTTGTTCAGGACCCTGCACCTATCACTGTAATCGAATCATTTTGCGAGTATATGATATTTATTTTACGGATGAAATAATGTTAAATTTATATTTATTACGCATTTAGTGCAATAATTTATTGCACTTTCTATAATTTATATAACTGTTTCCCGAGTGGAAATTTTCTTCAAAGAAACAATATTATTTGTTTTGAGTCTTAAAATTTAGCAAAATTTATTCTGAAATAACCTTTATAAAAGCATCTATGTGTTTTAAGAGAGACTTTAAAAACTCTTAAAAACTGACATCTTCAAATCATCTTTCGAAATGTACATATACTTTTGTAAAATCGTCAAGTTTGAATTTTAACTAATTTTAATGTGCAAATCTTACATTTGTTATGCACGTACTGATTTTCTGTGGATTCCTTAACTACTTTCTTGAGCTGTAACGTATTATTTTTTTTTGTATCTTTTGACTACTTTCTTGAGCGGTAACAGCAAACTGTCAAGGTATTCTTGAGTTTGAACGCTGCATTCTCCTGTGACTACTCGCTTAGAATTTCGCTGTCGTAATCTTTTACCAGAAAATCATTTTTGCTCCCTGTATACAGCATGCCGGAGAGGGTGATATCGAGTTTTGTAAATACAGGAACGGTACAAATACTCATTTAAATAAAGGAAACCTTTTATCAACATAGTAACCATAGTAATGAAGTTTGTGCTGTTTTTGTGATGTAAACTTTTCTATCAATGTCTGTGAAAAAGCAGATATTAGCATTAATCGGAAGTATTTAGGAAACAGTATTTAGATTATTACTCTTCGAATATATTAATATAATTAAAATGTAACGTACAGAGATGCTTAACCATGATTGCAGTGTCAACTGATTGCAGAGTTCGTCATGCACTATTTTCCAAGTGGTTCACTCTTGCCACAGTTTCTGAGATATATTTCTTAGTTCTTATTCACCTTTTATGTTTCTTCTCTAAACCGCGTAAGCCACGCATTGGAAAATTCTTGTATTTAATAAAAATGCTTTTAGTGGACAAATAGACGATGTAGTATTTTAGTAGATTTAATTTTTCGGTATTTGTAAGAAATACTACTTAAGGCTTGAATTTAGAAATGTACAGTTATCCATTTATCCCCGAATATACATTCGACCTCAGTACACGCATATAATAAGATAATAGTCCAAATTTATGGAAAGCTTTTGATTTTATCTTGCTTTGTGCCCTTCCTTTCATAACAGTTCTGTATGACTGTTAGTTAGAACTTCTTTTGTGCATTAGGATGAATTTTGCGAAGTCTGATTCTGAGGACAGATTTTGCATAGTATGCATGTATTACAGAAACCATATGAATTTTCCTAATTTATATTTGTCTTCAGCAAGATATATTTACAACTTTTGTTTCGGTAATTAATTTATCATTTCAAAGGCAGGTCTTGATTAAAAATACAGATAAAAATATTTTAATTTCAGGGCAATCATCAATACACATTGCTTTGTTGGAGTGACGCAAGGGAACGGGAACGCTGCTTGAAATTAGCCAGTTTAAACTAGATTTTAGGTGCTCTTTTATGGGACTATGGCTTGCAGTAACTAGAATCGGCGTGATTGTACTTAGAGGATTAATATGGATTTTTCCATGCCCAGGTATTCGAATGAGATTGGCGTAAACAAGCGTTGTATAATGAAGTCAATATAGAATGACATTTAGGAGTAAAAATGTGCCCTAGTTGAATATGACAAAGTATAGGATTTATGCTTGCGCAAAACTCGTAGAATGAAACTAAAGTACTTCTTGAGAGTGCAGATTGAAATTACGTTTTGTGGAGTTAGAATAAACAGTTTGTAAATAAGTCTTATGGATATATTTGGAAAAAGAGCCCAGTGATTGCAGCTCTCAGTTCCGAAAAAGAACTTGAAAGAAAAAATTGGCAAATGTGCAAAAAACGTTTCTGCTACCATTTTTAATCATAGTTCTATACTGCAGTGTAAAATTTCTAGTGATGGCGTATTCGGGATTCAGAGACTTCTACCTGTGATTCCAGTTCATGAGCCGACTGTGAATAGTTCAGTGAATCTAAATGTCTTGTTAAATTTCGTAATTTTTTTGCTGCATAGTTTGAGAATACAAGGTATTCACTCTTATACAAAAATGTTAAAACTCTAGAATGTACTTTGAAAGGACTTACTTTCTCTTGGCATTTAAAAATTTTAGATTTATCGAGTGTAAAATTCTTGAACATTGTAGAGACACGTACAGCGAAGTGGTATTGAACAGCATCACTCAATAAGAGTTGCTTTTGTTATGTAACAGACATATGCTTTAAACACATACTATTTACATATTTAACAAGTTTATGGAAAATTTTCAGTGTTGTAATAATTATAAAGTGTATAAAAATAATAGGTAATTTTCGTTATTGATAGGGAATTAAACGTAGCATCTTTCTGTATTTATTTAGGTACAAATTCTAGGCAATTGTCATTTAAAGCAGTCTTTTAGCTTTACAGTTATTCTGAAAAATAAATTAAAACCATTAACTATAGAATCTGTTTCAAGATGTTCATAATTCTAATATCATCCAACATTACTGAGAGCCATTAAGTCAGTTTCTGAATCCGCTATGGACAGTGTGGCAGTCTCAAGATAAAACAAAACAACGATTGAACAGTAAGAAAAGCTTGTGTTTAGAGATTTTGAATTAACTGAGCTTTTCAGACCCCTTAGCCTTGTTTTCTAGGTGATGTTTATACATTTATCAAAAATGGTGGAATTCGTCATAAAGTGTGGCTTTTCGATCCTTTTAATGAAACTCAGACGTTTTGAGTAAAGTGTAGATCTCTTAGGTATTGAACTAACTTCCAACTTACTTAATATCTGCAGAATTAAATATATATGTATATATTGACAATCCCTACCGCATTGACTCAGACCACTTTTATTGTAAGATCTCGTAAATCCCTGAATATGTGCTCGGAGGGATGAATGGGGGAAGAGCACCGAAGCGTGCGCTGTAATTTCGTCGCCGTCTCATTTCAGATTCTGGGCCATGTTTCGCATTACAACGAGTTACTTTCTCAGGAAATCGAGCTCGTCTGATAGACTTCGGACTCTTTTGAGGACCTGTAATAATGGTAGGTGCTCCGGAAAAGGCCGCTTTTTAGTTCGATGGCTCGCAGTAGAAGAAACACGTGCTGGGTCATTGGTTACCTTCCCACTTCTCTCTCTTAACTGATAAGAGAAGTTTTGGTTTCTCGGCCACCCAACTCAGGGTCAAAAACTGAACGACAAGAGTAGAGCACTGAAGCACGTGAGGGCTGAAACGTGAAAAGGGATTTAGCCCTTTTTGTCTCACTGAAAGCCGTGGGATACTACGAAGTTAATTTTTGACTGCCTTACGTCTGGAAAACTTCTGCATTTAATGAAAAGAACAGACAACCTTTTTTTAATGGCCAAATGTGATTGATGTAAGACTAAAACATTATTTTCCCCCTCCCCCGTAGCATTGAACATCTTCAGGATGTCCTGCTTAATTTGCAATGTTCTTGGACAAACTGAGGATCTTGATTCTTAGTTCTTCTAAGAGCTTCGCAGTTTAATATCCTAAAAATATCTTGTTTAGATTGATGTCAAAGAATATCTGAAGATGTCTTCAAGACTTTCTCATTTTACGTTCTGTGACAGTTACGTCTTCATAGCTTTAAAGGCCTCTGGTCAAAATAGTATGCTGGGGCGTCTACAGCAACCGATGAGATTGAAGAAATTGAATGAAATATAAACGAATTAGCATGGGACCCCTGTGCTCGTGGGATTTTCGGACAAGTGCCCAGCGGGCCCATTCGTTAAGAGGGCACTGTTCTGAGGATATTCGTAACTGCATTTTCCGGAGGATTTCCATTGTCAAACATTCCGAGGACTTTTATTCTCAGTTCTAACGACTATGGTTTTTCGAGTTTGCAAACTTGAAAGTATATTACACATTCTTTAATTGTTATACATATTTTTTAAGAGTTCATTATTGAACAATATTTAGAAATAATATGTCGGAGTAGATTTGTTATTATGTAGGTTTTTTATTGGAGTAAAACTTTTCAACCAGTGTCGAATTTCAGGGTTACTGATGACGAATTTGTTCAACCTCAAATTCAAAGACTCAAACTATAACAAAAAGCTGACAATAAAGCTATTCAAAGCACTTCATAGGCTAAAGTAAACTTAAGCATAGGTATCATATAAGCACAATGAAACCAATGGAATTTATTTGTTTATGTTTACTGAATGTATGTATAATTTTTATGAATATCAATAGCTAATATATTAACAAATATTTAAGTAATATGTATTATGCATAATAAAACTTCAAATTTATATATATATATCTTTATGCATATGAAAAAATAAATTGTTTTTAATTCTACATATCTTTTTATTTGGTATGTACTACTTAAATTTTTTTAAAAAAATAAGGTGGAAGGAGCAAGAATGGTTGAAAACCACTGTTCTCGAATTCGAATTAATGCAATAGGTGTTTGTGACTCTTGGGCACTTTTAAAGCGTTGATAACTTTGGCCATACATGAGATAAAAATGTAATGTATAAAATCTTTATTTTTATAACTTTTGTGTAGTAGTATGCTTCAGCATACGACGGTTTTCGAATGACAGCTTTCAAGACAACTACGGTGGTACGGTTAGGCCATATCTGAAAAATGCTGCTGGAAATGTTCAGGTTTTAAACTGACTGTTGCGATGCGTAGACCATTGCGCAAAATTATTATCCGAGCGTTAAAATTTCATTACTGAAGCAAATTAATCTCAACGTTTAACTCCTTCCTTAATTGCGTAATTAGTACAGATCAACTATTACCAAAATAAGAAACAATGTTTTACCTGACGAAAAGTCAAGGATTACGCGTTTGCAGTCTTTTATATATCGTATAACTTACGATATTGCTGCTTATTTCTGAGTTTTTTGTTTTGTATGTAAATATACTTATTATTAAATGCATTTTTTTCTAAATGTTTATTATGACTAAGTCACTTGCACAGCTAGCCTAAGATAGCTTTTTTTTTTTTTTTTTTTTTTTTTTTTAGAAGAGGAATATGTGTAATGATTTTAAAAGGGAAATGTGTAATGATTTTAATGAATTCAGCTAGTGTAATTTCATGGGCAAGTGCAATCTGATAAAACAATATTTAATTGTTTTAGTAATGAACTCAAAATATGGCCTTTTTGATTGTCCTAATTTAATCAGTCGTTTCAGTTTACCAATTGTAAACTTTTGATTCCATAAAATTTGGTTTATTTGACAATGGCAAAGCACACTCGATAGCTATCTGCCTAAGGGGAGGGATACCTTCGTGGAGAACTTTTCAAGGGAATTTGGCTTGTGTACACGTTACACATGAGGAAAATCACAAAAACGCTCATGCATTCAGCACGTTCGCCGCGGTTCGAACCCCGGATCGAACTGCCTGTGTTCAGCGACTTAACCGCTGTTGGGTTAGATGCCATAAAAATTATATAGTTAGCTTTCGTGAATACTACTTCGCATTCTATGATTTATTTATTTAATATGACAACTGTTTATAATTATGCTCAGGAAAGAATTAGAATTAAGAAAAGTGTTTTAAAGCATTATATTTTTCGGTGCGTTAATAAAAGTATTTTATTGTTTAAAAATTAAATTGTGCATTTGAAATATGAATCATCTTTATTTTTTCCATCAGACATTCTCAGAAACTTATGTTATTTTAGTATGTTACTCTAGTTTTCAGTATGTATTGGCAGTGCTGATATTAGCTCAAATATTAATTTTTCCTCTTTTGTTTTTTATTAAATTATTTTATGATAACGCCCACAATAGTCGTTCTGTAGCCAATCATCGTATACATTGTTTCTGTTATAAAATTCCTTCTCTCTCTACTTGTGCATTGAAATCTCAAATCTTTCTCAAAGAGCATCGAAAAAATTCAAGAAAAGACTTTTAATTCAAGGAGAAAAAAATTCAAGGAAAAGCGATAATACTTTTTTTTTTTTTTTTTTATTTTTTTTTTTTTTTGTAAAAAGAAAAGTATTCTATATCGAACACTATACGGCGCGTAATTATAAAGCAACTTATCATATGGTGTTAGGAAATTGTTTTAAAAATCTAAAAAAAAACTACAAATATAAATTAAATGCCTATTTATTAAAACTAACCGGATTAAAAAATTTTAAAAATATTATTCATAGCTGCATTTATTGCTTTTAATCACTTAGTATATTAATCAGTAGAAGACATGTTATTTGATTAAATATGAAGAATAGTTATACTTTGCTGAAGGGTAACAAACTAGCGCGTGAATGATAAAAGAATTTTATTTCAGACACTGGCAACACATTGCTTTTAAATCGCTGATTTTATTGTTAAAAAATTCATTCAAAACATAAAATAAATAATTCAAAATTCGGGCTTTGAGGTGCATATGTTTAGTCCAGCCCAACGTGTAATCGAAATTCGGTGTCTCTAGATGGCATTGCTTTTCTACAGTGTAACGAACAAACATACTTCATTTTTCAATAATAATCAAAAGAAGTATCCGTTTTTTATATTAAATCGTTTATGACTGCTCATACTTTTCTTACGTAAAACCTTTTTTACTTTTATAAATTAATCAGCGTTACTGATCATCAGTAATCAGCTTTATATATATCTTTCAGTTGGACGGGAAATTTTTTTTTACCTTTATATAATTGGGAGTTTCATAATATGCGAGACGATATAAACCCTTCCACGGATGTTCAAAATGCCATGGAAACAATGCTTATGATATAACACTGGAGGAAGATAGCTGCATATGCCGATATTTTGATGTTAAGGAGTAGCTGTAAATTAAAAACTTAAAACATGCCTTAAGAATGCTCACGACGGAAAAAGCTTGCCATGTTTACTCAAAAATAAGGTCCTCTCGAATATAAAACCCTTTAGAAGTTTGTTTTTTTCTCGTGCTGCGATTTTATTTGAAGCTTTGAAGCACTGCTTCTGGGGTTTGGACGTTTTGCTAAGGATTTGGCTTTTGGTTGGACATCTGATTGTTTATCTTCATGCATGGAATTTGCCCGAGACTTCATTGGTTTAGAAGAATCTGTGGAAAGTTTATGGAAACGTGTGGTGGTTTACTGCGAAGAATTTTTACTCTTGGCCAGCCGTCAGAAGTATCTGTGGGGTTTTGCCTCGTGCTGAGAGGATTCTTTCGCTTTTTCCTATATTGGCAGTATATGCTTGATTGAAATTACAGCATCGAAGATTTTTTTATTTATTTGGCCTCGCATTCTGAACTTTATGTGTTAGGATACACTTTGCACATCTCGGTTAAGTTTTCATTCGTCCCAATAGTGCTAGCAACTATGGCATTGTGCCATAATTAAACCTGTAATAGCCAGTTATGTCGAAGCATTACAAATTAATTATCTCATAAGCTCTTCCTTCCAGGTTCGTTTGCGAGTTGAACTTTAATTACAGGTATAGACACGCATGTGCGAAATTTGTACATAAGGCAGAGTCTAACGATACGAAAGCTTCTTTGCTTAGTTCCTGTTTAATTTCTTACGCAAGGCAATCCAAAATGAATCCTTTCAGAAAAACTTTGACGGTTTTACTGAATTATCATGCACAATATAATATAGTTTACTGTTTTCGTGATAACGCGAAAATAGTTCGGTAGTTATCTGGACAGACAGGTACGATTTTCAAGAATTCATCTGAAATCTAAGTTGATAAAAAAATGCACTTGAAGAAAAGGAACCATAATTGGCTTAACCTCACTTTGAGGCTTATCATTCTGGATAAAGTCCATTTCAACATTGTCATCAACAACATTATCAGAATTTCGAACATTTTGAACGTTACTACCTCTAAAATATACCTTACTTTATTATCTAAAATATCAGTTTGTTACCAGCGATGAGATCAATATTATTTTGTTGGGATGGGCCATCATTTTCGGGAATACAAATCCATCAGAATTAAAATTTTTGTCTTTGGAACTTTTGTCTTGGTCATCTTGCGCGAATCTTAGCCCGCTTTTCTGTAGCAGTTTTTCGTTCCTTCTCATGTGAACCTAGTTAACACGTTGAAGTTCATGACTTTCTCAAATTGTTTGCAGTTGATGTCGATTTTTGTTAATTAATTTGGAGTAAGCTTGACGAAATTAAGCCAGTCATATGCAGTTTTTTGTATTAATATCTTAATATATGAAGATAGCAATGTGCCATAAATGCTATACAGAACTTACATCATCCTGCGGGTCATAGGGATAAATTATGGTGTTATAATATAGTTGGAGCATTTTCGTCCTTTTCTGTCAATCAAAGACGTGACGCATTTTGTTATCTTCTTTAATTGACTTCCATAAATTCAGGCTGCTCGAGAATCACGAAATGGATGCACTTAGTGTGGAATTTTTGAA
The DNA here is from genome assembly GCA_000611955.2 of Stegodyphus mimosarum. Classification (NCBI taxonomy): domain Eukaryota; kingdom Metazoa; phylum Arthropoda; class Arachnida; order Araneae; family Eresidae; genus Stegodyphus; species Stegodyphus mimosarum. The sequence goes on from KK119400.1 coordinate 358,637, forward strand.
AAAGAAAGGCGGGGGGGGGCAAGATCTGAAGAAGATACGAGCGAAGGATTGATTAATGGTACTGAACAGTGATGATTGCGCCTAAGTCGGATTTTTTCGATGACGGAACTGACTGCCTATACGGAGCTTTTCAGTTTGTAAATATATGCATCATTTCAGTTTCTTTGATAAATACGAATCCTTTTCTATGTGAAGCTGGCCTATCAGCGGCAGATAAAATATTCTTCAAATACTTTTTTACAAGGGCTTTAACGCAAATATCTAATTCATCGCTAAGTTTGTGTTTTCTAATAATAGCCTGCTTTCATCTAAGATGCATATGATAACTTCCAGAAGTTTATTTTTAAACTTAGCAGCATAGATTTTTAGATATATCAAGATTTATGCTGTTGAGAAAATATGGCTCTATGGATATTACTTTCATGCGCATTGCCGAGCAGTCTGAAGTTGCCTTAGAGGGAAAGCTGGTCATTATCTTACCAACCGGGCGGAAAGGCAGTTGGCCTGCAGGTAGTTGAAATGGGGCGGCTAATCACCAACGAAGGGTGACTGACGTTCGAAGGGCAATTGCCCGAACCCGGGACACTTTCTCTCTTCTGGTTTCGTTCTTTTCGCTTTTCAGCTTATCTATACATACCTTGTTTCTTCAGTTGAGTCATTTGAAAATCATAAACAAAAGAATGAATTAAAATAATGGATTGAATAATGTATTGATTATTGTAAATAGCAGTTTGTCTGCAAAAAGGATTAATAGAATATATTATATCTTACTTTCAAAAGATGTTGAGATGATTTTAACTCTTATGATAAGCCGACAAATAAGAATTCACTCATTCTGTATTTTTGCTCTTCTTTTTCTTTGTGTATTTTAATTTTTGAAAATTTTCTATTGCTTTTGTTAGCATATATTTCACAGATTTTTTTCAAATGTTGTTTGCAAATGAAATAATTTGAAAATTAGTGTGTTAAGTATAGATCATTGTGGAACACACAGTGCAAGCCTTATTATTTAGTGTAGGTTATAGACTAGTATTTCTTTTCATAAAATGGAAGATTGCAGCAATTTTTTATAAAAAAAATTACTGAAAAAAATTTTTTTTTTCTCCATATGTAATGATATAGTTTTCTATGGTTAGGGAACTTTAACATCTTAAATTTAATATTATACAAAAATGTATGTTGACATTTCTTTTTATGGTATATCATTTATTACACAGCTGATACGTATAATAGAAGAAAGTTTATATAAGTTATGTGTTTTTTCATTGGTGTTGAAAAAAAATAAAATAGCAAAATTTAACCAAAGCGGATTAAATGTATTGGTTGTGATTTATTGTGGTTTAAAATTTGTTCATCAGAGTCCCCTTCTCTCCCCCCCGAAAAAAAAAGCTTTTAAAAGCGCATTGTTTTCCTAGTCACACTAGCAGACAGTAACAATTGACAGTTGTGGTATCGTCTTGTTTCGAAAGTGCAGTTCCTTTCGAATAAAAAATGCTGCTTCGATAACACTTTATATATGACAAATCTTGCATGAATATTTTGAAATTATATAAATTTCCTTTGCGTTTAGATGTTCATTGTGGGGATCTTTTATTAAAAATCAGACAGAATCCTTCACTGAGTAATAATATAGTGGCGCAATCTGAAGTTTGGTAGTCCTGCTTCTCAAAAAGAAAGAAATGAAGAAGGGGAAAAAATGTTATTAGACTGTTATTGGGACTGTCAACATCAGTTTTATAATTAATTTGATTTATTTTGAAATTAATATGCTTTGATTTTCATTTACCGTTTCTTACGTGTATGTTTTATTCTTAAGTGTATGCAATTTTCTAATGGCATATATTTATGTATAGTATTTTTCCTTATCTGGCATAACAACTTTTTATTATTTGCAGTCATTTGACACAAACAACAACATGGGTTGATCCTCGTAAGAAGTTAAATTCTGGAAGCATTTCAGCTTCAGTGGATATGCAAAACATAAATGATCTTCCAAAAGGCTGGGAAAGAGCCACGACACTCGAAGGAGAAGTCTATTTTATTAACCATATTGATCGTACAACAAGCTGGTTAGATCCTCGAATACGTAAGTGTCTTGCATTTTTTTAATATTTTTAAGAGAATGTGTTATGTTCTTTTATGAAGGGGAAATAAAAAGGAACTTGGCAATAAAAGATCAAAATCATATTGTACAAAATTCTTTTATAGATATATTATGGCCTAGCTTGAGTGCTTGAATGTGCAGGTATGGTTTTGGGAAACCTGCTGATGTTCATTTGAGAATGTATTGGATTGGAATATTTGATTGCATAAATGTATGTAATTTAGTGTAATATGGAAGGTCTTGGACTTTCTGCTTAAGGAGAAGAATGCCTTCAGGGAAAACTTTCTGAGAGAAACTTGTTTGTATTTATATTACATATGAAAAAAAGTCTTGCAGTCAGGCCAGAGCCCCAGAAATCCAACTCAAGGAAAACTTAGTGTTATGTTCTTTTATTCACATGACCTGTTAGGGCGATTATAAGGTAAAGAAACATATTAAAAACTTCTGCATATCTTGTATGTGTAATATTAGAAACTTTTAGATTCAGCAGATTTTGAATATATCGTTTAGGAGCTACCTGCTCATGAAGAAGTTAAGTACATGCATTGAGGTTAAACTATGTATCAGTTAATTTAGAAGTCAAACAACAAAAATTAGCGCTATATTTGCAAATTTTCACAGGACTAATTTCGATGATTTTACTGAACCACCATCCTCAACTGCCAAAGTGCAAATGAATGATTTTATTATTTGACTTCTAAATTAATATTTGTTTGGCGTATTTATTTTACCTTAATCATGTATCAGTTGCTAGACTGTCATTAGAGAAGAACAGTTCTTGTGGAATCCAGGTGTCATTGAAACTGTGATCCACTAACTTTGGTAGAAATTATCTTAAAAATTAAATATTTTTACCCCTATTTGTGCATATTCCTTTACTAAAAATTATAATTAACATATGATTGGCTCATACTATTAGTATATGTCTTCAAGCAAGTATGATTTTCTAAAACCAAATGTAACTGTTATTTTAAAAGCACTTCTAGAAAGAATTGGTATGTTACTTTTCTTTTATAGAACATACTTTATTAAAGGACTAATTTGTATTGTTTAAAATGAATTTGATAATTAAAAATATATGTATTTTAGAATCAATGATATTTAATGACACTAAAGTAAATTGAATATGACTGTATATATGTAACAATGCTTTATTTTCATGTTGTGCAATTTTTTCTTTTTTTTTAATTTGAAAAATTCCTAATTCTGTTAAGAGCAGTTGTTATTCAGCTTTTCAGTGTTTACCTTTTTCTTTCTTTTCATTTTCCCCCTCCTTCCTTTTTCTTATCTTTTTGTCCCCTTTTCTCTTTTCTTTCCCTCTTTTTTTTTGGGGGGGGAGGTGTAATCGTTTAAAATGCCATGAAAAAGTTTGTGCTTGTAAGTTTGGTTCTCAATCTCTCATTGTAGTTTATACACAAACAGTTTTGCTTCCATTATGCATATTTATTATATTAGCTAAAAGTGGTTGTGGCAATATTATGCCAAAAAAGCTGATTTACAAAAGCAATATACAGTATAAAGTCCCAAATCCGGGCATCCAATTTCCGGAATGATCTAATATCCAGACCTCTGGATACCAGCCAATAAATAAAATGAAATAATAATAAAAAATCCTCCCATTTACAACGTCTAGGAAAGGAGACTGTAATAACAAAAGGAAGCAGGTGTGCCATAAATGCGATTTTCTTCTGATTAACTGAGATTTCTGCATGGCATTTTAAACTCCTGCTGGCTAGGAAATCGCACTATGACTGATAGTAATTCACTGGTTGACATTATATTGATGTTGGCTGGTATCATACTTTCGGATCTTGAAGATTGTTGGAGAGGGAAGAGCCTGCACTACAAATTTTGCTGCCCATTGCTATCTCTGCGGATCCTAAATTCTGCTGCCCTATGACTCCCTAAATTCTAAAAATTTGAGCATCTCTAAATTCTGCTGTCTAGTACCTCTTCTAAATTCTAAAAATTCAGCCATCCTAATTTTTGCTGCTTGACACTGCTTTGAATTCTAAAATTTTTGCCGCCCATATATTCTGATGCCTAGTACAGCCATACCTGCTCTGGCACTGGCCTATGCAGCTTTAATATTGCCATGTCTGTATGCCATATTACTAACTTTAAACTAATAATCTAAAATCCCAGAAGTTCCAGAATCACCGAAGTCCCGACTATTCCAGGCCCCCACTTTGCAATGTACTAATTTTAGTTTGCCCCCTGTAAATATAATGATAATGAAGCTTTTGTTATTTTTTGCAGCTGCTCATCTTCAAACACCACCCACAGTCAGTTGCCCCACTCAGCAATCTATTTCTGCTTTACAGAACCCTTCTCAGGTAATGATTTAATTTGGACAGTTAATGTTATTTAATTTGACTTCTGTTATTTAAGTAAATTATAATATGAAATTTCATTTTCTATTTTGTTAGGAAGAATGTTGTAGCAAATTTTGTTTTAAAGTTAATGACCAGACTCTACTATTATAATTGAGCAATGGAACCTTAATAATTCATCACTGGAAAGATGATCTTGAGAAATTAAACATGGCATTAATTTTTTTCTAAATTAATGGCTCTTTTATTAATTATAATTTATTATCACTTATTTTTCTATTGGGGTAACTGTTCTCTGTATGTAATTAATATTATGAATCATCATAATAGTGCATTATGATATTCAAATCAGATTGATGTTAATCCAAAACTTGTATTTAGAAATATATTTTAGGTAAGAAATGAGTCACTACTAAAAATGAGTCAGTACATTTATTTTACTTATATGACTATGCGAAGTATTGATTTGTTACCTTATCATTTTAAATGAAAGGTTTTGTACCCTGAGTTAAATGAAAATCTTCAAATTTAAGTCTCATACTGGATAAAAATTTGATATACCTGTGTAGCTTGGTATTATTTATTTAAAAATTTATCAGTAAAATTGATAATACACTTGTGATATGATTGTTTTGGTACTACTGGCAATATAATCTTTTCAAAGCTTATATTCTTACAGTACTATTTTCAGGTTCTAATAGAAGCATAATAAGATATAAAATGTCAGCTTTTGCTAAATACAAATTTGTTCAATTCATTAGAGAACTTGATTTTTTATGTAAATTATCGCTTTGACTACATTCCAATTTTGCAGTTTCATGAAGATCTTAATTTTGGACTAAAATCCTTAAAAATGCCAAACAGATAAATAAATGAGAAAAAAATCAGTATTAGAATTCTTTCACATTTGTGAAGAATATTTCTTAAATAAATTTAGGACTGTTGACTTTGGTAATTCAGGATGATCAAAGAAGTGTGACAAATATAAGATATTATTTAGTATTATTTATAATTTTGATATTTAATTTGTCATGCCTTTTTTAATACATTTAGGAGCATTTATATGTTGTCTATTCATTTTATCAGTAATGAAAATTTTGTTGTATGTAATTTTAAAAAGTATTAATTATCTGTTTCATATCAGTAAAGTTCCAACCTCTCTTGTTTTTAAATTTTTTCTCTTCTTGTTTTCCATTTCATTTTTAATGTTAACTCAAGAAAGAAAACTGATTAATTTAAATATTTAAAAAGTTCCTTCAGTTTTAAGACCAGAAAATTGGGATAAGCAAATAAACTAAATTGCTTTTAATGACATTCTATGCTAATTTGATATGTATAGATTCAGAAAAACCTGTAAATTTAATAGTATGGACTTGAAATGCTAATGTAGTCCATTATGATGTTTTTATAATAGATCATTGTTTGGTTAAAATTTTTTATGTAATTTTTGAATACTTTCAAGGATATATTAAGGGTTTCTTATTTATTTTTTATTTATTTTATTTGAAAACACGTTTTTGTCAGTTTTGTTCTAATTTCAATTCATATTTAATATTTGTCATATCTTCAATATGTAGCCACTCAGAATTTTTTTTTTTTAACTTATTCATTTTTCTTCCAAAGGTACAGGCTAATAACAGTGTCAATCTTGTAAGACATCTACCGACACAAAGTATAAAACTGCCCCCTTCAATTGCTGCTGCAGTGAACTCTACCACTGGAAGCTTAAGTAATCAGATGAACATACAACAGAGACAGCAAAACCTTCGTGTACAGAGCTTAGAAATGGAGCGAGAGCAGTTGAGACTTCGACAACAAGAAATTATGCGCCAGGTAACATTTTTTCCTCCAGTAGCATTTTCTCCCTGTAATGAATTATTGCTTACTGTAATGAACTGAGCTTCCTAGCTCATATTTCTGTTTCAGTATGGTAGGATCCAAAAGCAAAAGCATTTTTTTAATGAACACGTGAGCATACGGTTGCTTTTCAAAGCCATATGTATAGAAGTGTCACTTGGACTTTTAAGAAGGGCCCTCAGTACTTCTTTTACTTTATTGGCCATAGAATGTTAATTTTAAATAAGTAGCAATAAGTATGCCTGAGTTTCCGTTTTATCATAGAATTTTATTTTGAGAGGCGGGAGGGAGGGATTTTGCAAAAGAATGGGTACAATGCCAAATTTGTTATTAATTGCATTATTAATTAACTAAGCTAATAACTAATGTCATTAAGTAATTAACCTAATTGTTGTTAAAGAATATAAATTTCAGTAATGGTTGGTGGGTTTGAATTCAAGTGAATGAGTTAGTTGCCTGGTCCTCTTTATGGGCTTCTGCATAGGTAATGCAAATACAAGCCAGAAAGTTCTTTCTTGAGAAAGGCATATGTTCCCTTAGATATATAACTGTGTCAACTAAACAAACAGACAAGCTGTAAAACTAGTTTGTATGTTTAAATCATAGCTTTATTATTTTAATAATTTCACATTATGGTTTCCAGTTAAAAATGGTGCAAATTCATATGTTAAAAAGTGCATGCCTTATTTTCAAATTCTTCATTCTTTAGCATTTTATTGCTCAAATAGGTAGGTAGGTAACAACAGTGTTTACACTGCATTTGAAAGATACTTAAATTTTTATGATTAAAAAATTCCATCAGGGAATTTATGGGAGGGAAAGTAGGCTGATCAGCAAAATGCACATTTTGAAATATTGAAGTATAAGCAACAGATGGCTGTGTGAAAGAAATAGTTACATCTTGAAATTTGCAGCTTTGGGGCTGCCTGGGTAAATGTAATAGTACCTTATAAAAGAAATATTTGTAGTACATACAATGCTCCTTCTTCTTTGTCTTTTTTTTGTGTGTGTGTGTGTTTGTGTGTATGTAATGTTTACATTAGTTTTTATCATTTGCTAAAATGTATATTAAATTTCTGAATTTGTCATGTATCAGTTTATCTATATGTATAATAGCGGTAAACAACGTGCTTTGCACCAACATTAAAAAGCTTTCTAGTGTGTATGTTCAACACATTATTCAAAATGAACTAAGCATTCTTATGACCTGTAATGACTTCATAGTTCTATCTGAACCTTGCATTTTAAGTCATTAGACTTAATGAAAAAATAATTCATTTGCAAAGGAAGAAGAATAATAGTGTTTATGTATTATTTCACAGCTCGAGTATTTGTTTCTGCCTTGAATTTTTTAACATAAAATTACATACATATTTATAAAATTATGTACCATAAGTTGATTGGTGTATAGACCAAGAGCTAAGAATTTACAGCAAAAATTTAATCAAAATTGAAAACTCATGTATAAGTCAAATTTAGCTATATATCTCCAGAGTATGATTAACTGGTCTTTTAACTTAGAAAATGAAACTAAAGATAACAGTCAAATCCTCATTCTTTTGAAAAATAAATAGAAATCTTTCAAAAATTGTTATATCAGCAAGTCCTTGAATGAAATGAAAGATGATATTGTACTCTAGGTGAATGACAGTAATGTTAGTGATGAAATAAAGGATTATGCCATTCACTTAAATTTGGCTGTAACACAGAGAGAGACATTCAAGAATTGCTTAAAAATTCTGATTCATTGTACTGATATTGAGAAGTTTGATTAACGTGTCAAATGATTAAGTAAAATTAAAATTATATTTTTTCACAATCAGTTATTCATTTTTGTGATCAAAATATTTGTTAAGTTATTTTAGATTCATATATAAGCTGATCCCAACCGTAAGTGTCAAAAATTTTTTTTTTCGCCTTACATACGAAAATATACAGTATCATAAAACTGCATAAATTGAAAATTATCAAAATTACTATTAAAATACTTCCTTATTTAAAAGATCATATCTAAAACTAAAGGAACTTTTTAATCTGATAAACAGCAGTCATGAGTTTTTAGGACCATCAGTAAAAATACTGAATACATCAGCAAAATACCTTCTAGATATTGTTTTTTGTTATTAAGCCTTATCTACTCTTGACACTAATTTAAATAACTTGTGATAAAAATTACACTTCATGTAAAATTTTGTGTATTATATGATATACTTGCATACATATATATAGAAGTTATGACAAATATTTATGTTATTTGCAAAATCGTGACACCTTCAACTCTTAGAATATAGAATACTTGTATATTTCGCTTAAATAAAAGGATACGAGAAAGGTTGTTTCCTATGGTACTGTCATAAGACTGGTTTCAGTTCTCTGTTAATATTTGTAATCCAAACATAAGTCTATAAATTCAAATGAACATCTGATCACATATTTTTTTCCCTTTAAAGTATTATTAAGAAGTTGATCTCAGTTTTTATTTTTAAAATTAATTATTGAATTAAAACATACATATTTATTATTTCACTCTCTTTTTAACTTTTTAGAGTTTCTTGACTTTTTTTTTTATTTCTTATCAGTTAAGTATATTGCTAAGATATTTCTGTTTTATATTATAAAATTTATCCAGCAATAAAATTAGAAACTTCAGCATGTCTCACATGTGGATATGTTGAATTTTCCATATGTTAGAAATTTTTATTTATTAACATACAGTTTTTCTGACAATGCTTATTAAAAGAGTTTTAAATTGTAAAGCAAATAATTTAATTTCTATGAAAATTTTGTATTTCTTTTTTATTATGAGTTTCTTAGTTTCAATCTGCCTTTCAAAATGGAAAAAAAAAAAAAAAAAAATTCATGTGAAGATCATTTGAATTGAGTGTTCTCAAAGCAAAATTTCCAACATATTTTTTTCATTCTGCTTCAAAATTGCAGTTATTAAAATGGCATGTTAATAGTTAAAATATAAAATAAGTATGAATTATTGTTGTGTATAATAAATAGTGTAAAATATTATTTGCCTTGATTCACTGTTTCATATAATTCATTCAGTATTGAATAAATGTCTAAAAGAAAGTTGTCAATTTAACTGTAATAGAGGAGTATAATTTTCGTATTAAAAACTGAAAAAATATTTTATTTTAAAATATGGAACCCCAACTAACTCTTCATATTCTACAGTAATGTAAAGAAGATTATTGTGAATTCTAAAATAGTAGACTTAAATTATTATAGAGGAAAATAAAATTCTAATAACTGAGATGTTTAGTAAAAGTACTTTTTGAAAATTTCTTAAATTTCACTGAAGAATTTCATTGCATAACATATTTGCTTTTAAACTTTGCTGAAACTCTTGTACTTCCATACTTCAGTTTATCAATTATTTGTGGCATACATTTGACAGAACTAATTTACATGCTCATTGAATATTTATGTGATACTCTTGGTGAGATGGTCTTAAAGTGGTTAATCTTCCTCTGTTGCTCAGAATTTTGTTTTATTTTTCATTTGTCATTATTTGGATGAATTCACTATTAGATAATACCTGAAATATTGACACTGTATATTAAATTTATGAAAATAAATCTAAAGTCCCCCCTTGCTAACTATGAATTTGATTATTTCTACATCTCCCTGAACAAAGTTTTACTCTCCGTATCTTTTTTTCATTTTCGTTCATGCAATTTATTTACTTGCTATTAATATTTTTGCAGTCCTAGACATTATAAGATATAAATATTTTTAAATGCAAAAACAAATTATACTTGTTGAGTTCTTAAGGAAAAAAGTTTGTTTACATCCTTTTCATTTCATATTTTCTTATATTTAGTATAAATACTACTTGATGTTTCGTGAATATTTTAAAAGGTGTATGGTGTGGTGAAGTAATTGCAAATCTTGAACAGCCAACATATCTTTAAAAAGCAAGTCAGAGTTACCTAAGTAGGTGCTAAGCCATGTGCTTGGGAAAAAAGGAGTAGAAATCATTCTGCCTTGTTATAAATATTTTGCAAAATTTCCTTGATTACAAGCAGTCTTCTGCAGAATTAAGAAATAAAACTGTTGCACAGTTGACATGCTATTCAAATACCAGTTGGAAATTAGTAACTGGGGTATTTAAAAATATCTTTTGAAACTCCTGTGCTGATATTGATTACATGAAAATAATGTGATGTAGAGTAGGCGCAGAAAGTTATCTATCCATTAAAATAAATTATAATTCTGGAACACTCAAATTTAATCATAATAAAATGCCATTAACATTTCTCATCTTTCGTATGATTCTTGAAGACAAGTGATAACTGAATGTCTGTAATGTTAAATAACATTGAAAACATCTATTAAAAAACATTCTGGCAATTCTATAGCATTCAAATGCATGCACATATTCAGTTGGATGGTTTAGTGATGTGCGAGAAGCATAATATTTTCTCATAAAACTAACATCAATCAAAACATGGATTTTGCATGTCTGTCAAGGTTTTAATTGTTATAAAGGATTAATTTGTAACCTGCACCTAGATTTGCATCAAATGAAACACAAAGCTGATTGTAGATTGTGTATAATTTTCTAAATAATTGCAGAATATATGTGGGTTCTTGTATAAAAGTGCTGAATTTAGAAATTAATCTAATTGCAGTCTTAAACTGAGACTAATTACGAGCAATTGATTTGGGCATATTTCATGACTTAATGGAGATCTCTGTCCATCAATGAGCAGTATTCTGTTTATACAGTCACATTTCTGTAAACAGAAACTATAATGCCAGTCTAAAATTGAAATATCCATAGTTTTGGAATTAAAATTGTTCAGCTGGTTATAATGTATTAATTTCAGTTATATATCAGAAGCATATGTTTTATGATGCCACCCCAACAGTATAGTGGTTACGGGAGCTGACTGCGATACCAACGGGCTCGGGTTCGAATCCCGGAGAAGGCATGGTTGTAAGTGTCTGTCCCTTCATAGGAGGCAAAGGTGGTCCACCTATTAGGTGTCTCCATAATAAAGTGACCACCATGTCTGGCCTCAGTAGTGGTCAAGTCAGCTGAGGGCCTGCTATTTGGGGGGGGGGAGTTTCATGATGAAGATGTGATTATTTTAAATTTAGTTATAAGTGCTATGTAATGATCTAGATATGTAATACAATAATGCAAATATGCTGTAAAATACTTTTTTAATATGCTGACTCCATATGAGGCTTAATTTTGTCCCTATTACATATTCTGAGGTTATTATCAAATTTTAATGAAATATTGTGCAATTTTTGTATCTGCAGTTTGTTCTGCTCTATAAAAACAAAGGAGTTTGATAAGTTATTATGTTTTATAGATTAGTAACATTTTTTCATTTTTTATCATAAGAGATATGAACTCATGCAGTTATTTTATTTTTAGCTTTTTTTTTTTCACAGTATATCATAAATCGTACCATAAGCATTACTGTATATTAATTTGTTAACATAGCAAGTAATTGTTTAATCATAATTCTAAATTCTAATTAATTTAT
>KK119400.1:373500-445019 GCA_000611955.2 Stegodyphus mimosarum
AAAAAACTCTAATTTTTTGCAGTTGTGCCTAGAAATACATCTACTTTAAGATGATGTTAAAAATTTCATAGGTTATAATTCAAAATTTTTTTCGAAAAATATATAAAAATTATTTAAAAATACAAATTTAAAAAATAAATCATAAAAAATGGGTGAATTTTATTTAGAATGAACCTAAATTTCTAATTCTAAAAGAAGGAATCAAGTAAGTTTAATAAAAAAAGGAGATATTAATAAATATATACCAAATTCAATTAACATTGAGGAGTTAAAATTTTGATAGCTAATATTTTAGAAACTACTCGTGCGATTTGTACAAAACTGGGCAGTTTGGCATAATTTGAGTCTTAAAATCGAAATATGTAACAAAATTGGTATGTTATTTCGGAAAAAGTCTGATTTTGTGTCAAAATACATATGTTAGAATAATGCTATATATAAATCTAATATATATTCAAAGTCGCGCTTTCGAGACAAGAGAAACACAAGTTGAATTTCGTCAATCGGCCGAGTAGAATGCGAGAAATAGTACTGCCCCCCTCACATTTTTTTTTTTTTTTTTTTTTTTTTTAAAAAAAAATAGATCAAAAGACATAGTTAGATGTCTTGCTGATGCTGCTAAATAAAAGAGACACTGTTTGACATTAATTAATTTATTATTTACATCATCTTTCTCATACCAATATACACCCCCCCGGTAACCTCTCACAATTTTTTTTTCCATACACAACGTTTTAATTTTTTTTTACTGTTCTGAAAACTAAATAGGAAATACCATGTTGTCAGCAAATCCATTTTCCTTTACTTATCCTCTTATTAAATTGGTAAATAACTTACATTTATCCCATGAATATAAATAACATTTAAATGGTAAGGATGATTTGATGACAAATTTTATAAAATATAAGTAGACTTGTCCTCCATCAAAAAAGTTCTTGAAAGAGTTTTTCACTTAAAGGAAGGCTTTGCGTAGTCATTCCTTTTAATTCAAAATCATGAGTAGTTTTCTGTTTTTAATAATTGTGTTCTTGTTTTAAATATTAGCTAAAAGTTAATAATTGGTACTATGACAAAATAGTTAACATTTTTCAGATTTTTCATATTTTGAAACTGAAACATGCTCTTTTCACCATGTATCATATGTTTGTGTTTTTATAAACAGAGAGAATTTTCATTTAAACTTATCTAAAAACCTCTAAATATCTTAGTAGGGAAATAAGTTAATCAGAAGGATCTTCATGATATTCAGTAATATCTTTTTATTAGAGGAATGTTATGCCTATATTAACACAAATGTAATTTTTAATTTCAAAAAGTGCATATTTATGTAATAGTAGAATTATAAAGTTAAAATAAAACTGGCATCTGAAGTACTTATTGCATTCATATTTGCCTTGCATTTTGCAAATTTTTATATTTTTTAAGTTTGTATTCTACTCCCATTGCTTTGTTAGAAACGTTCTTGAGAATTTTGTACATCAATTTGTCATTTTGGTGGTGGTTAAATATCACATGTCATTTTTTTATCTCTAGAGATTACGTTATTGCCAAGATGTCTAGTTGGCTTGAAAATCTATTATTATGTAAAATTTTTTAAGCTGCAGCTTTTGCCAAAGTAATACTTTTTCAGTCAAAAATTTCATTCCATATTAGTATGAAAATGCAATAATGTGATGTATCTTTTAAACATAAATGTATATTTATGTAACTCTGAAACATTTAATACAATTTTTATTCATAAAATTACAACAGAACTCTAAAATTCCATTTGCCATTTGCTATAAGTACATTTACCTTCGTTTTTTTATGTGTGTCGTTGATTTAAGTGGTATGAAAACATAGGACAGTATAGAATGTACTTAAGATCTATTAAATTAATTTAGATGGGCATATATGACATGTTTATTGGTGTACAATGAAAATAATTTATTTTATTCAGTTTAGATGTACAAATGAAAAAAAAAAGATTATGCACATTATTTTAAGTTTCTCCATAAAATAAAAATTAAATTTCTTTTTTTTTTTTTATTTGAATTGAGCATTTCATGTGTTTTGTGTAAATAATAATAACAATAATGATAATAATTTCATTGTTCAGCACTATGAAAATAGTAATTAAACTGTTCAATCTTTATTCAAATCTAAAAACTTTTTATTATATAGATGAGTTATGATTTTTGTTGTCAGGATAATTTAAGTTTTACAGGGTACGAAAATGAATTGTATCAATATAAGCACACAGAAAGCTCCGTACCTCATACTTTTCATTAATCATGAAAAATTAACTAATGCATCTTTTCCAAAGATTAATATATTTTGTTAATTAAACTTCAGTATAATGCTTGTTCTAAATGATTACTGTAATAATAATTTTGAAGTCTTTCATTAATTTACATTGTAAATCATAAGATGTGTGTTTTTGCCCTCTGTATTCTAAATTATTTTTTGAAAGTGAATTAGTAAATTATTATTTTTTGATGTTGTAAATCATAAGATGTGTGTTTTTGCCCTCTGTATTCCAAATTATTTTTTGAAAGTGAATTATTAAATTATTATTTTTTGATTGATATTCTTTGTTACGTTATAAATAATTTTTTATAGAAGATTATAAGCATCTTTGTTTGGAAACTATTACATCACTTTAAAGCAAAAAAGCAGATAAAAAAATTTTATATAATTTACATACATCTGATTATAATAACATAATAAACATAATATACGATCCTTTCTTTTGATGTCAAAGTAGGCCAAGCTAATGATTATTCCTACTGATAAAAGTTTTAACTATTTTATCCAGTTTAGCTCATAATAATATGGATTAGGCAGTATCTTGTAAGTTATAGATAGTTTATGTACAAAAAGATTTGTTTTGGATTGAAATATTTATCCAGTGTTATAAAAAGAATAAGAATTAATAAAAAGAAGTGCTGGCTTGTAATATTTTGGTAAGTATATTAATTAAAACTTTATTTCTGTGAAGTTCTGTTTTTAACACTGATGATGAAAGTAGTTTTGATGCCCATTATTTGGAAATATTCAGCCATTATGAGCTGAGGAATATCTCGTACATTAATAAATACTCTAGTACCTTAAGATAAGACTGAAATTTTAGGCGCTGAATTAGGTTTTTATGTAACTGTGCATGTATAATAGATTTGAAGTTTAATATTTTGATGATCTTTTAGTTTTCAATGCAATGAAATAATATTTTTAGTTCTTTTAAAAAATTAATTTTGTTTTATATTTGGAACTAATCTATTATATAATGAAGTAGGTAATTGTAAAAAGGAATGAGTAGTAAAGTGATATGTTCACTCATAAGTGACAGAAAAATATGTAGAGAAACTGCTTCCATTCCTCAAAAAATAATTTAGAAGCGGCAAAATTTTTCAAGATTTTTTTCAGAAATATTAAATACCATTTTGTTAAATGTGCACGTATATGTGTGTAAATCACTATTGTAATTTAATTTTAAAATTCTTTTTTTCGTGTGCATGTGTGCATATGAAATTGTGATAGTGTTTTAAGTAATACAGAAAATGATGAATAAAATCTGCATTAACACATATAGGAAAAAGACTTACTCATGTAAAAAAAATTATTATGCATAACAGTACATGAAAGAAAAAGATTGTATGTCTTCAAAATCATTATGGTGCTAAGTTGCTGTCAGTATTTTAGTCATATGCTTATTCACTTTTTTTTTAATAGATAGACTTCTGATAATTCTGTGTCATATAATTTTTAGTGATTATAATTAATAAATCGCTCTCTATGTCTTAGATCGCCAAAGTAATGATTTAGGCTTAGATCTTCAAACAAATTTGGACCTTGGTGATGATCATATGGATACTGATGATTTAGTTCCAAGTTTACAAGTAAGTTCTTTTTTATTATTAATATTACCATTTTTAAATCTGTATAACATTTTTTAACTAGAAAAGGAAAAGAAAAAAAAAATAAGAGAAAGAAGTTTATGTAATGGGTATTTATAAATGGAAGTAGAATATAATTGAATAAGAGAATGAATATAAATTTTGAATTAACTATTGTTTAAATAGATGTAAAATGTTATTGAAAATGGATTTTATCTAAAAAAATGTCCACAGAAATGCATTTGAATTTTGTTCACTCTTTGTTAAAATTTTATTAATTAGTTAAAAAAAATGCTCTTAAATACTTGAGGTTTTCATTTAAAGTGCTTTATCATATATCCATTGGAAGAAAAAATCTGTTTTTTCTGGCCTGTTAATTTATTAAAATTTTGGTATTAATATGTTTGAAACTGGTCTGTTTTAACTATATTTCAGTACACACCCTTGATATATAAAATTAAGCTTGTTTTGTGTTGCAGAAATTTGTTATGTTCAATTTAATAACTCTTCCTTATTCAGAATAGAAACATTGAATGTGCAGATCAGTAATAAATAGAAAGGCTTATAATGGCTCAAATTGAAAAAGAAATTTCTACCAAATTTAGAAAAACAAAAAACATATTTCATTTTAAATTTAAACCCCATAGTAAAATACTTTAGATAATATCGAATGACCAATTTAGTATTGCTATGGAATTTACAGATTGCCAAAATTAAAATTCAGCAGAGTAAGAACAATGCAGCAGCTTTTTGTGTGTTAAAAAATATTGTTTTAATAGTTTTAATTTATATATCTCTCTTGCTTTTCTATACCTATATGTAGTACTTATATATACCTTTCCTATGCCTATATTTTCTATACCTATATATTATAATAAAAAATAAAAAATTAAAATGTTAGTAATTTTCTGAATTAAGTATATTAATGCAAGCTTAGCTAATAAATGTTGAGAAAACAGTCAGTTGCAGAAATTAATGTACTTTAAAAAAATATTGTTGTGAGCTGCAGATTCATTGATGTCTCTTTAAATAATCACTTCAAATAAGCAGGAAGAAATTTATGCTTTATTAGAAATGAATCAATCCACAGCAAAAACTAGTAGCTGTAAATAGCTCAAGGAGAAAGCAGATATTAAAATAAATGCTTCCTAAGCACACAAGAAGTATTCTAAATTCTCAATATCACTCAAAGGGTAAATTCTGGAGTTCTGCTATCTCTTTTTGAACCAGTCTCGCAGATGTGAATAACAAATTACTCTTCTTGTGTCAAAGCTGTTATTTATATGGTGTAACATGAGTTTGTGGAAGCTTTAAGAGAAAGTGGACCTAGGACTTTGAATATATGTTTCCCAGAAAGTCACCAGATTGACAAAAAAATTGACAATTGTTGTCAAAGCCCATATGGAACATGCAATTACACTTATGTTTTAATTGAACTATTTATATGACTGCCCTGCAAAAGTCTTGTCAAGAAATTTTGTATCAGGGAAAGGGGGGGGAGACCCTTGGATCCATTCCACGGGATGTTTTCCATCAAAATAGGGACTGAGTTTCAAAGGTTTAAATGTAAGAAGATTCTATGGTTTATAGCTGTAAAATTAGTCACATCATGTGGTGCACTGTGGGCAGCATTCTCAGTGATGAGACAATTAAGACCAATGTGTATTGGCTATTCCTGATGAATGCATTAAGTTGTAAGTGTTTGGCCATTCAAAGCAAAAACAATTTAAAAATCGTTGGATAGTTGAAAGATCTGCAAACCTGTACAGGAAATAGGCACCTATATCAAAAATATGTGGCCACAAATTCAAACACAAAACACACTCAAAATAGCATTCACACACAAAATAAGCCCTAGAACTATTATCCTAATGCAAAAACTCAACAATTAAATAAATAAAACTGTAGCACAGTATCACAACAATAATTTAAAGTAACAGTTCATTCATAAAGATGTAAATATTTAGAGAAATTTACTAATCTGTGTTTTATATTTGTATAAAAGCACAGGAAACTGAACTATTTTATTTGAAAAGCAGAGGATGGTTAGTGAATAACTCCATATCAGTTTTTAATTCATTAATTTGTGCATTTGACTGTTTATGTTGATAAATGAAGACCTTGCAAGCTTCTTTTACTTTCAGATGGCCTTTGATTTTTGCTTATCTTTTACTATTTTAATAATTTACATAATAGAAGCAAAATGTAATTCCACACTGATTTAAAAAAAACAATAGAATAGTCATATATTGACAATCCAGTATAAACCATTCATTTCGTGATAAAGGAACTCTCATCATATTCTCAACAAAAGTGAAACTTTGAACAGAAATGTCAGAACTGAAATATATTACACTCATTTTTATCAAACTTTAATTCCTTCAGATGAAAAGGGGTAATTTTGTATTATATTTTAAATTTTCAATTGTTTCGTTTATAACTGATTTTGCTCCTAGCAGTGGCCTATTAATATAGATTTCTGCAACTGACTGTTTTCTCAACATTTATTAGCTAAGCTTATAAATGTTGAGAAAAATAACATGTAATTTAGAACTAGGTTTTTGAAGCATTATTTTATTTTAAAATTATATAAAACGTTTTTAATTATCTGTTTTGAGTAAGTTGAATTTTTAAACAAACTCCAAATGTGAATTTCATAATTATAATTATTTATTAAAGCTCTTCATTTGTGTTCAATCTTTTTTAACTGAATTAAAAAAAATAATATAACATGTAATCACCTCACCTATAATAAATTTTGAAACTTTGGTGAAGGGGTCAGGAGCAGTCATTTTAAATACTTGCTGGTTGGGAACCATAATCTACTGAGTAGCATGATTTGTCTTTTATATTATCTGAGATTTATTTCCATTTTGTGTGCATTATCCCATTCTTTAAAACTCTTCTAACATCATATTTTTAAACTATTAATAATTTTTATTTTTGTTCAGTGACTTGTTTAAATGGTATTTTTCTTTCAACTCTGTATATGGAAATAAAAGTATATTGACCAAGTTGAATTACTTAACTTATTTGAGGAATTTTACAAAAAAATACTTTGAAAAATTTTTGGAAACTGTTTGAAGAATGTGCAATTAACAACAGAGCCTGCAAATTTTAAAAAGGGAGGAGAAAGAAAAAGCAACTTTTGAATGTTCAGAATTGTAAATTATTTATAAAAACTCTTTTATCATTTTCCAGCATGAAATGTACACTGAAGAGCAACTGAATTAGAGATAGCTGGCATTGTGTAAATTTTTAGCTGTGCGCAAGCCTGGAAGTGACTTGCAGATGACATAAGCAGCAGTTTAACAAGATAAGAAATGATGCTTGTGGTATAAGAAATAGGCGAAAGCAAAATGGGTAAGAATACGGATCTAAGCACATTTGATATCGTGACCAAATTGTCAGGGCCCAACAAATGGGTCACTCTATTTCAGAACTAGTGCAAACATTTGGATTTCCACACACCACTGTGTCAAGGGTGTACCACAAGTATGTTTATTCCTGTAAAACCATCCCTTCCAGGGTCAGTTGTCATGGATGACAGTGTGTGAATGATCGAGGTCATTGTCACCTACTCCGCATTTTAACAGCAGATACACAGCCAATGTGCAACAGATCACCTGCCAATTTAACCCTGATGCTCAGCAATGTGTAAGCTGCCATACCATATGAAATTCTCTCCTCTCTATGGAGTACAGGAGTCATCATTCTACAGGAGTCTCTCTACTGACTGCTCAAAACATGATGCAACGATTAGCATGGACAAGGGAACATCACCATTGGACCATTAAAGTGAGGGAAAATGTAGCCTGTAATGATTAGTCAAGATTCACTTTGGTACATGCCAATGGCAGAGTATGTGTATGGCGTAAACCACATAAAGCAATGGATTCTTCTTACCAGCTGGGTATTCTGCAAGCTCTTGTTTGGAGAGTATTCAGATGGGCTGAAGTAGGATACCTGGTACGTGTGATATGTCTCACAGGTGAACGTTACCAGAATAGGATATCTTTGACGACCATCTGCTCCCATATGTTAATTTTCGAGAGTCCATTATAGAGATTGTTCAAGAGTTGAGATGTGTATGGCTTCCCATCACTTTCACTGTCTTGTCGAGTCCACACCAAGATGAATCGCAGTCATTATCAAGGCAAAAGGTGGTGCTACATGCCACTAAGCAGTTATCCCTAATTCAGTTGCTCTTCAGTGTACATAGTCTGTGGAAATGTCTTTTTGTTTTAAATATCTATCATTATTAGGAATTGTCAAATTTACTTGTGCCTTATATTTTCGAGTTTAAGTGGTTAACACATCCAAGGAGCAGTTGTAGGTTCCTTGGTTCAAATCCTGGCAAGGGTATAAACAAATTTTCACATCTTTTGATCTAAAAAACTTATTAGTCTCTGTAGTGGTACTCAGATTAAAATGTGGTGGATGTGACCACAGGATGCTATCAATTGGATCTTGTGTTTCTTCCAAATCACCTTTTGAGTGGGCAGAATGTAAGGAATTTTTACTTTCCCGTGCATGAGTTGTCATATAAGTGGTTAGCAGACCCAGCTAGCAGTTGTAAAATAACATCATTCAAATCCCAATGAGGGCAGAAAATATTTTTAGTTTCTATGGTATTTAGCACATGAATGATAAATTGTTAAGAGCATAAGTATTCTGCCACAAGGCATCGTCATTGTTAATATTTCCAAAGGAAGGCAAAAACTTAAGTATCAATATACAAAAGAAAAAAATTATAGTGATATCAATATTGCAGATTTAATGATAGTAACTCTTAGCCACTTTTGCTCATTCAACTTAAGTCTGACTTTTGTGGTTTGTGTTATCAACAAGCCTAGTGATCTAGATGGGTTCATATTTGAGATTAAATTCAGTCAAATTAAAAGAGAAATATTGTAAATGCTTTAATTGTTTTAATTGCTATGTAGTAACAACCCATAAGTATGTGAATGAGATTCAGTATTATTCAGATCTGTCATATGCTCAGGAAGTTGGTGAATGCATATTAAGTGTGATTAATGTATCTAAAAAAATCATCAATTACATATTTTTTCCATCATAAATTTAGGTGAAATATTGCGATAAATGGATGTATTATATAAAACTGTAATATATTTTTAGTTCGATATATTTCTTAAATTACAGTTTCTTTAAATCTCTTTTTATAATATTCTACAACTGATTTTTAAACTTTTGTTTGTCTTTGTCTTTCATAGGAAGAACTGAATGCTGATATACTGTCTGATGTGGAAGCTTTGTTAGCAGCCAATAAAGATAGTGTACTGACTTGGCTATGAGATAAAAAAAATAATTAAAAAAACAAGAAAAACAGTGCATAGTGCATAATATATGAAGAATATAGAGATAGCGATGACATGTGACTGTTTTGTTCACTCGCTAGATGGAGAACTTTTTGAATGAAGAGGATTGTTTTCGGATGCTCTTAGTTGTTGCCCGGTAAAAGTTTTCTTGGCTACTGTACCATTTTCTTTTCGGTTTTAAACTTGGTAGTGGTATAGTGATCAAAACTGTTAATTATTCTAAGTCTTGATAATTATGTTGTAATTATTACTTCTTGATTGCTTCATGTATATTATTTTAAGTTATCCAAGGAAACTTTTACTAGATATTTAGTCTTCCAAATAAAGGAATAGTAATATGGGAAATTAGATCAAATGTTTGGGATTGTTTTAATTTTTACTTATATTAAATATATTTTTGGATTTATTAATATTATTTGAATGTTTTAAACGCTTATATACTTTATATATTATTTCTTTACATCTTGCATAAATTGAAGATATTTGTTATGACAGGTGTCCCATATATTCATGTTACATTAAAATATGCTAAACTTCTGAGCAAATTAAAATTTTTATGCATATATAGCGATTATGATTAGCATATAAAAAGCATACTAAAATTTACCATAAAATGCATGTTTGGGAAAAGTGTAAATGAAAAGGATCACTTGAAAAAACTCATAAAAAATTAATCTGTAGCTGTGCTTGAAGTGTATTATTATTTTGTGTGTGTGTATAGTTTTGGTATTGTTACATGAAAATATGATTTAGCTTTGTACCCAGAAATTTGTAAATGATGACGACCACACTTCTGCCCAGAAATTTAAATCATATGCATTATCAAATGGTAAAAGTATGTGTGTAGTGCCTCTTTTTGCTGTTTAGAGGCTTGAGTGTCTTTATTTCTCCTTAGCTAAAATATATTTTATCCCCCTGTTCAGCACTTTGTAGTATAAAAAATTACATATAGAAGTATTTAGTTTTAGGGGAGGGGATGAATAAAGTAAAATAAAGTTCATCACATAATATTGTCTGAAATGAAAATTATGAATTTTTCTATGGGGTACCTGTATGGATTCAAATTAGCCTGTAAATTTAAATATAAGTGTAAATTTTTATTAATTCAAACTTTTGCATTTTATGTTGAGATAAAACAAATCAAATGTTCACAAATAATTTCTTTAAAAAATATTATAAAGATAAATTTAAAATTGAACCCCTGCTTCTCTTTTATTTGGAAGACTAAAAATTGAAAGGTGTTGGAAACAAACAGTATGACCATTTGCTCACCATCAATAAGCTACATGCTGTATTTCTTCTAAGTTCCATGTTTTCATTTATACAGATTCATCATGGTTTTGTGCTCAAAACTCAGTGCCTTGTCTTTTTTTCATACATGCCACTGCTTTCATCCATCATGCATGTATTTTAGCACAAAAATTCATATATTTTTGACCTGAGTTTTTTAAGCCATATGATATTAAAGGAATCACTTGGAAATTTAATTGAAATCTGAATGAATTTTGTAATGTGACTTACAGGAAAAAGAATTTAGATTAATATTCTTTGCAGTGTATCATGTAAAGATAAATTTTTTAAAAATTGTATAGATAGTATTTGTGTTAAGGTTATTGTATATTTAATGTTTATCTTCCACTTTATTTGGAATCCTTGAAAAAATTTTATGTATATTTGTTATTAAGAAATTAGTAATTAGAATGACTTGTAATTGTGTGCCAGCTCTTGTTTTACCAGATTTAAATCTTATGAATATTTTTAATTAATAATGATAAATGTTTATTCTAGGAAAACCCTACAAAATTTTATCTCTAGGCTGGTTACCTTTTCTTATTACCATAAAGTTAACATGGGTTTTTTGTTTGTTTATTTGTTTTACTGTTAATTCATTGTGTTTAAGCTTTCATGTGCTTTTTCTAAATTCAGATCAAAGACTGGTTACGAATTCAACTACTAATGCACTAGAATAGAGAAACAGTCAAGTATATAGGAAATTACAAAATCAAAATATAAGAGCTAATGTATATAAGAAATAGAAAAACAATAATATAAGTGAGAAATATATTTTAGACAAAGCAATATACAGTAAGAAATATATTGCTTTTTCATTCTTAGCACATTTTGTTATGCAGGTTCATAAATAGTTGAAACATCCTCTATTAAATTCCTAATAAATGTAAATATGAAAGAAAATGAGAGATGGTACACAAGCTAATTTGTTATTTTAATGTCCTGTCACCTTCCTCTGTATGAAAATTTCCATGCACGCTTGCACCCTGACAGCACAAGCATCAGCATGTAACTTTCAGTTACATGGAGCAAGGTGCTCATCTTAATCAAGAGAGGCATAATAAAAAAAATACTCTTTTTATTTTCCTTATTTTATGTATTATAAATATTTTTTTTATTAATATGAAAATATCATCAGTAATGAGACATAATCATGAATGTCTTTTATCAAATTTTTTAAAAAATTCCTGTGAAATTTTTGAATTTAAATCTTTTATAAAAAAATAAATGCAAACTATATTTCTTACTTTGCAATGTAAACGGTATAATTTTTTTAATAATAAATGCCTCTCAATGGGTAAGACTTACTACTTCTTGTTAATCCTGCACTTTTGCACTGTGTGGCCACATGCAAGAAGCATTTGGTTAAGTCTATATTTACACCTTTTGCATTTTTACTAATTATCATCTGGAATTTTCTATTAGTGAATTTTAAGAAATGAATAAATTTTTTAATTATTTAACATTTCAGATAAACATTAAATATAGTTCCTTAGCTTGTATAAAAATTGATGGGATAGATTGTTACTGAAAAGCACAGCTTGTGATTTCTGTGCCTTAGTAATTAAGCAATATTGAGTGTGATAATATATTTAAAATCACTGTCATTTATAAACCACTTTTATGAAGCCTTTTTTCTATGTAAATTTTTTAAAAAATCATGTTGAATGTACTGTTGTAATGTAATTGACGAATCTATTATTGTTTGTGAAAGTTTTTATGTAGTTAATATTCTTGCCTAAGCTATTTAATTCAACAGCTGATTTATATATTGTTTATGATCACAGTGTTTTAGCTGGAGATTTTTATTAAAATGCCCGAGATATTTAGTGGTTCAGAATGAAATGCATATTTTAAAATTGGTTAACATTTAGGTGTGAAAAGTCGCATGATTAAATCAAAAACACTATTGATGTACGACTCTGTTTCATGTTTTTGCTAAATTAAAAGAAATTTTAATAAATTCTGTTATGTCTGTTCAGTGTAACTAGTTATCATCCTCCTAGTTCATCAGTGGAAAACAGAAGTTTTCATGTACTAAAAAAAATGCATGTTATTTACAATAAAAACTGTTCATCAAATTGTCTGTTTTATTTATTTATTTATTTGTGTAAAACTAACTTTTTCCATTAGACATATGTCTTCAAGCATTGGTTTTTGAGATTAAAACAAAATTTAGAAAATTGTATATTATAGTATATCATTGATCTGTTAAAAGTAATCCCCAAATTTTAATTATGATTGTATAAGTACTGTAGAAAGTTAAGTAGTATAATAATATAAATTTTTTATACCTTTTGAAGCATAAAAGATTGATCCTTTATACAACTTCAGTGTTATAAGCAGAATGTTTGTAGTAAATCCGAATTCTGTAAGCAGCAAGAAGAGAGGTTGCGAGTTTATACTATATTTACTCGCATATTCCTCTTTCCTTCTTTTTTTATTAGTTTTGTCCTATAAAAATTGAGAAGGGAAAATTATGCAAATAATTAAATTTTGAGAGATGGTTACAGTAAAAACATAACAAATTAAAAGTAGTCATGAATAAACTGCAAGTAGCTATCACAATATTATTTATTTAAAAGAAACATATGTAGTCACAGAAATATAGAATACATAGTAGTATTAATATTACAATATCTAATAAGATATATTCCATTACTTCTTTTCTGTATCTCGAATCTCATCCACTCTTATTGTTGTCTATTGCTACACTCAGCTTTAATATTACAATATCTAATAAGATATATTCCATTACTTCTTTTCTGTATCTCGAATCTCATCCACTCTTATTGTTGTTCATTGCTACTCTCAGTATTAATATTACAACATCTAATAAGATATATTCCATTACTTCTTTTCTGTATCTCGAATCTCATCCACTCTTTTTGTTGTCCATTGCTACTCTCAAGGTCTCAAAGCATTTAATGCTGCTAGAACTGCTGTTTATTTGTCTGGTACATCTTGACTGAGTATTAGATAGCCTTGCTGCCTTGAAGCTCTGCACTATTATTGCTTCATCAATCAGAGCCCGTACATCCATTTTAAAATTTAAGGAAGCTTTATGAATGTCTAATGGAAGAGGAAATTTACCTGAATATTTAAAGTATTTTCAGAGCCTTGTACTAAAATTCTGGATGGAAAATCAAATGTATTTTGACTTATTTTTGCATTACTAAGACTAATATTGAATTTTATTAGAAGCTAAATATAAATGTAACTTTCTAATGAAGAAGAATTAGAATACTACATTTTTTTATGATGCTGTTGCGAAATAAAACTTTTTCTCTGAAAAACTAATGGGTATTTTTTGGAAGTTAGACCTTGTTTACTTCAAAATTTGCCTTAAAAATATTAATCGTTTGTCACGTTTAAGGAATAAACTTTCTGCTATACTTCCCCAAACATCAAAATGGCATTTTAAAATAACAACAAAAAAACATTGTTACTGAAACAAAGTGTTCGCCCTCTTGCCCGAATGGGTGTTAGCCAAGAAGAGCTATTAGTCTCGAAATGGCATTTTGTGTCGAATCACTTTAAATGTCCAAATCACTTTTCAAATTGTTGCCACCAAATATTATCACCTGTATTATATTTAAAGAAACTAAGTAATGAAGAATCTATGTGACTGTATATATTTTCTTGCATTGTGAAAAAACAATGGTAGCTAGTCATCAAATTTTGAATAACATGGTTCTCCACCCGAACATGGGACCCTGGAAGCCCGAATTTGGAATTTATTTTGTTGTTTCTTTCATATTCTCTAAAACTTTAATGAAATTTTGATTAAAAGCTTAACTCTCTCAAAGCGAGCAGTGGCAACACTGTGGGGAATAAAACATTTTTATCTCCATCGTGAGAGACTATCTATCAGAAATTCTAAAGATATGTTGTTTTTAAATATTTTTAGCCCAAATACTCCCGAAACATATATTTGTAATTGAAAAAAGAAAAAAAAAGGCCCCTTTGGGCATAATATAAAATCTGAAAGCTTTTAGATTTAATTTTTATTTATTTATTTTTAAGTAACAGGCCAATTACAAATATATTGTTATATAAATATGTCTGTAATCACTGTTAAGTTAAAAAAAAAAGATTTAGTAATTGTGCATGAAATAATATTGCCATAATATTCAAAAATTAATGGCCCATATGTTCTTGATGATATATCAACTCATTCAGAGTAAGTTTTAGGTGTTTTTACTTTGTAGTATGAATGAATTTCATTCTGTTTCCATAGCTTTTATTCTACACATGAAAGAGATTTGTGGCAATATTTGACTGTTTCATGAAAACGGTAACCAGAGATCTCTGTGCTGGTCTAAAATGAATTTACGTGAACTGTATTGAAGTCTCTGACTTTGGCAACTAATGAAACTGTAAGAAGATTTTATTTAATATAATTTTCTCTAAGAAAATAATGTAGTTAAACAATGGGTAGTAACTACGTCACAAAAATCATGTAACTTTTATTCTTTCATAGTGGGAGAAAGATTTATTTATTTCAGGATAGTCAAAACTCAATCTCATTAAGTTGTTAAAGCTGAGGATAAAATGAAGAGATTGTTTCTTACATTTATCAGAGAACATTCTTGACACAGGTGAGTCTAACGACAAGGAATGTTTATTGCATCAATATTTTTTGACTTTCTAGAATTCTCTTTACTGTTTCTATGTTATAATTTAAATGAAACTTCAAAAAAAAAATGAAATATACTTTTAAAAGTTAGAATATTTTTTAGGTAATAATAAGTTTAAAGACTAAGTATTATATGGAAGAGTTGTTTTCATTCTAGAAAGCCTTGGGTTGCAGTGATTACTTCCAAATTTATTTTCTCTCATTTCCCTTGTATATTTTTCTTAAAAATTTAGAAGCTGCTTCAGATGTTTATAGGAAAAATTCATTAAGATATATAGGAAGAAAGTGCAGTGAAAGATGAGTATTGAAAAGAAAGAGCATTACTGACTTCTTTTATTCTCTAATATTTGAGGCGTGAATTGATATTAGTTTATGTAAACTGAAGTTAACTATGATCACATAAATTTTTACATTTCAAGTGATTTTTCTGAACAAATGTCAGCAAGTGCTTTGTGTAGTTTATTTTTTTTAAATTGGCAAAATATGAAAATAAATAATATGAATAGGAATAAAACGGTAAAATGTGAATATAATAAAACACGAAAATAATAATGAAATAAAAGTCATATTTAGATACAGCATTGTGAAATTTGTCAGAAACTAAAAAATTACAGAAGGAAAGGAAGAATATTTTTAACATTCTTCTCGAGAGTATTGTGCTATTTTTCCAGTCCATGATGGTACTGCATATAATAAGTATAATTCAAAATTTTAAGAACTCCAGTGTGAAAAGTTCACACAATTTTTACTCATTTTCGTTATACAGCATTAACCTGTTTGATAAGTAAATTACAACAATAATGAACAAAAAGTGTCCCTGTACTGAAGATGCTAGAAATTATCACCATATTCTTCAGCACACAAATTTGTATGGTGACAGACATTTCTCACCACTTTGCTCAAAATATTGATTTGGAATATTGCACATACTGTTTATAATGTTTTTTTGCACAAGCCTTTCAAGTTCTGATACATCCATGATACCGTGACTGTTCTTTTTTCAAACCTTTTTTTTGCCGTGTTTTATTTTGCCCTATAATGTACATCATCACTTCACTGACGTCGAACATATTTATAACAAACGGCAGTACTCACATGCATTTCCCGTTATTAGAGTAAATAACTGACTATGTTTGAAATTTCAAATTGTTTTGTCAGCTATTTCAAATTCTTACGTGATGCATATTTGAATCAAATCTGAGATAAACTACAACTATTTGCATATCTGAATGCACTGTTATGCTGTTATTATCTAAAGGGAAAAGTAGTTTTTGCTTAGTGGTTTGGCAAATCTGTTATTCCTCAAAATGCCATAATATTTTAGAGAATCGCCTAATCCTTGGAGGATAGATGCATTCCTGTCTCCATGATTTTAGCATACAACATCAAGCAATAGTTTAAACTATACAATTAGCATTTTATAGAAACAGGTTAATTATAATGTCATTGTTTTCATTTATCTATTGAAAGCAGAGCTTAATTTCTAAAATTTAGAAGTGCTGGAGACCTTTGGAAGACTGTCAGGAACGAAAATAAATAAATGAATAAAATGGCTAGTAAAATAATTAATAATTAAACAGTTAAGTGCTTAATTATTAAAATTAAATAATTAATTATTAGAATAATTAAACGATATTAAAATTTAATAAAGAGATAAATAATAATATAATAAGCTAGTAAATAAATTTTAAATAATTAAATATTAAAATAAAGTATTGAACCTTGACTTATTTTGGATTTTCAGCTGGAATTATAATTTCACGCAAAAAATAAGAAATACCTCTACCGGTGTCGGTTTTAATTTAAACTCTAAATATAATGTATTAGTTCAAGGGATGATAGAAATAAAGACCATTCTTTTTCCAGCAGACCAATAAAAAACGTTAAAATAGTTAAAGCGTCACTAATGAAAATAAACAGAATGTTCTAAACATTAAGAGAATATGGAGAAAATTTTAACGGACTACCTGTTTGTATGAAAACAAAAAGAGAAGAGTTTAAAATTTTCTGGCCACTGTTTCCTCGCAATATAATTCTAGCTGTCAAGCAGACTATGACAGGAAAACAAATTTTCACCGAATCCGAGGGTTAGCTGAAAAAAGAGTAACAAGTGACAATTTTAATTTCTCCCTCTCTTTGGTTACATGGTTCCAAAAAATCTGCAGGTGCTCTTTTCCGCGGGAAGGTACTAGCGTTGGAACGAAAAGTTTATTGGCTGTCATAAATTCGATGTATTTTCTGGAGAATAAGCATTTGACATATTGGCGAACTCATCTCTTTCGTTAAAAAGTCTCGACCTCCATTCAAGGATTTGTTTCCCAAGGAAAGAGAAGCATGCGTTCAGAAGTTGGAATCGATTTTTAATATAAATTTTATTAAAAATAAAATTTTCGAGATCAGATTTCTGCTATAATTGTTGCTCAGTTGCATTAAAAAAGTGTCGGAGCCTTCTTATTTAGGGCTCCAATGGGCTTCGGCTAAAATTATGATTTATCCAAAAACTAAGGCTCCGGTGGGCTCCGATGCAATTTAAACTCTGATTGAAAGTAATCTGTAGTTTTTTTTTTTTTTAAATAATACAAAAGAACTAATAATTTTAATTGTTTGCTTTTTTTTTAATCTGAATATTTGTGTTCCTTTGTAAAATTTTAATTTCTGTGTAATACATTATTTATTCATTAACTCCGAATATCTGTATCCTTTTCCAATGTTAATGAATTTTTGAAAAAATTGGATTTCGAAACTTTTTTGATATTGTTCATGCAGTAGAAATCCATTCAAAGTAGCAAAAACTGATGGTCAGGTAGTTGATAAAGCAATTCTTTAGTCTTTTTGGAATGAATATATATAAAAAAATTTTCATGTCTCTAATTTTATCTTTTACTGCATACTTAAAGCATGCCGATAAAAATGAAGGAAGAAATTTCATTGTGTTACACAATATGTCCGAAAACTGGCATACGCCATACTGAGTATATGCCTAGTATATGTGAAATTGCTTTCTATTTATATATTTATTTTTATTTTGAGACTTCAAGATGAATGATGCAAAGTATGCTTTCAACTTATCTGAATTGACAGAAAATCGTTTTTCACTTGCTTTTCTAAAAAAACTGTCCTCCTTCTCTGTTTCTCTCTCTCTCCCTTTTTTGTTGCTGTTATTGTTTTTACTGATTTTTTTTTTTTCCTCTGCTTTTTCCATGACTTGCCTATATGACTCATGACTTGCCTCCACATGTATTATATTAATTCATCTGTTCCAAAATCTGTTTTCAGTACTTTTTAAAAAAATCAAGGGCTTATCATGTAGTCTATGCAGATATGCAGGCATTCATTCTAGATAAGGGGTTCTTTACCAGGGGGAAATTCCCCTCCCTAGGGAGGAATTCAGGTCAGCCTTTCATGCAGATGTTTTATTTTCATTTATGAATATGAAAAACGGCTTTTATTCGAGTTTTCCATACGTTTTCTGTACTTTTTGTTACTTAATTTATAAAACACATTAGAAAATAAATCTAAATAAATATACGTCTGTATTTTTCAAGTTTTGGAAAGGAGGGAGGTGATGATCTAGCAATGGTAAAAGGGGTGCATGAGGCAAAAAAGACTGAGCTGTTTTAAATGCTTCCTTAAAAGTTTTTTGCTGAAAAATTTTCTTTTCTGTCTGAAATCCAGTCATTTGATTTCTTTAGCACACTGAGAGAAACAACCAACCACTGTTCGATAAATTATATTGTTTTTTTTCCCCCAATTTACGCAGAGTGTTGCTATTTTAATTCCGTTACTACTAGGAATCTGATTGCTTATATAATCATATGAGAATCAAACCATTAAAGCGAATGTGATTATTTGTGCAGTAAACTTAAATGAACCTCCTATATTTCTTACCCTGTGCAACATTCATTATTGGTACCAGATTATTTTTTCCCAAATCAAGTAGATGAAATTATTAATTGTGTAACAGAAACTACAATATTTCCCTTGTATAAGATGCACTTTAATTTTGAAACCCGAAAATTTAAAAGCATGAGGGATAATTTGGTTTACGGATTGATTTTTATTGGCTTGCTGGATTACAATTTAATAGAAAAAAATATTACATGCAATCATTGAAATCAATGCTTATTCAGTATACAATTCGTCCTCACTGTAAGAACTCCCATTCGTTAGCTGGGCCTCATCTGTGGCTTACGAAGAATCACTGTTTTCATATATTGCCTCATCCTCAGTTCCACCTGTGAAATTTTGGGATGCCACACTTTTTAAAATACTTGACAACAATCTCAATTTTGACGTTATCTCAGGGTGTTTTCACACAAGTACAAACTTCTCTTGGCTTCTTCACTCTTCCTGCTGGTGTCAAATTGTCCACAGACGACTTCATCATCCATTCATTCCATACCTCTCTCAATGCAGCTTTGAAGGGTTTGTTAATGCTAACATCAAAAGGTGGGAGCTGGGATGTCAAGTCTCCAGATATGATGCAGGTTTTTTCTCTTATCTGTTATGCGTGCCCTGAACTGATAAAGTACCAACAGAATAGGTCGCGTGAGATTCTCCCCGGTCTTCTGCTCCAAACTTCCTCAAACTTTATCTTCATATCATCCAACCCTTTTCATGAACATGAACAATCGCTACTCGAAGAATGACTTATTTTGCGTTGAAAATCAACATGGGTGGCAGCTTGATTCCATCACCTCAACAAACTAGAACAGCTATACAATGTTTTCATGTCCATTTGTCTTTACAGTTAGAGTCTTCATCCGCTTCTTATCAACAGTTCTTTTTGTTTGGGGCATCAAAGTGAACGGGAACTTCGTCCACATTTGCAATTTGTCAGAACTCAAACTGGAGTATTTTCCGACATTGAAGAACAAAACAATGAAATTCAGTGACCTTCTCTTCATAGCTTTCAGGCATTTTGGGGTAAGTCTAGTACGTGTACGCATGCTTAATCCATTTCGTTTCATGAACCTGAAGCACTAACTGTGTCCTCCTTTGAAATCTATAACTTCTTTTTCATGATAATCTTTTTACCTCGTGTTGAATCATTTATGTGGAAGCAGAAATTCCGATTGCTCTTTGCTCTTCAATCCACTTCTTCAATTCCCTTTAAATACCGGGCCATTTTTCAGACTTGCCCTTTTTTTCCCCTCATGGCCTTCTTCGACAGTGGCATTTTCAGTAGGGTTTCTTCTCCCAGTAACTGGTTTCAGATTGTTTTCTCAGTTGGAGGAAGGCCAAACTTAAGTCAAGTAGCAAGATTTCCATTCACTTTTGCTAACTGGATCACTTTTAACTTGAATTAAACGGTTGTAAAATAATCTTTTTTAAGCCATTTCTGGGCAAAACACAACAGTTTATAGCAAGTAAGCATAACAGTTTATAATGGCAGCTCGAGCGGTTTCCATTACAATTGTGCAGATGACAAAGATCGGAAACTCTTGGTGGCTAGCAAAGGTTAACATGCAAAACTATTTTTCAGCTGTTATATAATTTTCAAAGGATACTTATAATTTCCTTCACTCATTCTATAGGTGGATTCCAAATGATAAGGAATCACAGAGCTAAGCCAAAATGGGATACGCGAAACGCCAAAAACAATTTTTCTTTTCTTTTTTTTTATGCTGCCGAGTTTCGTTATGTAAAAGTGACGCTAATTTATTCTAACAATATTGATGCAATATTATTTAACGATGATATTGGTGATAGCAAAGGCAACTTCCGTCCCGCGAGATGGCCACTAATTCGTTTTCGGCGTTCTTGTTGGGAAGTGGTCTTATTTTCTGTGCCTTGGATGTTCTGCAGTTCCTTCGCACGTGGCCTTCACTACCGCAGTTTCAACACTTTAGGGTCGGTTTCTTGTCACTCCTATTTCGTTTCAAGGCATTGACTGTCTCCTAAATCGTCTAGATGAGTGATCCAAGCAGCTTTGATTGGATGGAGATCTCTACTAGTTGCTTGCCGGGCTGCCTCGAATTTCATGACGTACATTAAGGAACATTTTTGACCTTGCCATTAGCAGGGTTTTCTGAATCTCAGAATTACAGATGCCATCGATGAAGTACTGTACGGACAGAATTCCCTTTGTTTCTGATGCGCAGTCCGAAAAGGCGAGATGAGACAGCCTTTCACCATCCGTGGCGAGTTCCTGGTGTATTCTCTTGAGCTTCTGTTAGCGAGATTTTAACTGAAGCTTATTATAATCTTTTAAACACTTTTGCCAAAACGCAGCTCTAACGCATCGGATAGAGCTTCAAAATCTAGACTATCGTTTTCGGGAAGAGTCTGAAGGGCATCCGCTGAGTTTGCTTTCAGAAACGCGGCCAGATGGCAGGCTTTAGTTTCGAAATACCACCCATTTGCGTTTGCCACTAGAGAAAAGCGTCTTGTGCACTTTTCATCATATGTGGTTAGATTTAGAGAGGGTCTGAACGACATGTGTTCGAAATTAAAAGCGTTAGAATTGAGACAATCTGTCATTGTGTATTTCTGCTGCTGTGGCCAAGGAAGTTGAAAGTTTTAATTTCAACTTCCTTGGCGACAGCAACAGAAATTCTATCATCAGTTTGTTGTTCGACAGTCGAAACTCTTCGTCGATTTCTCATTGGACAGCAGAAACTCTTTCCTTAAATTTCTCGAACTTTATCTTCAACCGTGTCTCCTCTGCCATCCATAGCCTCGAATTTTCTGTAATGGAAATAATTTCTGTTTTTATTTCTTCTTGACCTGCTTTCATCTCTTTTTCAACGGCTTCTCGGCCCAGCTTTATCTCCTCTTGTCCCGCTTTCATCTCTTCTTTAACGGAGTTGACGGCCCCTTCCATCTTTTCTCGGAATTCAGTAAAGGCAATCTTTAGCTGTCTTAGTTGCTTATACTTTTCTCCGACCGCCGAGAAATCCCTAGTACCTTCCACTTCTTAAAATAACCGAAAGGAATATGAGGGCTGAATACGGTTTTAGTTACATATAGGATCAATTGCAGTTATTCAATAACAATACCCATTACAGTTATACAGGGACTGGACCAAAACTTTGCCAAATGGTGGCCAACTTAGTTGCCAAAACCATCGCCAGCTTGGCGATATCTCGCCATTCTAGCCAGATAGCCATTTACTCAATGTTCAATAGACTTAACCCTGTGATCTTATTTTTTCGGCAAAGCTTCGCTTCTTTAGGTTTTCTTGCTACAGTATACAAAAGATACTACAATTTTACATATATTTCACAAAAATTATTAACATTAATACAAATCCGTAACAATATTAATATACTCATAGCGCAATAATTATTTCTCGTGCAAAAGATATTTTTCAGCAACAGCGATGTATGTCTCCAGAGAATTGTTGATTAGGTTTTAGAAGACAAAAGACGCAATAAACATGTCATCTTTAATATAAAATGCATTTTAAGTTCTTATTAGAGTTTATTTTGATTTGCTAGCTGGTTCGGCAAAGGAAGAGTTTCTTTTGAAACATTGAGCTTTAAAATGTGCTATATTTTTGGCATATTTTGATACTTTAGACGTGCCTGACCCCTTAAAGTGTGGATTATATACGGGATCTGCATTATTAAAAGTTTACTCGCTTTCTCATATCCCTCTTCTTACATAAGTATTTGTTAATGAACTTCAGTTTGCATTTACATTCAATAAACAGCAACACCAGAATAACAGCTGCAGATCAGATACGTTATAGCAATTATTTTTCATTCTAATGTTTCTTACACGCTTTTGTTTTATTAAAGGTCTACGCTTCCTTAATAAAGTATTGAATTCCTTCATTTAAGAATAATAACCGCAGGTTTCTGATTTTTTCTTCCAGATAAAATGTTTAGCTTAATTTTAGGCCAAAACCATGGCATCTTAATGAATCAAAAATGTTGATTTAATTTATATTGTAAAAACGAAAATGCTTTGAAGATATTTAATGTGGAATGCATATTTTTTTTTTTCCTTTTGAAATAATTTTGTGTCTGGATTTTTATTTTTGATCTTTGACATCTATTGCCTTCATTTTGATTTTATATTTTTAATTTTTGAAATTACGTGTGTTTTAAGCAGTAAGTTTAACAAATATAGTAGATTCCAAAAAAAAAAAAAAAGAAAAAAGAAAAAAGAAGAAAAAAAAAGAAGAAGGAAAAAAAAAAGATACTTTATCAGAATACGTAAGGCAATTTCAGAAACTTGTGCTGCCATCTATTGATGACGCATGAACATATTTTTTTCTTCCGAGAACGAATGCCAAATAGAGGTGACTAAAATTGCTACTGATCATCTAAGTTTTAACAAATATAGTAGATTCCAAAAAAAGAAAAAAGAGAAAAAAAAAAGAAGAAAAAAAGGTACCTTATCAGAACACGTAAGGCAATTTCAGAAACTTGTGCTGCCATCTATTGATGACGTATGAAACATAATTTTTTTTTATTCCGAGAACGAATGCCAAATAGAGGTGACTAAAATTGCTACTGATCATCTATCGATGAAAGAAAGACTCTTACTCAAAATTTTTTATCTTGTCATTCAATATGTCTCACGACATATACATATCGTATCGAAGATATATACATATCATATATTTCATATCGACAACATTTATGCGAATTTTATGTTCTGATATGATATGTCGACATTTAAATTAAGATGAATGCGACTGGATTCTTTATGTTTCAGAGACTGAAAAAAAAAAAAAAAAAAAAAATATACTAACCGCTAATTACGAATGCAACTTGGCATATTATATAAATATTTAGGAATGCTAAGAAGAATTTTAAGTGTCACTAAAAAGTATTCACGTTTTTAAAGCATTCAGTCCTGGTTCTGATGCTTTGTGAAACAGTTTTAAAATTATCTCCTTCTACAATATTTTAATCGAATAAAAATCGATACATGAAAATTGAAAAAGAATTATTAAAAAAAAAAAAAAAAAAAAAAAAGAAAAGTATGCAATAACCTATTCAGCAAATGAGCACATATTAAATTTTACTTACATACAGGAAAATTAACTTGAATTAAAAAAAAGTCAAAAGTTATACGTTTATTATTCTACAAATAAAAACAGTTATTAATTTATTAAATTAATCAAATTTAATCAATTTGTTACTAATCAACAAATTGAGAGAACAAAAACAAAAACAAAACGTATTTTAAGTAACTTATATGTCTACTAGAGAATTTTTTAATGTATCTAACTCATATAAATTAAAATACATTTACTTTAACATATTATAAACTTTTATGAACTTTTATAGCTTACTTGTAAGATACTTGAAGAATATTTTTATTGCTATATGCTACGTAAGTGGTACAGGAATTATATGCTGTTCATAATTTTCTTCAGAATTTTAATGGTAAACTCTTTTTCGAGGCATTAGATAATAATCTGAAGTTTTCAGATTGCAGTTCATGGATTTAATTTTTTTTTTTTTTTTTAGTCTAAAATGGCTATTAGTCACGAAACAGGATTTTACATTGATTCACTTAAAATGCTCTCCATTGTAAATGTGTTGTTGTTCACTTTTCAATCGAGTTTGTAGCCAAGGGCTATGAATTTCGTTTTGGCATTTTGCGTTGATTCACTTTTCAAATTGTTGCCACCAAATATTATCGCCCTGTATTATATTTAAAGAAATTAAATAACGAAGAATCTGCACAAACGTATGTATGTTTCTAGCATTGTGATAAAACAATGGTAACTAGAGCCATCCAATTTTGAATATTGAACGTTTCCACTAGAATATGGGCATCTAGAAGCCCAAACTTGAAATTTGGAATTTGTTTTATTATCAGTTTCATATTTTCTAAGACTTTAACGAATTTTTGAATAACAAACTCAACGATTTCAAAGCAAGTAATGACAACGTTGTAGAGAAAAAGCATTTTTATCTCCAGCGCGCGAGACTGTGTATCGGAAATTTTAAAGATATGCTCATTTTAAAATTATTTTGCGATATTGCTCTTGAACGGAATTTTATGGTTTAAGTGGGGAGAATATGATATTTAATAGTAAATAAAGGTAACACACAAAATGTTAAAAAAACGCCCCTTTGGACGTAATTTAAAATCTAAAACCTTTCAGTTTTTTTGGGGGGGGGGAGTAATTTGATTGATTTAAACTAGAGGTCGGCAAACTACGACCCGTGAGATTATAATGTTTTTTGCATGAAAAACAAATCAAATTGGGCACTCTTATGCAACGGCCGATAGTTGAACTGAAATGCAAAAACAATCTGAGTTGTTTAAGATGCCGAAATGAATTTACAGCCATTCCGACGATATATAGAAACATTTGCTTATAATTTAAGCCAAGATTCAGCAAATTACGCTCTGTAGGCCAAATCCGGACCGCCACTTGTTTTCAGTACGGCCGTAGGAGGATATTGTTTTTTACATGAAAAAATTATCTAATTAAGCGCTATTATGCAGCGGCCGATAATTGATTCGAAAAGCTGCGAAAAATGACTGCGAGTGGCATTTCTGTCGTATTCTATCGTTGAAACACCTCGAATAGCACCACTTGTATTTTCCAGTAAAGCTTCCTAATAAAAACGTATGGTTAAGTGAAGGAGGTTTTTGTTGCAAGTCTCTTTCGCAAGCGTTCCAATGAAATAAATGGTACATCTTAAATAATTACGTTCTTTTCATCATTAAATAAACATTTAAGTGCCTGTATGGAGATAACATACGACGAAATAATATCAAGTCTGTTTTCTATCATTTGGCATTTTTAACAACTCACATTAATTATGTGATTTTTATATTCCCTATCTTGAATTCTCGGAGATGAATGCTTAAATTTGTCCTTTTTAAATTAAACAATCACGATTAATAACTGTTTAATTTTAAATTGCTTTAAGCGTTAAAACTGGAATCAGCGTGCGATTATTAGATTGAATTTTTTTTATTAAATTTGATTACGTTTATATATTTTAAACATATAAATACTTTTTTTAACGTTTTGATACTTTAACGGTATATTCTTCGAAATTTTAAATTGTAATCTGAAATTTTCAAATTAAATATATTTTTTTAATCTGGAAGAGAATTAAATATCTGCTACTGATAGCAGAAAGGAAGTTTTTTGAATCTTAACGGATTAGGATTGATAATAGAATGGCTTTTGTTTTATCAGATGCCGAAGTTTATTTTTCAGTTATAAAATCCACAATTTCTTATTTGAATAACATTCATCTCCTACCGTTTTTAGTGTATAATTTATTACAATTACATAAGTAACAGTTAAAAGAAAATTGTAGTAATATTCTTTTCCCCTCTTTTCGTGAACGTTGATTGCTCATGGAGTCAAAATTTCCTCTAACACTGCCTTCTCTAAGTATTCTATCATACTCTATTTTTCGTTATAACTTATGCTATTTGGAAGTTATTTATTGTAACTGGTACTTTCTATCTACAGCAAAACGGAAACATAGCTTTATTTAGTATACAGTCATTTTTTTTCTTTTCATTCTTTTCTGATATTCTTCCGATGTAGCTTTCGTTATTTAATGTTAATTAATATCTTAGAGTCCGGGAAATAATCACATCTGCTATTTATGGTGTACAGGTTATTATTGCTATTATTTTTCAACAATTCTTTTTTTTTTTTTCTAAATTCAACAGCAAATATTTAGTTCTATGAGCAGGCCGGAATGTAAATATTATGCGTATTTAAGAGAAGCAAAATATTGTATGGTGTTTTCATAGATTAAAAATTTTTGCGTATTTTTATAACTTTTTAAAAAATTAATGGCAAACTTTACAAGATTTTCCTTTTTTTGACATACCCTGACTTATGATAAAAGTGAAATTCCTGATGCAATGCGATATATGTTTCGGATATATGCCTTTAAAGTGTATTGTTTTTTACGGCTACATAACACATTTTTAGTTTCACAAATAGTTCCGCTAATGACGATATGGCTAAAACTACGAGACTCTTCTTTTCGATTCCTCGTCACAAAAAGTGCTGTGCGCCACCAGATTGGTTTTGCCCAGTCTGTATAATTCGGAATAATCTTATCCCAAAGCATGGAATTCAATCCTATTACCAAGTATTCAGTCATTATCAATTATTACTCCCATTATCAATTATTATTCATTCTCATCATGAAAATCTAGCTTGCAGCACCATTATAATGTAACACGCAGATTGTTATTAAAAATTTTTAGAGACTGTTGATGTTAAGTATAGGGTTACTGATTTTGACAAGCATAGTATAGCATGGCGCATGTTCATGTGCATTTTAGAATTGTTTGGCTGCAAAGAGAATTCTCTTACAACTTTCTCTGTGGAGATATCTCCCGATAACAGTTCCACTGGACGATCTAGTTACATAGTAATTTCATGGTTTTATGTGTTTTCATGGTTTAATGTGTGAATACCAGCCAGTTTCTCTTAGACTATTCTCACCCTTGAGGCAGATAGTCCTCAGTGCTTTGCTTTAAATAACGAAACAAAGAATTATCCAAAAAGTAGGTGAGAAATTTTCAGTAGCACTATGTTTCCTAATGATAAAGTCTTCCTAGCCACTGATATGAATTATTTTCATCTGTCACTTGTAAAAATAAATACACAAAACATTATTAAAAATTGTATATTAAATATATCTTACTATCCATATTATCATGCATTTACATATCGTATTAAAAATAGCGACAGGTTTTCTTTTCAGTTTGATTTAAACACTTACGAATAGCTATGTGACACCATCGTTTGTGATGATGTAATTGCACATGACGATTACTCTTACAGATTTCATAGTTCGCTACCTATCGATTTTTCATTCTAAAATGTACATGCTTAAAGAGCCAATAAAGAAAGGTTGACGATGAGCTTTCGAATAAACTGGCTAGAAGTTGTTTCCTTGGGGTGTTTCCGTTGAGCTGGGCTGAATTTCGATTTAGCCAAATTTTACTGCATTCATTTTTCCTTCGAATATCTGCGTCATCATTTCGAATAGTGTATAGTTCCAATATTCAATCAATATTGATCCAGTTCAAAATTATTATCTTATCCTTTAATAAATTGCTCTTTCTGTACAGATAGTCATTTAGCTTTATCGCTCTACTTTCACAGATTAAGTCACATTTAACAAAAATAACTTTATTTAACCACTTTCCATAAAACAAAGTACTATTCTAATGCAAAAAAATAAAAAGTTTCTTCCGCTTAATTCATTAACCGGTATGATAAAATGTACTTATTTACAAGTTCCATATGGAATGACTCAACGTGATGCTATAAGTATGTCATCTCTGTATTTTCATATACATCACTACTTTGCACATCGGGTACACTTAATCCAACACCATTGGCAACTCGTCTTATTGCAGGGGCTGTACCATTCATTTCTACAACATCATCACCACCAGGACCTCCAAATACACTACCGCCAGTATCTTTCTTCATACCAGTGCCCTTCAGATGGGCAACACGAGCAACTTCTCTGAGCTGTTGCGCCATACCTGGCCCAGTCATTTGGACCATGTGCGAGAACAAGCTGTTGCGGTTTTGCAGCAGATTATATGGCTCATCAAATTCTTTCACTTCACCTGCATCCAGGACCTATAAAAGTAAAATTAAACATCATTAATTATTACAATCGGGAATCATACCATAAGTAATGAAGAATTATATTTCTTTAAAAGACAGTAATTCTGGATGACTCTAAGTATTGCATTAAATTTATTATATATAACATTTTAGAATGGACAATTAATCGAAGATACATAAATTTTTAATAAACAATACATTATCATAGACACACTTAAATATTTAGCTAATCGCAAAAATCTCTAAGTATTTACAGCTAAGTAACTAAGTATTTACTACATAAGGCTGAAGGTAATTGAAGGGTTGAAGATAATTAATCAAAATCTCAAGTTTTTAACGCAGAAGGAGAAAGTTCGATGCGCTTCTTTTACCCTCATTTTAGAGGTTTCATGTTGGGGCTTGAAACTTTCCTAGGTGGCCACAGGAAACTTACACAAGTACCTCTTCTTCAAGGAATAAAACTTGAGAGGTTTTTTACACACTTTTGAGAGGTTATCTTAATTTAAATATTCCGGATCCATGCGACCAATGGTTTAAAAATAAATTTCACATACTCCAAGTATACATATATTATTATATGTATGCTATAACGTCTTGTATGTTTGGCTATCATAAACTGAGCTCAACGTTAGAAGGCTGTTTAGTGAATAATCTCCAAGTCTTTAAAAAAGTTAGCAGAAGGGTGTAAAAAACCCTTTATTAATACAGGTAAAGTTCACAGACGACACCAACTCGTGCTCACAAAGCCAATAGTTTTTGGCTTAGCTAAAAAAATAATGAATAATTTAAAAATAATGAAGTAACAGTCTAACGGCTTTACAGGTTAACTATCGAGCAAGCTGGCTCTGACTCAAAAGCCCGCGTTAACAAGCCTAATGGCAAGAATAGCTCAATGCCACAGAATTCTAATCCCTAGAAAATTAAGGTTAGCGACATGGTCCTCAGTAAGGCGGAACAAGCTCTGATTTCACCTTCCAAAACCTTCCCTTAAATACTAACTTCTTTCTACCTCATTTAAATACACGCGCGCTAGTCAATTTGCATTCTGGCAAGAAAGTGTGAGTTGAAAGCAACAGCGATAGGAAGGCTATTTAAAGATAAAATATTTGTTAAGTAAATTAAATAAATTCCCACAAGTACATTAAGCAACAATTTAAAAACTACCATAGATACTCCATTTCTAAACAATACCTTAGAATATATACAAGAATCATAGAATCTATACAAGAATCAGGATATAAATTCTAATAACTCCTCAAAGCGATCAACAGTAAGCTCAATCAGTAATATAACCAGAAAAACTTCAATTCATTCATTATTGACATAAACAAAGAACTTGATTCCTGCGATGCCAGTGATTAATAACGAACCAACCGGAGAACCTAACGAGGGACCAGAAGAAGACTACCACATATTCAAAGATAATCTTCAAGAACCCTGCCTGCAAATCGCATATACAAAAAGCTCTGAAGGATATCTTCTCCCAGGTGACGTTTGGGAAGAACTAAAGAAAACGCTGTACACAGTAGT
The DNA here is from genome assembly GCA_000611955.2 of Stegodyphus mimosarum. NCBI lineage: Eukaryota > Metazoa > Arthropoda > Arachnida > Araneae > Eresidae > Stegodyphus > Stegodyphus mimosarum. The sequence continues at coordinate 403,723 of KK119400.1, forward strand.
AAGAGCTACCAAACACCACATAGAAAACCCAGTAAAAGATGCGGCAGAAAATACTGAAACGCTAATAGCGGAACTCGTCAATAAAAGTAATCTCTTCCTACCACTTCCTGGAGTCAAAACCTGCATCCAAGCAGCAGCTGCATCCCTAAAATCTACCTAAAATATAATAAATAATAAAAATACCTAAAATCTAACACCACGCTGCTCATCTATCCACAAGCGGGAAACTACAACTAATAAGTTAAAACAGAAATTTGCTGAAGAGTTTCCAACACTCAACACAGTAAAAGCGAAAAGTTTGGTCAGAATGAAGACACACATTCAATCTCGCCAAAATGAATCTGGTGGAACATTGTACTAAAAAAATGAAGCAAACTAAGGTTAAAGGTACTCAAGCAATTGAGTTCTTTTTAGGAGCTGATTTGTTAAAAATTACATAGGTGGTTCATCAGATGAGACTATCCAACAGGGTGGAGCCGGTATTCATGTCACTCTATCAAATGGGCCAACTATACTCCAACGCTTTGGAGCAGGCAACATCGCTACCAACTTCATATGTGAATTAATTCAGGAGGCCCTGAGAATTTACTTCGACTTAAATGATAATGATAAAGCTAAAGGACTTGTAATTTACGTGACTCTAAAGCCGCGCTAGAGGCAATACTGCAAGGACATTCAAGATTCACCCAGGATGTATACCAACACATAGAACAATCAACCAGATGGGAAAGACAAGCACTATGCAATGGATACCTGCACATGTTGGAATGGATGGAACTGGCTAAAAAGGCAAGAATTCTCAACAACTTAGTCCCCGTCACTCTTGAAGATGATAATGCCATTGCCAGATATAGACTCAAAGAGAAAAGAAGAGACGCTATTAAGAAAGACCATCAGATATGTAAGATTGATGCAAACAGAGAAATTACTAAGACCATTACTACACTGATGAAATAAATTAAGAGAATTTGCATATTTTATCGAACTGCATGAAAAGAACTGAACTGAAGAAAAAACCACTGCTTCTAGATTAAAACGCAAATCTTGTACGGCAAATACATAAGCGTACACGTGTGTATAGGGGAAGCCAGTAGAAAAACAGGCTTTATAAGCGCGTGGAGAGTAAGACGAATTGCGTTCGCTAGTACACCTCGTCGAATTTCTTGGTGTTTTATTGCAGCAATCGGTTAAATTCACATCAGAACAGTAAAAATGAGTAACCACCAAAGTTTAGATGATGGAATGTGGTGCCGAATTGTGGGGAGGCTAGAGACATGCCAATCGCAAGTCCATATATGCAGAGAGTTTAATTTAACGCCCAGCGTTGTGTATAACCTATGGAAACAGTTCCACGATACTGGATCCATCGAGAGAAAGCCTGCGGAAGGTCGTCCAAGAGCCATGGCGGCCAGAGAAGATCGCTATTTGTCCATTTTAGCGAGGCGTAAGAGAGGGGTTACAGCTTCTCAGCTCTCTCGGGACCTGTATGCAGCCACAGGAACCCGTGTAACAAGGGTGACTGTTTCCAAAAGACTCAATGAGAGAGGGTTGTTTGCCAGAAGGGCTGTTAGCATCCCGGTCACGTCTGTGGACTGGAGAGTCAGATTAGCATGGTGCAAGCAACATAGTGATTGGAGTACTGAGCAATGGGTTACCGTTCTATTCACCGACGAGTCCCGTTTTAGCCTAAACACCGATTCTCGCCGTACTTACATATGGAGAGAGCCAAGGACCCGCTACCTACCCTCCAATGTCCGCGAAATCAACAATTATGGCGGTGGCGGTGTAATGGTCTGGGTAGGCATCATGTTGGATGGACGCACATCTTTGAAAGAGGCACTGTGACTGGTGTGAGGTATAGGGATGAGGTCTTGGAGCCTTATGTTCACCTTTTCCGGGGCGCAGTTGGCCCCGAGTTCATCTTACAGTACGATAACGCGAGGCCACATAGAGCTCTTATGGTCGACGAATTTCTCGAGAGTGAGGATATTCGCCGGATGGATTGGCCAGCCAGGTCTCCAGACCTCAACCCTATAGAGCATGTCTGTGACGCTCTGGAGAGAGCAACTGCAACTCGCAACCCCCCTCCGAAAACCATCCAGGAACTGAAAACAGCATTGCTGAATGAGTGGGACCAGTTGTCACAGACACTGATAAACTGCCTTATTTCCAGTATGACATCATGCTGCGTGGCCCGTATGACTGTAAGAGGGGACCATACCCCCTACTAACCCATTGCTTTTGTGTCTTCTGCAACAGCTGTTTCAGACCTTCAGACTCTCATGAGTGTTACACACAAACATGTGTGTCTATTGTAACTGCTGAATGTTTATTTTGTTTGTATTATATCAACCTATATTCACACCAAATTAAAACCTGTCCAGTAATTCTTGAGATCGTAGATCAAATATGAAAATTCTCTTAATTTATTTCACCCGTGTAAATTGAGAACCTGCCATTCTAGAGGAATGAAAATTAATGAAGATGGTAACGAAGATCATATAGAACTTGTAGAAACTGCCCCGAAATGGAGCTTTCTCCAGAAGGCATCTTCAACCGTCAGGCAATACTTGCAAGCTCTGCAAAAGCTTGGGGGAATTTCCATTCCAGGGAGAGCTGTATAATCAAAAGACTGTGGAACAGGCGAAAGCTGTGATTTTCCACGCACGGATTCATTTGACTTCTCAGAGGACACGACACCAATCAACCAACCAAATATAGTCAAACTCTCGTTATGAGACAAAGTTTTTGTTTTAGTTCTCAGAGTTCATATGTCCATGGTCGGTTACAGCAAGTACTTTTAAATACAGTGCATATGTGACAGTTAAATGTAAAAATATTCGCCAGTTTATGTTAGTCATAGCTGAATGCATTGCTGAAGTTATTTAAGCAATAAGCTACATATTCCATATCTTGTACCAAAGAAACAGCAACAGTACATCATCATTCTTTCCATATGAAAGAAAATACATACGTATAAATAAAGAAAGTACTCTGCATGGGGTATAAAGGATCTATTTTTTTAGATTCCAGAGTAAATTTTACCTTTTTTAAAATAATGGATGCAGTGCGAAGGGGAAACATTACAGAAATTTTTAAGAGATGTTGAGATGTATGTGATGAGGGAGTGGGTAGTTAGCATTAAGCAAAAGTACAAAGTCAATGGGGAGAGACAGTAGCATCCAAATCTCACGAGAAAGGCTTCTCAGTTCTTAAAGTTTAAGATTAGGATAAATACTATTCTCGAAATCATGTGAATGAGGAATTCTCAATTCACAGGTAAAGAGACATTCCATGCTATTGTTTGCATAATTTTTACAGACGAACAGTATTTAAAGTTATAATAAAATATAATAATGATATAAAACGATAAAAATAATGCATTTAAAAAACTGGAATAAAATAATGCATTTAAAACACTGCTACGAATGCTCAAATCATTTAAATCAAAATTCTAATTACATTCATAAGTGATATTTGTTTTTCAACTGTCAAACACCTAACTCTGGTTGTTGAAATGAATTTTAATAAAGAAATTAGCATAAAAACAAATTTAGAACTCTTAAGAATGAAAATAAAATATAAAATATATGCTTTCAGTTATTATACGATGAATCTGTTGTCCTTTTCTGTGTCTGTTAATAATACAAAGAATTTGACAAAACGTTTTTAAAGCACTACTTACTAAAACTCTGTCCGAGTCCATTATAGTGTGAAGACGGTGGGCTATGGTCAGGACAGTACAGTGAGCAAAACGATCTCTGATAGTTTCCTGGATCAAACTATCAGTGCTGCAAAATATAAAAGGAATGTTAATTGTATTGTTCCTTTTTGACACGATACTTTTCAGGGAACGCAATATCCTTTGAATTTTTTTTTCCATTTGAAAATTTATAGTGAGAATTATATTATATTTCAACAAGGAATTACAAACCGAAAACTTCTTGTTCAAATAAAATTTATATTATTTGAACATTTCATTTCTTAAAATTTGCTACTATATTTTGAAATATAATATTTTCCTTGTAATTTTTTTAAGTATGTTTCTTGAGATATACTGCAAAGCCGTGCATGGAATTTTGGACGCTTTGTTATTACATTCAATAACGAACTTTTGCTATCCTTTCCAAGAAAAAAAAGAGAAAAGTTAACTAATGCGAATACGAGAGAATTGAACTTATTCCTAGTTTAATTATTTTTTTCTAGAAAATAACTAGAAATTCTAATGTTCATTCCATGCGCAGTTTCACCAAATATATAATAACAAACATACGGAAAAACGTAAAATCTCAATTTAAAATACAAAGGTTTAACACTTTTGAATCATGCACGTTGACAAAAAAGTGAATACGGAGAAAAATTAATTTAAAGTTGTTCAAGTATATAATTAGCAAGTTTAACAACAAATTAATCTAAATTTCATGCACAGTTTAATCAAACAAATTATCCAAGTACGCATCTCGTATATTTAACTTCAAAACAAAACAAAACAAAAAAAAAAACTTATGTTTTAAAATGTGATCAAAATGCAAGAAAGGGAGAAATTAAAGAAGAAAAATTTGGATTACAATTTTCGTTTGTGTAACGTATTATTTTTCTATCATATATCTTTTTACTATAAACATATTAAAAAATTTCCTAGAACATTTTTCAGTATGGACGTTTTTTGCTTTAAATTATTCTGCCACATTGCTTAAGGTATAATGTACGAAACTGGGCATGGAATATTGAATTGTTATTAGGCTTAATTAAAAGTTTTTGGGGTTAAGTCCAATGCAAAAAAGATAAGAATCTAACTAGTTTAGTTTATATTTAAAAAAAAATAACTACGAATGGTAACGTTTATTCCATGCAGATTTTTTACCTATCAAAATTCTAATAATAAACCTGTGTCCCCCCAAAAAAAATTTGAAACCTCTATCTTAATTTAAAAGAAAAATGCCTTAAAATTTTTAAAACATGAATGTCAACAAAAAATTAACACAGAAAAATCATTTAGTTTTCAGTTGTAAAAATGATCAGTGTAACAGCAAATTTGTATATGTATCATTTCTCTTCAAACATCACTCCACTCGCACTTTTAGGCATAAAGAAATGCAATAATTTGATATTCCATTAGTCTATGACACTAGCAAAATGGCAGCCATAAAGATCTTCATGTTCCATGGCAGTTATTTACAGAGACAACTTCTTCAAATGCCTGCCACGGCATATAAAAGTCTTAATATCTTTTGAAGTATTAAAGATACAGCTTTAAGTTTTTCTTTCTATCTTTAAAAACGTTACAACTAACATTTAAGCCAAGAATAAATTTCGATGATTTACTCTTTTATGAAGGGGGATAATGTGTTCCCTCAACTATTTAGAAAAAAAAAAAAAACATGCGTGAAAGTGTTACATACTTAGGATCTACATTCGCTGTAGCTTCATCTAAGACTAGAATTCTGTTTCTTCTGAGAATTGCCCTAGCAAGGCAAATGAGCTGCCGTTGTCCAACGCTAAAATTACCACCACCCTCAGATACTTCTGTATCTAGCCCACCAGGCATTTCTTCTATAGCTTCTTTCAAATATGCCTGAAAGGAAAAATTTTAAGTGAGTAGAAACAAACGTCAGAAATGTGCAGGAAACATTTTAATTAATTAGCTAATTCATCATGAAAAATATCAAGGTATTCCAAAAAACGGTGCAAATTAGGAATGGGAAAAATAATAGTGGGCTTGTAGTGGGAAAAATAATAGTGGGTATTAATTCATAACGTTAAAAAACCTTAGCAAAATTCTAAAATATTTTTAAAATAGTTCTTGAAAGGCATTACGTTTCTTCGATTCTGAAAAACATTACCTTGTATGAGTAGGGCAATAACAGGAGACGCACTGAAATTGTATTTAATTTTCGTAGACACTCAAGCAAGAATGACCCTGCTTGAAATGTTTGTATTATTTTTATTTATTTATTAGTTTATTTAACTAGTTTAGGGACGAAGCAGTATTTTGAAATGTATGTCATATTTTGACAAGACTTCCATAAAAGAAAATCCAGTAATTTAGGCTTTCCTTGGAAGCCAAGAATTAAGTTCAGTTTGCCTTATTCCGAGTAAGTCAAATCGTAGTAATATGTAGAATGTTCACCTAGGTGAAACGGGATGCCAGCGGAATTTTTCATGCGCTCAGTTTAGAAAAATACAACAGATCTCTACCATGTTTATCTATCTCTTTGATGCTGACAGTAATACAACGGATAGCTTCTCGAAAAAAATTGATGCAGATGTGAAGTTTCATTTATTTTTATTAATAGTCATTTGAATTTGTGAATCTTTTCTGTCTTCTCTTATTCTCCTCGCGTTTCTTCGTCAGGATGTAAATTAGATAGTGTGAGCGAGTGCATTTAAACTGATGTAGCGAAAAGTTTAAACAGAATGTGATTTTGCTACTGTTAGTGCAAGTTGCTAGTTCGTCCAGATGTTAACCTTGAATATCGGTTTCGCCTTCTTGCTGCCGAATTATTATCCAACTGGTGTAGGTTCTAAGTCAACTCGTTAAATTAATTTGTGTAGTTTTGTATTATTTCTATCTTTAAATTTAGTATTCTGTATCTTTTTCATTTCTTATCTTTTACTATTGAGAAAGATTGAATCAAGAATAAGACATACGCCACGATGCAATGATAACATTTTCTCCGCTTGTAAGCAAACTACGCCAGCTTCGTCTACCTAGAATATGAAAGCTTACTTTCATATTTTCTAGTTATCTTTCTTGACTATTCCTCAATAAAATGACTTAATGGTTTCGCACTAAGTTTAAATGACTACCACACTAAAAGGCGTTGTGCCAAATATTCAACATCACCAATTTGGAAGAAAGTTGATATTTAATAAATAGAGTGATTTTAAGAAAACTGAATGCATGGATACTCGCTATGCTGCATTTAATTTTCCTTACTACAACTTGGGTTTAAACAATACGCAAATAAAATATGATTTAGAAACTGATTTATCGCTGCTGAAATACGGGATCGGAATTTACACGATCCATGGATCAATAAAATTTGGATCCATTTCTATCTGAATCTCCCCCCACTCGCAAAAAAAAAGCATTCTTATTTAACTTCTAAATACAAGGGAATCACTCGTATCATTATGTAAACAAGAAATACATATTTGAGATTGATAACTTTGCCTGAGAAATATAGGTTGCAATTTTAACTGTTGCATTACTGTTGTTAAGAAGAACAAACTTCTCCTTTACGTTGCACGTTAGCTCGATATCTTACCTACCTTTAGTAAATGGTTAGGTTATTTAAATATAGCAAAGACACGATGGCTATCTGCAAGAGGAAAGGTGCCTTCATGGAGGACTTTCTGAGGGAAAATAGCTAGTATTCGCGTTAGATATATTGAAAACTACGCAAATTAAACATGCAAGCACCCCGTTCGCCTAGGATCGAACCTAAACCAGGTCGAACTATCAGTGAACAACGGACTTAACCACTCGGCCACTTGTAGAGATTTTTATTATTTTCACTATTTTCGACCACTATATTTTGTACCACGATGTTTTCTCTTTGTTTTGTTTTCTCTCTCGATGTTTTGTACCACGACGTTTTCGCCTTGCGTTGTTTTCTCTGCGACGTTTTCGCCCGCGATGTTTTCGGTTGTAACGCTATGCCCATGTAACTCAACAATATTTGTTTAAATTATGGCGACACTCCAGCTTCCCGGGCCTTGGCTATGGTGCACAGAAAGTAAATAGTTTCCTCCAGAGGATACGCAATAACAACTTAAGCGTGATAGCAGGTTTGTTGTCCTCATGGGGATGTAGACTGCAGACAGTATGACTTCCACATTCTTAGCAACGGGTTCTACGTAACGCTGGTTACTACTTCTACGTTTAAAAAAAATTACACAAAAACAAAGTTTCAAAGTTTAAAAAATGTTTACATACAGTAAAAGTTTTACAGAAGTAGCTCTTTCTTATAATAAATTATAAATAAATAATTGCAACTATTTTGAAGTTTCAGTCTCCGTAAATATCTGTATTGGTTAAGTAGATTGTTTCACATTGCATTTATTAACAAAGATTAAATAAAATAATTTACCCTACTTCATGAATTTTGAAACAAGTGTTCTCTCTTCAGCTTGTCATCAAAAACATTCAGCTTTCGATCTGTTTATTTTTTTAATTGATTAGGGTAAAGTACATAAAATCTATCTGCCTAACAGAAGGGATGCCTTTGCGGAAAATTTTCTATGGAAAACAGCATTGCATTCATGTAAGAGAGTTCAGCTTTTATTATCGAATATTTAAAGCTTACCTCCTCCAAAGCTTGCCATAATTCATCATCCGTGTGTTCGCCAAAAGGATCTAGATTTCTCCGCACAGGACCAGTAAATAGCACAGGATCCTAATAAAAAAATTATTTCTTTTTCAATTAAATCGAATAATTTTATTCATATTATACAAAAATAACTACTTTTCAAGAAATTATCGAAGACAAAGAAATTATATTTATACGGTCTATTTAGTATTAGCAATTATTTGAAGCAAACATGGTAAGCAAAGAAAACTAATGAATTGGTCGTTTAACTATTTTAAATTCCTAAAACGTACTAATAAACATAATTATTGAAAGTAAATTAGTCTAAGCTTATCTAATGCAATCAAAATCAAATATCGAGAAATCTTAATTAAAAATTAGAATGATTTTCAATTTTGTTCTAATATTTATTGTTTGATTATACTATTCCAAAATTTATTATGAGGATGTTGACATCATGATTATCAGAATGTTTTATATTATAATAATTCTAAGATGCTTAAACTTTAGAAAGATTCTGCTATAGCAATGCATTAAGACGAGAATTTTGGTAAATAAAATGCAGATTTATAATTCAATTTAAAATCCTTTAATTAATTGCGATTTCAGTGTCATTGGTAGCTGGTCGGCGACTAAGTAACAGCAACCGGTAAAGCCACAATGGGCGGTAAAATTTTTACAATTTATGGAAGCATCTAGCAGCAAAATTTAGGTGAGAGACAACATTTTTAGAATTTAAGGATTAAACAGAATCAAAATGTTTAGAGCTTACGGTGGCATCGAGCAGCACAAATGGTCGCGCAGCACCAAAGCTCGCACCGGGCGGCAAAAAGCCTAGCTCCAGTCCCGAGTGGCACTGATCGAATTAATTTTAAAATTTCCTTTAAATCTTCCAATAATTTGTTCCATTGGTTTTCTGTTGCTTGTTTTGAAGTTAAGGTTTTCGGTCTGACAGTATAAAACATCTAAAATATTGCTCAATTTCATTTTTTTTAAGCTAGCCCAGTAGTTTTTAAATAATATTCCTTTATTTTAAACCATAATAAAATATAAAACTTGCCACCAACTAAAAAGATATTTTGATAAGTGCGGAGTATTATTATTAAGACCTGCAATCAAAACTATTGTGATTTGCTGAGTCATAATATAAAGCACTGCTGATTATTTCATGACGCTTCAGTGTGAAAACGAGGAAAAAACTATTAATTAATTAATTATTTAAAATGGCTATAAAATGAAATTAAACATCATACTTTACAGAGATTTTAATTAGAATTACTGCATCCATTTCATTAGAGGCCGAATTTTATTAATATGTAGCGTGTTTTTCTGGATCTGTACATGGAATACGGATACGGGATACGGACTACGAGGAAGAAATATGCCCTTTAAAATTCTGAGTTAAAAGCAGATGACAATATTAGACTGCTGATCTCAAATATGCTTACCTCATTTGTTTGATAATGATTTGAGAGAAAATCCACTCATTTTATCATGGCGAAGAGCGCAGGACTGTGCTTGCCATTAGCACAGGCAGTACGACTTTGCTCGGCTCCATCTCACTTTTGAAGAAGAATCCCAAGGCAAGTGGATCCAAGAGACTCTTCACCCCTCTTCCTCTACAAACAACCCACTTAGGCTTTCCGATTGCCATGTATTTTAAATGCTCCTTTGCCGCAAAGATATGCATTTACAAACATCTAAGCCTTCGAGATTCGAAGCCGGGCCCATCGATAAATACGAGAATGTAAACATGATTCTCAAAATTCATCACGACAACCAAGCACTCTATGTTTCTCTCCACTAATGATATTTACTTTTCGTTTCATTATATCTTATATATTATTGTCAGTCATGAAACCTCTGAAGATTTTATTTGCTATAATTTGTAGAATGCTCTTTTAATTTATTTAAATATTACAAATGCCTTTTAAAAAAATCTATAATTTTAACTCCCCCTTTTTTATTTATATGTAACACGGAGTTCTTGGCGTTAAATAATCTTTTAATGAGATCATACCTACTTAAAAATTATGTACTAGCAGTAATAAATTTTAACGTTAATAATTTTGTATATATAGTATTCTACTTCTTAGATTTAATTCGACAATTACACATATTATGAATGCTGTAAACGGCTACGGTGACTGCAACGTTTCAATACGTGGGATTAAAAAGGTGTTATTACAAACACTTCAAAATGTAAATGGATAAAATATCTGTTGCGATATCAGAAACTACACTAGCACATGCACACACATTAGAAAATGCATACAAAAAAATTAACCTTAAGTAAATGGCTTACCTGTGGAATAATTGAGATCTTCTTTCGCAAATCGTGCAGACCAATATCTTTGGTACAAATACCATCGATTTTCACTTCTCCTTCTGGTTCCGTCATCCTAAACAATGTGGCGATCATTGAACTTTTCCCTGCTCCTGTCCTGCCGACGATACCAATCTGAAATTTCGATGCTTTTAAATTGCGATACTGAAGAACATTTCATAGATTAGAGGAATTTTGATATTTAGTGAAACAAAGCATATTTCAACAAACGCATAAGACGCATTTCTCTCAGTCATTTTCACAAGGATACGCGTATAGCTAAGGAACTAAACAATTTTTTTTCGGAGAATAGCATCGATCAGTATGGTTGCTAACAGCAGCAAGAAGTACGTCTTTGGACCAAAGTCTTTTGTGTCTGTCTTACCTGGAGTTTTTTCACTTTCCTCCAATTTCAGAAGCCGTTGTCTTACCGATTCAGAAGAAAATTATAAGTTCTTTAGAGAAAAGTTTAAGATGCTAATGAACAATCATCAAGAAGTATTCTGCAATGAAGTGTTCTCAAATTCTTTTCGCTATTTGTGAACCGCAGTTTGTCATTAACGTCAGTTTGGCTTCTTACAAACATCAGCGGATACAACGTTGTCTCTATAAGTTTATAAACTTGTTTCTTTGTTCATACAATTATGACAACGCTCGCAAGATCTATACTGTTCTCTACGACAGGTGTGGGCAAATACTTTTAACCAAAGGCCAAAAATGTTTTCGCTCATAATGCAAGGAAGGTCGACGTAAGGTGTAAAGATGCTTGCGTGACGATCTTATGCAATAGCCAGGATGCGATGGGAAAGGGGGGCCAAAAGAATCTCTTCTCGGTAGAAATAAAAAAAATTCAATTTAAATGAATTTTTTAAATAGTATTTCATGCACTTAATTTCACATATTTTACTTTAAACAATAATACCCAAATGGATCACAACGGACACGCATGCGGGTCAACCAATGAAATATAAAATAAACGCATAAAATTTCAAGGAATATGAAGCAAAAAAAGTCATCAATGATTTATCAAACATTTTTATGCTAAAAATAATAAAACTATATTCTTCGGCAGATGCAGAGGTGTTCGCCGAAAACATCGCGACAAAAATGTCGCGGACGAAAACCGTCGCAGAGAAAACAACGCAAGACGAAAAACACGGTGGTACAAAATATCATGGGAGAAAAGAAAGCAAAGCGATAACATCGCAGTTTTAAAACATCGTGGTACAAAATAATGTCACTGAAAATAAAACGGTTCAAAAACTTCGCAATTTAAAAACATCGTCGTCGTACAAATCATGGCATGACGATAACACCGCACACATGAGTTTTTCTGATTTTAAAAGCTGTAAATATAATTTCGTATAATGATTTGGGAGCACAAGAAGGAAAGCGGGATATTTTTAGTTTCACATTTCCTATTTTGAATAAACTAATAAATTTTTTGCTGAAAAAGTAAGAAGGAAACTTAAGCATTTAAAAATTGAAAATAAGTAGAAAATTAATGCAATTTATAAGCATTTAATAGAATTTTAAATTACATAATTAATTATAATTAATTAATAAAGGTCATTCATAAATTAATCTTTTTTATAAAGCTTTAGTCATAATTTTTCATGAAAAATACAGACTAAAAATGCTTAGAAATTGGAAGATAAAAAGATAAATAATTACATGAGGCTGCCTCTATAAAAATTGCTTAGTTAATTACTAATTACCAAATTACTTTCTTTCACGTTTGTTAATCTGATATTGTTTTGGTGAAACTTAGATGTTGTTTTGTTTCCGTTTATTGTTAAAGTGTAGTTAACATTTCTTGCGCTTCCAAATCTTTATGCGAATACGCATTTACAACTTTTAACACCTGAAAAACGTATGTGTGTGATGTTATCGTCATGCGATGATTTGTAGATGCTTTATTTTTACGATTTTACGACGATTTTTTGTACCACGATGTTTTCTCTTTGCTTTCTTTTCTTTCACGATGATTTGTTCCACGACGTTTTGGCCTTGCGTTGTTTTCTCCGCGACGTTTTTGCCGCGATTTTTTCGGCTGTAACTGATGCACATCTTGCGTTCTCAACTTAGGTTAATCGCTAGTATAGTCAAACGTAAATATGCACATATATTCTGTAACAACAGATGCACGCTCATGGTGTTGTTTTCGATAAAATCGGGTGGGAATAAGATGAGAATATCGTTGAACAGGATTTCGTAACGAGCCGGATTATGCAATTAAAAGCGGCCCGTAGGCCGGCTTTTGCCCATTCATGCTCTAAAACAAAGAGATACTGACTTATATTCACGCTGCATATGAGACAACCACAAAAGCATCCAAGCAGCCAGACTGTTTGCTGGAAGTGAAAGCGGAATTAAAATTTCACTGCGCAGCGGTCTTATATCGCATTTTGCAATTTGTAACAAAATTTCCGCTTTCAAGCAATTACTGGTCGTATCAGATGCCACCTCATGCCATGAACCTGAGTCAAGACTCATGGTGTCAAAAATGATCAACATAAATGCCGTAATTCGAGTTATTTACATCCAAATCATTAACAACTTTTCTTTTGCCTTTTTTTTTTTTCATTTTAAATAATCGTATTATTTCTACATTAAGATGTTGTAGTTCGTATGCACAGTTAATTGGGGGAAAGGAAATGCAAGCTTTGAAACATAATTTCTCAGATAAAAGTAAATTCTTTCTGGTCAAAACCCGACCTTTCTACGAATTTTTCTCAAGAATCTGAAATTTTCACACATAAGGAACAACAATTTTCGAGAACCGGGATTTGAGATTTTCTCATAAACCTCAATATTTTCCTTGACAGTATTCTTAAATACGATCCGCATACAACAGGTTTAGCTCAGATAATACCAATCCTCTGTTAATCCGAGCTCGGACAATCGAGGATCTACTGTTTTCATAAATTACATTAATGAATTTATTAATGCATGCAAGCAAGAAACGAAGTGCTCAGTCCAACTAGACTGCTGTTAATGTAGATAATATAATTTCCTCTTTATAATGATATAGTATAAGAAATTACTGCGTCAGCGGAATACACCCCGAAATGCAGAGATGTTGTGCTCGATGAAAATTTATATTCATTAAGAAAAACGTAAAATAGGAACTAAAAGAAATCAAAAAGAGGCACATAAAAATAATTATGTAGGAAGAAAACCAAAATGAAATTTTAGAAAATAACCAAGAAAAAAGTATTTTCACTAAGAAAAATGTTACTTTAAAAGTTGATCAAGAGAATAAAGACGAAAAGCGAAGATATGAAGCTAGAATTGAAGAATGAACTATTAGAAACAGGAAACTATGTACAGCAAAGTTCAGATGTTTTGTATTGGGTCCACAAATTTGGATCTGCTATTGAGCTCAAAATTTAAAAGCCACAAAAAGAACAAAAAGCTTTCGATAAAATACGATTTACTTTGAACGTTTACACCATATTTTAGTAATGAGGTAGCCTTACCTTTTCTTCTGGATAGATTTCGAAGTTGAGGTTCTTGAGAACTGGTGGCTCGTTAGGGGAATATTTGAGATTAACGTTGTGATAAACAACGTAACCCTTGCTAGGCCAGTCTTTTGGAGGCTTTTTGTCTTTCTCGCTCTCAAGAGCAGCTTCGGAGCCCAGATTACTGTATTCGATCACCCTCTCAACAGAAGTCATCTAGAAATGTCAACAATCAATCTGTAAAATAACTAGATAAACTAACAGTAAGATGACTTTTTTTCATCTGAAGGCAGCAAATTTCAGTCAAGCTAACTGTTTAAAATCGACATCATCTGTATGTCTTAAGTAAATTTTGCCAAGAAAGAACTTATTAAACAATTGGATTCTGGTCAAAAGTACGTGAAAACAGATCGCGAATGGAACAACTTCATTAGATTTTATACCTGACTTTCAACTTCCGCAGACTGTCTAACTCCCCACTGGAAACTGCCACTCAGCTGCAGAGCCGAAGCAATAGCTAGACCAGCTTTACTTGCATAAGAAGGATCTAGAAAGGAAAAAAGAATATCGCGTTACATATTTCTGCTGAAAGCTGTATTTAAACACACATAATAGTTACAAATTTTACTTTTAAAATGAAAAATACTGAATACGTTCTACCTGAGTTTTTTAATCCAATCTTAACGTAGTAGCCAAACAACAATTAGAGGCAATAGTTATTAATATATTTCTGCTTGCTTTTATATATATCATTTACATAAATAAATGAGTTTGAATTGGACATCTTTTGTGATTTTTATGCATGCGATGTGTGCTGTTGAGGATTCCAAGACTGGACAATTAAAAGTATACAGGGTGTTCTATAAATAGCTCCCAAACTCTGAGCAGCCATATTCCTCGTTCAAATTATATAAAAAATGGCCAAAGAACTGTACCTGTGTGATCCATAGTTTTCGACATAAAGGCAAAAGAAAAGTATGACGTCATATACTCCATATCGCCGATGTTCTAGCATGATGAAGCTCCGGCGCATTTTATCACTTCTGTACATGATTGGCTTGATATGGAATACTCAGACTCCTGGATGGGATGTGGGGGTCCGGTTCTATGGCCACTACAATCGCCAGATCTCACAGAGGTTGGATTTTTTTCCTATTGAAGCCATCTCAAGGAATTGGTGCATTGAGATGTAGTGACGACACAAACGGACTCAGTTGCTCATCTGTATACTGCTTGTACTTCGGTAGAAACCGCGCTTCTGCGACGTGTGCACTCATTCATTCTACAGCTGCCTTTATAACTACTGCTGTTGGTGTGTTAAATAAAGTGCTTTTCATTGCACCAGCTGTGATATATCTTTGTCGTAAAGTATGGATAGTACAGGCACAGTTCTTTGGGCATTTTTATGTATTCCCAACGAGGAATCTGGCTGTGCAGAGTTTGGGCTCTATTTATGGAACACCCTGTATAAAGTTTTCTTCAGACAAGCAGCCATCATCAAGCAGTTCATAACAAAGAAAAATGCACCATTTCTTAATCCTGCTTCTTATTAGTCACAACTGCTTTCTTCGAACTTTATTCGCTGAAGTAAAGTCGCATTTCAAAAGAGAATCATATATTATTCATTAATCTCTCTACAGAACGAAAGCACTGCGAGAGCATGCTAATCTTATGAAATACACGATGAAAGTTTCACCAAAATGCCAATTCTACTAGAGTAATTATTTAAAGCACTTCAACGCTGCAGACATAAAAATGAATGCAAGAAAGTATTGAAAGCAAAACGAGCAGAAATATTCATCGTTTAAAGTCTGATATTAGCAGTCATTTTATAATTTTTCTCCTCGAAAGACGTAAAGATGAATAATCACGCTCTATTTTTTCAAGATCTTTAAAACGGTATAGCAAAAAAGAAATAAACATGTTTGTGAAATTACCTTCCGAGAGCACCACCATAGAAACTGTGACAGAAGTTATGTACAGCACACATAACCAGTCCAAGACGATACCAAACCAACGGGTCACAGAGATGAACATAAACCAGGTAGCGGTATGTCGATCTTGGTAATGGTCGAAACTCACCTCGAACGACTGCTGCACTTTGAACGCTCGGATTGTGGTCAAGCCATATAAAGAAGTGCTCAAATGAGAAAATACAGGACTTCTAGCTGAAATGCAAAATCATCTGTAACTATGGAGAAGCCAAATAAAAAGTTCTGTAATTACAAATGACATCACTAATTACTTCATTTGCGGGATTATTTTTCTTTTGTTACTCTCGAGTATTTTGTAAATGGGAATGTTTTGGATGATAGGCTGTTTCTAGTACAATGTAATTAATAAACTTGTATAGCAAAATAGGTGGTTTAAGCAAAAGTTTTTAATTTATATGCCAATAATTTGTGTTACCTTTTTATTTTTTGCCTTAGGGTACATGAATATACCAATACTTTAAAAGACGGATTAATTTTAAAATATATCAATATTTTAAAGTTTTAATATAAAAAAGTTTAAAAGTTTTCTTAACATAAATTTTTAGTCTTTATTTGATTTCATCGATGTTCTTAAGTTTTAAATCTCCGACGTTGTAAAGAAAAAATTCTGACTCAGTTTGTCTTTTTTTTTTTTTCAACTGAAGTAAACACAAATTGAAAAATCGATATAAATTTTCTGAAGTTAGGTAGTATAATTTTGTAAGGTATTTATTTTAATTAACCAGTTATTTTATGTTCAGAAACTTTACTGTCACTTTTCTCTTTCTGTTTTCCTGCCAGAATGCAAATTTTACCTTGCGTGTATTTAAGCGACGGTTTGAGATTTCTTCAGTCAGAGCGTTTTCTGCCTACTGAAAGCCAGGTTACTAGATGATATTCTACGATAGCATTCCTGTCTACGGCGCGGCTTTTAATCTTGCAAATAGTACTGTCAGGCTGGTGTAGGTTTAAGCCAACTTGCGCGTTGAATAGTATTTCTGCGTAGCCTTTGATTAACGTAGATTTGATTTATATTTGAATCCCTTACTTCAGAGTTTACACCATAATTACTGACTGGTTTTATAAGCACCAAGAGTGCCTTCTCTTCAACTCATTTGAGTTCTTAATAAAATAGTCTTTTATACCCTTCTTAAGTTCTGCTTGTTTAACTAAACATAGCGGTCGCTTAGTTCTATTTAGAGTCTTGACTTAGCGTATGTTACAAGAAAGAGTGAGACTATAATTTTTATAAACACAGGCTATGAACATAACATGTTAACGAAAACAATGAATCAATATAATTCTTAAATTAAATTAAAAATGAACGCTGAAACACTTACTTTTACATAGATAAAAAACATGTCCCTCTTTTACACTGCTCGACATTAAAAATGCAACACCAAGAAGGAGTGGTCAGAAATTTATGCAAATTTTAGAGTAGACGCACGTCACTGAGTTATGCGAATGATGTGAAATGCGCAGCTCTCCGACGCACGTGAAGTAAGATATAAGGGAAGGAACGTTCAGAATGGGCAATATTCGTGTCGTTATTTCTGCCAGACGAATTAACGAAGAAAGTTGGTTTTTGTCCCTGAGAATACGTGTAATAGGAGAGAATGCCAGGCCGCCGTCAACGAAGGCACTTCCTGTAGATAGACGATTTTACGAGGGGTATGGTGATCGGACTGGGAAGGGTGGGTTGGTTCTTATGCCAAATCGCAGCTGATACCCACATTGATGCAAGCACGGTGAATCGGCTATGGCGAACATGGTTGGAACAAGGAATGTAGGAAGAAAGAGGGGTGCAGGTGCAGCCAGAGTGACGTCAACACGCGGGGATCCACGCATCCGCCGACAAGCTGTAGCGGTCTCGGAAGTCACTTGTACCGTGATTCTGCAGCATATGCAAGATACCCTGGATGTTCTCGTGTCGACCAGAACCATTTCCAGTCGATTGGTTGAACGTGGCCTGCACTCACGGCGTCCGTTAAGAAGACTGCCATTGACCCCACAGCACAGGCGCCAACGTTTAGAACGGTGCCGAACTGGAGCGATGTGGATGACAGAATGGCGAAACGTCGTGTTCTCAGATGAGTCACGCTTCTGTTTATCCAGTGACAGTCGCCGCATACGTGTGTGGCGTCGACGTGGAGACAGATCTAATCCGGCAGTAACTGTGGAACGCCCCTCCGCGCGACAACGTGGCATAATGGTTTGGGGCGCTATTGCCTACGATTCCAGGTCACCTCTAGTTCGTATTCAGGGCACTATGACGGCCCAACGATACTTGGATAATGTACTGCGGCCGGTGGCAATCCCCTACCCTCAGGGCTGCCTAATGCAATTTTTCAGCAGGATAACGCCCGACCACACAGTGCTCGCATCTGCCAACATGCCCTGCAAGGTATATAGATGCTTCCCTGGCCATCGTACTCCCCTGACCGGTCACCAATCTAACATGTGTGGGATGTGATTGCACCCCGTTTGCAGACTCTGCCCCTGCCTCGTTCAGAAGACGAACTATGGCAAATGGTTGAAAGGGAATGGAGAGCCATCCCTCAGGACATCCTCCGCACTCTTATTGACTCTATGCCTAGACGTGTTTCTTCCTGCATCGCTGTCCGCATCCATCCTACTGAGCCGACGCCTTTCTCGCTATTATTTTCGTTCGTATTCTGACTATTATTTTAAATTAAGATCACTTGCTATATTGCTGCTTGTTGTCTCTGCCTTTATTTCCAAATTTCATCACTTTCTGGCCACTCCATCTTGGTGTTGCATTTTCAGTGTCCAGCAGTGTACACCGATTCAGAGTTTCGGTTTACATAAAATCAACATTTTCTTTCTTGATAAATACAGTTAATTACTATATTTATTTAAAAACAGATATGAAAAGGAACCACATAGGTGTTTGAAAAGATAAAGAAAGAATATCAAGAAGATCCGTGAATTTTTTACAGTTTTGGAATAGCTGGTCTAGAATATGTTTCGGTGACAAAAGTAAATTCAATTTGTTGCCATCATTTATCGTCCCTGATTTCATCTGTTGCGCAGTGGTTTTCACTGAACCTATTTATTTATTTATTTATTATTACAGATGCATAATAATTTTTGCGATATTTAAGGAAAAAATTACATTTAAAATGAAAATTTGAACTTTTTTTAATAAATCTGTTCTTATTGCATTCAAAAATAATAGTAATATCAAAACGTTTTCAAATTGAATTAATTCGATTATAAATTATCGAAACTGCTAAATACTAAATAACTCTATTAAATAACATTTCACCATATTACCTGCTAAACATTTTTATATGCTGTTTTTATCATGAAAATGTTTGCTATCCCTTCATTAAGAACAGCTTACTTTCTTTACTGTCAAAGAATATGTATTAGGCATTTCGTTGTAGTACATTTATGTTTACATATATTTGCTTTATTTTACTGTATAATATAGAAAATAAAAAGAACTATCACGGGGTCCTTGCAATAATCAATTTTCACGCGTCTGATATGTCTATAACAGAACTGATCCCTCTAACTACCAAATTCCTTGTATAACTAAATAAGAAGTTTATATTAAATTTATATTAAATAAGAAAAGATTGTGATCTCCCTACACCCACTTCCACTGATTTAAGCCCAACTGAAATTCATTCCTATTACAAACATAAAACTAACATGGCATGGAAAATTTCTCCTGTTCATCAATGGTATCTCGCTGAGCAACGAGGCCTGTCACTTCTGAGTAAAAGATCTAGGCCTCTCCAAACGGCCATGGCCAGATTCAGAAAAGGGCATCTTCGACGCATGAAATTCAAAGAGGGAGAAAAGACCTCCCCCCGTGTGCCTGTTCCCTCCCTGCCTCTCTCGCTCACCTACTGGATTGTATAGGCATCTTCTTGAGACAGCTGTCGGATGAACAGGTCGACGTCAGTGATTTATTTGTGCGGCAAGGTCTCTTGGATTTGGTTTAGGCTTTCCTGCCCCAAGGTGATCAGAAACAACAACAACAGAAATTTTTAAATATATCTGCACCTATTTTTTAATATATCTAATTCATGACACTTGAGTTAACCAAACAAAAATATAAAGTAATTATATAGTTAAAAAATAAAAATAATAAAAAATAAAATTTGAAAGGTTTCAGATTAAAACGATCGTCCAAAAGAATCTGTTAAAGGCCCAAAAGGATTTGCTAAAAATTTGTTAAGTTCGTCCCAAAAGGATTTGTTTTTACGCTCCCGCTAAGCTCGAATTCTTCCAATCTGCTCTTGTACTCAGGCCTGCTAACCCCCTTTTTTTGTCTTTTTAGTTTTATTCATCGTTTTGCAATTCAACAATAAAATCACAAAATTTTTTAAAAGATGCATAGCAGCGTATGTTTAGAATTCTCGATGCAATGTTAAGTATTGGCATACGTTTTTATACATTTTCTTTTCTCAGTTCATCACATCAATATTCAGTTTTCTTACTAAGACGGCTGACAAAAAATGTTGTTTTTTGATTATTAACTTTTTTAGTATTAACTTTATTTATTTAATGTCCCGTTCTTCACACTTAGGCTATATAAAATTCAATTCAACAGCAAAGTCACAAAATATTTAAAAAGAGCATATCATTAGAATTCCTGATACAGTGTTATAGTTTACCATGCATAATTTTATATTTGCTATATTATTGCTTTAAAAATAGTTATCATAAAAAGAAAATGTACGTAATGATTTTAATGAGTTCAAGTAGTGTAATTTCATAAAAATATTGAATATTTCTAATTAAACATCTCATGATTTTAATACATATTTATTTAAATAAATTAAATTAAAAAGTACAAAACATATTCATCAGGACTTTGTTTATTACTTTTAAATCACTTAGTTTATTATCCATTACCTTCCATATTCAATTTGAAAGTATCTTAGGCTTCACTGCATGGTAACTTGCTGGCGCGTGGAAGATAAAAAGTATGTTATTTGCAGCCGCGCAACACATTGATTTCACAGAACCGGGTTTGATATTTAAAATTGAAAGAAAAATATCATACATTTTACCGAATGGGAATGCTTTATTTAGAACAGTTTTCCCACTGCTCGCTTTTAAATTGTTGAGTTCGTTAATCGAAAACACATTGAAGTTTTACAATTGTGAAATAAAAATAATGAAACACATTCAAATTCCAAATTCGGGCTTCTAGGTGCATATATTCAGGTGGAGAACTACTTTATTTAAAATCTAATGTGTCTAGGTACAATCGTTTTTTTAGCAAGAAACATACATGCATAGATGCAGATTCTTCATTATTTAATTTCTTTAACAATAATACAGAGTAATAATATCTGGCGACAACGATTTGAAATATGATACGCCTTTTGTGGTAAACCAACACAAAATCCAATTTTCAGACTTTCTCTTTAGTCTCTTTCTTAGCCTGGTGGTCCTCAAGTGCAATGCTTTCCTTTCTTAATTACAATCGATTGCTATCGAAGTTTTATTATTTCTGTGACGTTTTAATATAGCTGGTAAAATATTTAAAATGTTTTACTTAACAAATCGTATGAGTAATTTCACCCTTCGAAAACAAATCAAATTATTACATAAAACTAAATCTTATAACCAATTAATTATAATTTGTTGTTAAAATAGAGAATTTCAAAAAATAATGGAGATTTCTGAGCGATTGACAATCGCAGCATATCTGATAGCCCAGTAATAACGCTTCCCAGATCGTAAAAATAGAAAAATAATCCCTCCCCCCTAGATCTATGATAGGGAGAAGTCTGAAAGAATTATTTTTCACCAGCATGAAGCACCATCGCACTGTTTCAGACAGTGCACAAACATTTGTTTTCCAGGATAGTATCCTGAATGAAAATGATCTATTTCTTGTCTCAAGAAATGAGTTCATTCATTTGTTCATTTCAATATTTCTTGTCAAAAGAAATAAGTTCATTCATTTGTTCATTTCAATATTTCTTGTCTAAAGAAATAAGTTCATTTTGAATCACACCCCGTTATATATCCTCTTTTGAGGCCATGTAAAAGCATATTTTTAGTGAAAAGGTAAAATAGCTGTCGTCCACCTGAAAGAAGGAATATTTCAATTATAAAATTGTAGACTTAATCTTTTCAATGTCGCGTCATGATGTTAATATCGTACGTATAGAAACGAATATTTTTAAGAATACATGTAGCTGTTAACGATTAAAAGCATTTGAAAGTATATAGAACATTTACTGGCACATATAAGTTCCATCAAATTCCCCCATTATTTTGCAAAAATTTTACATAACTGAACTCAATAAATTTTACTTACTAATGCCTTCATATCGTTTGACATCTCTCGCTGTGGGCAAATAAAACCTTCGTAAAAACACAAACATAGTACTAATGATAAAAGTTGGTAGAAGGAGCCAAGGTTCCACAATGGCGACGACACAGATGATGCCAAATAAGTTGCAGAAGATCTGGTTAAAAAGAAAAAGGTAAAATATTTTATGCACTACACTACTTGGCAGTCACAGAAAATTTTTTTAAATAATATTTAAATATTTCAGAAATTTATAATGCATACATATCTCAAATAATCATTAGAAAAATAATTCAGATTTTTTTAAAGATGAAACATATTCTTCAAACTTTAAGTACATTTCTTGGGACGTAATTTCACTTATTTATCCTCTGTTCACATTAGATTTGATTTCTTTTTATGAAACTACTCACTCTCACTATAATATATCATTGCTTGACATTTAAGAGAAGAAAGTAGCGCGAATCAAAATCTGAAGAGTGTTATAATATATAAATAAAAATTCGTTAATATTTATGTAATATGCAGGGTAAAATGTAGCACGTTTTAAAATTATATTTATATTAGTTTTCCGTTTTCGTGGAAAGAACTCTAACTGAATTAAATGCCGTAAACTCTGATTAAATTTGTTGGTAAAATTCGACATATTATTATCGTTTTTCTGAGTTTTTAAGGCCACAAGGATATAAATGGTATTTAAACGCGAATTGGAATTTCCGATATGACCTTTTAACTTTAGCCTACATGAAAAGATGCAGCGGCTCTGGATGCACAAAAAACCAACTAACACATCCATTCAGACTTAACTGAGTTTTTAATGCGACTTCAGTGCATTAGTGATAGCGACTTTTTAGAACCTGCGATAAATTATTGTTACGAATTTTGTACATAGTTGACTTTAGTGCAATCATTTGTGAAATTGTTGTATTTTCCTTGCTATTTGAGACTTATGCCGGAAAAGTAAGAATACATGGGCAAGTCCATTTAATATTGAGTAAATGTTCATTTCGGTAATTTGGAGAGATTTTGCCAAGTTGACAACGGTTTGGGCGCCAAAAGTCGCCAAACTTGGCGACATTTTGGTCCGACCTCTCTATCACCGTAATAAGTATTGTAACTGAATAAATGTAATTGAGTACTATGATAGCTGTAACCGTAATTCGAGACTCGTATGGCCTTCCAATAATTTCGAAAAGCAGAAAGTACTAGAAATATCTCAGAGGCCGGGTGAAAACTGTATAAAGCCGGCGAGAGAGCATCTGCTGTCATTTGAGTTATTGTTGTTGCGAGTTGGTAGTTCAGCGTGAACTGAGATATCTCCGGAGCTTTCTCTTTAGGTACGCTTTACATTGCGCTGTGTTTAACGTTCTTCATAGATTGAAGTGTAAGTACTGATTGTACTCTGTGATACTGTGAAAACTTGTATAAGTATTTCTGTGGGAAATTCCAGAACCTTGAAGTGTTTCATTTGATAAAAAATAAATTTTATTAACTTATCATCGGACTTGCGTGCATCCAATCTCGAGTATTACGAACGCAGTATTATTTTACAGAAGTTGCTCTTCGAACTTTGCCCCCTTGATCGTTAAATGTACAGTAAAAGAATACAGCCATTTTAGAGCCAGCCTTACGAATTTTCTCGGAAGTTTTAAAGAAACAGATGTAATGCTAGTGAATCAAACACTAGATCAGAAAAGTGTCTCTAGTTGCAACACTAGTGCGTAAAAGACAGTAATCATCAAATATGATATGCTAAGTGTTTTAAGAATAGGACAGCAATTCTTCATGTTTTATTCCATATGAACAGCACGGCCAGAAAATTGGTTTCAATGGATCTTGAAATCCATTCTACCTAGACAAACAGGAATGGGTAAGAAGTTGATTAACTTTAGATAGAAGAATGTATTAAGAAAGATTCCCAAACCTAGGGTCGCATGTAACTTTCGTAACAAGTAAAAGACGCAGAGATCACCGTCTGGTTACATCCTTCTAAACGTTTTTCTTACTTAACAAAAGAATTTTATCAACTTTTACAACGAAGCAATGGAAAATGCCATTATTAACTTTTATTTCTTAGGCGTCAGTTATCGCTCTAATCCAAATAAATAACGACTTCTTATACGCATTGATTATAGGCAGCAAAATCACGTACTTAAGTCCTACGCCTAGACTTTAGACATACCTCAGATAGTCTGAGTAAAAATAAAATAGATTTTCAACATAGACCTGAAGTGACATACAGAAATCTGTTCCAAAATTTCCTGATACCACACAAAAGGAGAGAGATGCAGTAGTCCAAAGTTTGAATATAAGGAAAGGCTTACGCATATTCGAAAGCCTAATGTACGCAGTTTTGCATAAGTCTTATAAAGCCTAAGCAGAATTTTAAATAATAGACGGAGAAAATTACTGTTGTAAATTTAAAAGGAACTAATTCAAAGTAAACTCTTCAACATTCATTGAAGAGTTTATTTCAGTTAGTATCTTGAAGAATCCCAAATTAATTTCATTAAGATCTTGACCATATTAGCCTCCATAAAAACTTGCGCGAAGATCTTGAGGAGATCGCTGCCGATAACGATTGATAACAAAGCCTAAATACTTTCATCAATCATGGAATAACCTACAGCTACATATTTGTCTAACACTTCCAGAATCACAAGGCATTTATATCTTGCAACGGAAGTGTAGCTAGAATGACTTATTGAGATTGCAACTTAATTTCAAAATTCTAAAACAAAATCAACCATAAAAATTATCATAAGAATATAATCTAATTCTTACGATTATGCAAAGACTTACAGCTCTCTTAGCCATAATTTCAAAGACTTACAGCTCTCATAGCCATGAAATTTTAGATTACGACATAGATGATGACGAAAAGCATCTTCACAGTTCTGGTCTCCTTTTTTGATTGTTTGGTTTCCTGTTTTCTCGAATTAAGGAATGTATTTCATTTTTGATATTTATAAAGAAACACCGGCCCACCAGCGGCCGAGCGGTAAAGCGCTGAACACTGGTAGTTCGGTCCGAGGTTCGAATCCCGCGAACGGGCTGGCTGCATGGGCGTTTTCGTGGTTTTCCCCATGTGTAACGTGTATACGAGCCAGTTTCCCTTAGAAAGTCCTCCACGAAGGCATCCCTCCCCTTAGGCAGATAGCCCTCGTGTGCTTTGCCATAATTGAATAACCTAACCTAACCTATAAAGAAACACCCGATTCTCAGCGTGAAGTCAGAACTCATCTTCAACAGTCATTGTCGGATGGTATCATGGCGAATTTAATTACAGAATCCTAAAT
The DNA here is from genome assembly GCA_000611955.2 of Stegodyphus mimosarum. Lineage (NCBI taxonomy): Eukaryota > Metazoa > Arthropoda > Arachnida > Araneae > Eresidae > Stegodyphus > Stegodyphus mimosarum. Next base: position 429,407 of record KK119400.1, read on the forward strand.
GATTTTCTATGATGTTTATTTCAAAGTCAACAATAATGGGGCCAGAAACTGCTTTTTTTTTCTCTTTCTGCTATACAGAAATATAATTCACAAGAATTCCGAATTCCGCCGAATTACCTCTAGATTACTGTGTGAAATGATTTTTAGACTTAGGATGTTTATTCTTCATTGAAAGGTACTTATAAAATATTTACAAGTACGTTTAGTGGATGTATACAGGCTGATAAAAAAGGAATGAATATTTTAACTGATAAAAATATTCCTTTAGTAACAAATCAAAGGAAGGGTCTGGGTATGCAACTCAAAAAGTCGAAATTAACTTTCTGACGTGTACACTGCGGAGGAGGGAAATAAATAAATAAATAAAAAGGACAATTCTATATATACCATTCTATTGGGCCGATTGACGAAATTCAAATTTGCTTTTTTCATATCTCGAAAGCGCAATTTAGGATATATATTAGGTTTATATATAGCATTAATATAACATAGGTATTTTGACACAAAATCGGCCTTTTTCTGAAATAACATACAGATTTTTCTTGCATATTTCGATTCCACGACTCAAATTATGCCTAGATATTAAATTTCGCAATTTTTGGTGAGAAATTTATGGAAAAATTTAAACATTTATCTTGGCGCATTTTTTTTCAGTTTGCACCAAGAACTTGCTTGGCGAACTTCTTAATTTATAGCAACCTATTTTCCTTTCCTTTTTTTCATTGTACACGAACGGAAGAAAAGTCATCGTTCATACTTTCAAATAATTTTAACAAAATGCGTGAACCACATTTGGCGTTATTCTCTCTTATAACAAATATGCTAAATTTCAAAACGCGCAAACATGTAAATTCACGTATATCTTTGGAAATTTTAAATAAAAAAAATCTAATTTTTTGCAGGTATGCTTAGAAATACATCTACTTTAAGATGACGATAAAAATTTTATAGGTTATAATTCAAAACGTTTTTCGAAAAATTTATAAAAATTATTTAAAAAAACAAATTTTAAAATAAATCATAAAAAAATGGGAGAAAATTTATAAAAATTATTAAAAAAAAACAAATTTTAAAATAAATCATAAAAAATGGGCGACTTCTATTTAGAATGAACCTAAATTTCGAAATGTGAAATCAAGAAGCAAATAAGTTTAATAAAAAAAGAGGTATAAATAAATATATACCAAATTCAATTAACATTGAGGAGCTAAAACTTTGAGAGCTAATTTTTTGAAAACAACCCGTGCGATTTTTACAAAACTTGGGAGTTAGGCATAATTTGAGTCGTAGAATCGAAATATGAAAAAATAATTGGCATGTCGTTTCAGATAAAGCACGATTTTGTGTCAAAATACCTATATTACAACAAAGCTATATTTAAATCTAATACATATCCTAAGTCGCGCTTTCGAGACATGAAAAACACAAGCTGAATTTCGTCAATCGGCCCAATAGAACGGGGAATATAGAACTGCCACTCCCCCCCCCCGCAGTGTAACAGATTCATTAAAGCTGAGTTCATATTAGGATTTTAATATCATTAATATCGTAGCTCACACTGGCAGTTAGGCCGGCTATAAGCGTTTTGCCGTCACTTGTTACAATGTCTTGAATTTTAAAGTTTTTGTCTCCTCCTCTCCAGATTAAATTAAAAAAATTCTGACATTATTAATTTTTAACCCCATTCACACTGGCAATTCTGCGAAGCTATGCCAATCATAGAAGGTCAAACTTTAAGCGTATTTAATCACATTGAAAATTTGGGCTAAATCTAATTCTGAATTTAAGTAATACATTGCCAAATTATAAATTTCGTATCTCATTTTATTTCTATTTCCCACTCGCTTTGATAAAAGAACGCTGGTACTATAACGAAGTATAAACAACCTCACGGTTTACGACAACAATAATAATAAATATTAAAAACGAACTTTTAAGTTTCAGTAGCAGACGAAGTACTTTCCCCGATTCTAACTGGATGCCAAACGATAAGGTTTCACGGAAAATGGAAATGGTATTTTGATATGTTTGGTTTTCTCTTCCTTGTTCCTTAACATAAATTTGGGAGGTTAGAACTTTTAAACTAAATGCTTTATGCCACTTTTCACGGCACGGCGGAATCTTGCTGCCTAGCAATGAAATTTTGCTTTTATGCCACTTGCGATATCTATATCATATTCGCACGTTAAGAGTCAACCATGTCATTATTTAACAAACGACTCCTATTTCTAAACCTAAGTTACTGCAGTATGATGAATCTGCTCATCTCTGCATCACTGCATAGGACATGAAATCTTTAAAAGGAGGTGATGTCGCAAAATATGCAAATATTATGAAATTTTTCAGTATTATTCATGAATTGATAAGCGTAAATACTGTAAAATGAGTACGTTAAGAATAAAAATATATCATCAATAAATGCCTTTAAATTGCAGGTATAACGACGCTCCTTCCTACAGGTGTTAAGAGTAATGCGAATTCAACTAAAATTAAATCAATGCAAATATTATAATAAAGGACAGATATTTTTAAATTACATTAAAAAGTTTTAAATTATATATTATGATTTTGGTACATTAATAACTATATAAATTCATTATATCATACAAATGCGCCAACAATTAAATAAAATGCATATTGAAATAACTGAATGTACAGAAAAATGCATGAATGATAATTAAATTAAAACATGTTACATATTGAACATTATGCAAAAATATAGCTCATTAGAAATGAAACTTCCATTTTTATTATATTTTAAAACAGTAAAGTATTTATAAAAAAGTAAATTCTCTGTCAAGAATGAGATAAGCAAATATCTGGAAGTTTTCAAAAAGCATACGATTTGATTTCGGGAAACGTATTTATTAGTCTTATTATGAACGGAGGTGTAAGAAATATTCTAAGCAGAATTTTATGACTATTAATAACGACAAAAACCTATTTCGAAACAAATAAGTCTGAATATTTTTACTATATACTGCTGCTACTCAAGAATTTTCAGAATCCATTTTTAAAAGCATAGTTTACAAAACATTTTGAAATTTAAGATTTATTTCATTGACTGTACTTTCAGATCAGTGATTTTTCAATCTTGGTTTCAGCTTTTACCTTAAGGAAAACTTATCAGCCAGACAATAAGCACTTTTTTTATGTTTCAGAAAATAATAATATTACAGATATTAAAATTTGCCAGTCATTGCAACTAATTCTGCTGACCGTGCAATTTTACACAGAAAAATTCCATATCTTTGCAAAGCATCTACATGTAAAAGTCCGATAACTACGTGATGTTGAACTAAAGAAAAGGCCATACCGGGTTTTTTTTAGGAAGGCCATATTTTTCAGAATTTAACTCGGTTTTGTCATTCAAGCAGCCCCGTTCCACTTATTAACAAAACACTGTATTTCGCTTATTGATTCACAAAAAATGGAACAATAGCGAAAGTTAATATTGAATTTCATTTATTCATAGATTATTACTGACACACTTAAGTTCACCTTTTAGGATTATTAGTTTCTAGATTTTTAAAATCTACTATTTATGAAATAAACTTTATTTCTTTATATAAGGATTAATTTAGATTTTTAAGTTATGGTAAAATACACCAGCTATTCATCTACGGATAAAGATTATTTTGTAAAGAACATCTGTATTATATTCATACACACATGGGTAAACTACGAAAGCTAAACGAAACCACCAGTAACGTTCAAACACCAGTAACGAAAACCTAAGCCGAACTACCGATGCTTCGGATAAAATAAGCTCTGATCCGAACTACCGATGCTTCGGATAACATAAGCTCTGAGAGCTGATGATTCTGTTATTCATAAAACAAATCTTCTATAGTACAAATCTGAAACTTTTTTTTCAATTCTATAAATAATTATTACGAAAACTTTCAGCAATCTACTATTTTATGGACTTTTTAATTTATGGACAATATTTTATGGACTTTTATAATTTTTTCCACAAGACCTGTAGAGTCAGTAGGTTATTTCGAAGCAAAAGGCATAAAAAATTATCAGTGCCCTCGTCGAGGAACCTCGGAGCTCTCGAATACATACCGAGTGTGCTAACCATTACACCACGAAGGCATGCTAAGAAGGCGGGAGAAATACCTAATATAGTCCCCCTCTTAAAGGGCGACTGGGGATTAGGAGACCCAATCGCCAAATCCTGGTGGTGAAGAATCATCATCCACCACTTTTTTTTAGTTCGGGTGCCATTGTGGAGACATTAGGATTTTCTTGAAGCTGAGAGACGAGAAAAATGAGCAGTACTTTCGCAGGGACTTGAACCTCGGACCTCTCGAATACGCGCCGAGTGTGTTGACCATTACACCACGAAGGCATGCTAAGAAGGCCAGAGAATACCTTATAGGCTTACTTCAGTTAAAAAGTTATTTTTTATGTTATGTTTTTTTTCAAATACCTTCAATTTCTTCCTCCCGTTTTTACTATAACGCAAATTAATTTGAATTTTAATAAAAAGTGGATTTATAGTTTACATAGAATATGGCAACTGCACACTACAACGAGTTAGCCTGAGAAGACGAAATTCTCTCCTAGTCGACGTTTTTATTTGGTAAGTGAATGCGCACAGCTGGTACTCCCATCAGCTAGAGTGAGTTATTTAGTATTTAAAAGTTAACTTGAGTGATGTATTTCTTTAAATATTTAACTCACGGAAACCTCGAAAGTAGCAATGGCTAATATTTGTTAATTCTAGTCATATTAAAAGCATTTAAGTTATATCTCTTGTTTGTGTTGCTGCAGTTAAGCTAGACTTCAGTTTAGTTTGTGAAGACGATAATTTATTAGAACGGCTAATAAACAAAAATCAAACTGCTAATTAGGTTTAGCCTTCAGATTACACAATATTTTTTGACCAAATCAATTGCACTCAGTGTATTCAGCAATTACGTCAGATATTTTCAAGTATTTTAATTTCAGATTTATTTTTCAAGGAATATAATATCAGCCCCTTTATTACATACTGAGAATACCTGATGTAAGAATAAAAATGTGTCTTTATAAATTTAAAATCCTTTATACCTGTTTTCCTTAGTTTAAGAGCACAACTCATTGTAATTGAGAACATATCGGTGACTTGTGAAAATAACACTGTAGCATTTTTTTAGTGGTGTGTAATAACACCGTTTCGTAAATGACAGATCGTTTTGGCATTATATGCTGTTCGAAAAGTATTTTCGGTGTGATTTAAAAACAAATTAATTAGAATATGAAGGAATGAACTACTCAGTTAAATGTGAGACTGGTACAGAATTTCATAAACAGCTTTTCTAAAAATCATTACGTTAAGCTATTAAATGTTAAGCAGTACTGTATGTAGCACTGTGCTATTAAGAAAAATACTTTACTTTCAATGTATATAAATAGCTATGGAAGTTTCATTTCCAATTAAATGTCTTTCATATTATGTCAAAGGAATACAAAAGCAGCGCCAAAGCGTTAGTTGAGAACAGCAAAAAGCATCATTACCTCGATGAAGTCAGAAGCTGTGGGAGGAAGCACATCATCGATCAAGCCCAGATCTCGTGAAGCTCGATTAAGAATGTTGCCTGGGTTAGTTGAGAAAATGTTAGAATGCTAGCAAATCGCACAGCAAAATGGAAGGGAAAAAATAAAACAGGCTATAGACAAGTTTTAATGTCTGTAAACATCAAAGCACCCAAATAGCAGATTGCTTCACTGAGAATGCTTACTTAAACAAATCTATGAACAAAATATTCTGCATTAAAGTATCTCTACGTTATGTGTAAACTTTCAGAATTAAATGAAGATTCAAGTGAATTAGGTAGTTATCTATGTACATAATTATTTAACGGAGTGGAAAATCCAGAAGGGCTGCAGTTGAGCTGAAGTGTTTGAATGTTTTTAGGAAACATTTCTCAGATTTTCTCGTAATCAAACAATATTTTTCGCTCAAAACTATGGATTGATATGAATCATTGCTATAGAACTTCATGGCAAACACATTTAGTGCCATTGCTATAGCAGCCGTATTAATTTTTCGAAAATTGTCTTCGGAGTTATTATTATTATTACATATCAAGCACTTTATAAAATTTTTTTTTAAATGTTAGAAGGGTTGCCCTCCTAACATTTAAGAAGCTATAAGACATATAAGCATAGCCATAATTTAAGTTCCGGAAACGCGAAGTTTTAAGTAACACTAAATGAATTCTCAATTCATACATTTAATAAATTTGAAATGTAGTGTCTTGTGAATGACTGTGTGAAAGTGGATGAATAACTGCGAACACTGTGGCATTTGAAACTGAAGTGCCAAATGTTCTATTGTGTTTTCAGTCAGGATAAAGAGATGCCAACACCAGAATAAAGAAGTTCCCAATAAATGGTAATATAGATGGGAGGGGACTTCCAAGAAACTCGAAAATAATAGAAATGGTTTTTTCTGAATGAACAGTTAAGCCCCGAAACCATAGCAACATAACTAAACCTACAAAATTTCAGCAAAATACATACAAATAATAACGACACTCACGAACTTGCAAACATAAGCAATTAAGTGCACAATAATATGAGTAGTTCATACTTTTAAAATGTAATTTGGATTAAAGAAAAAAGATTTTCATTTTATTATGAAAATACAATTAGAGTAAGTATAAAAAATATATTACGATATGACGATTATAGAATTTTTCGTCCGCAGTATGAAATATATTTGCTGCATTTCCTGTTTTTCGTCTGCGCTATGGAATACATTCGCGCCAGGAAATACATTTGTTGCGTGTCTAAACTTGTATATTTTATTCAGAGGAGTTACGTATAGGAATTTTACAAATGACTTTTGTTATTTGCGTTTGCTTTACATCTGATAATTTTGATTTAATGTTTTCATTTTCTGAACAATTTTTGCATGAGTTTAAACACATTTAAAAAATATTTCTTTCATTCTTGTATGATACTCAATTGTTAAAACAAATACACTTTTAAACGATATTTAAAAACTATTTTTAGATTTTTGTGACATTTCTTGCATTGTTTGATAACAAATTAATGTCATATGTAGTTTCTACAACAGCTGTTTTTTAATTATATCTAAATTTCATAAATTTGCTATTCTTTGGGAATACTATACAATATTTGGATAGACATTAAAATCCTTATGTAACATTTACTTTGTTTTAGCATACTTTAAGATATATAGTAATTTCTTTCAGAACCAAAGAAAAACATAAGATTAAATAAACTGGCTGGTGTGCTGGCAAGTTGTTATTTTAATGAGATGTAACAGCTTAGCAATTAGATATTGAATTTTCATGCGCTTAGTCACTTGCCCTGTTGCAATACCCAGCAAGATGAGTACCTGTTTTTAGATCTAAGTGTTCCTGATAATGCCTCATAAATAACAAGAAAGAAACGTTTTGAATATAACGACATCCACAATTTTAATTTTCTCTTTACTACTGACATTGTTAGACCTAAATTCTGGATTTTGTGCTATATTATTCAGTTATAATCGCTAGCTGATTTGGCACTTGAAACATATATCAAGATTGGAAACACGATCGTATTTATGTAACGCAGATAATTTATCTGCACACCGTAAATGCTCATTACTTGGGATTAGAAGAACGAATTATTTAAATTCGTTCACATTATTATTGCATAATACTGAACAAAATTAACACTGCAATGGATGGTAATGTTTTCAAAGAAAATATGTAAAGAATTATACTACAAGGTTTAACCTTTAAATAGTAACTATAGAAACTAAATCGACCGTCTTACAGTTATATTTCAATAAAGTGTTATTTTGCTTTATTAATCTCAATGTTTAGCCAAAATAAAAATGCCTTCGCTTTTTATAGTGAATTTTTTTGTAATAGATCTTTAATCCTTCATTAAAAATCTGATAAAAGCCACAAATGTGAAAAATAGCCTTCATTCTACAGATTTTAGATTCTGTATCTCTTATAAACATGATTGTAAAAGAAATATTTAAAGCTAGCTATGACACCTAGGCCTATGTTTACTAAATATTGTTTGAAGTTAGATTCTATCCTGTTTCTTCTTGGCTTATCAGGATACTTGCTCAGAGCAGAAGGTTTACCAACGGATTGGCAAGTGGCATATGTATTATTTAAAAGTAAAATGTTAATCTAAATCGTGAGCCTAGTGGAACTCGCAATGTTTTCCTGCAGTCTTGCTTACGTAAGTCTCCTACAGTAACTGTGAAGGAGATATCAAAACGGATTGGCTGCTTAGTAACCTATTTCAGAAGAAAACTATATTAGATCCCATTTAGCTGCAGGTTTCAGATTTAGGCTGTTGCTGTAAGTAATCGGAATTTTAGCAATAAAGGCATTCCCCTACATTTATAAATCTTGGAAGAGAAAAATTCATTTTAATTCACATTACCATTTTAAGCCATTTCAAGTTTTGTAAAACCCACCTGAAAAAGCTAACAAATCTCCGACCTTATTTACACTTATTTACAGTGTTTTCTAGTTAAACAATGTCAATTGTAATAACTTGCCAAGTGTTCAAGCAATTTCTATTGATAATCGTTAGACGGTAAGGTTAAACTGTATCACATCACAGAAGGATATAGACAGCAAACAAAGCAAGTAACAAAAAGACATTAATTAGCAACACACTTTCGAGGAAAAAATATCGAAATAGCGAAGCACAGCAAAATTTTAGAAAGCTTGTTACCTCAGCCATCTAAAAAGCAAAAGCAATAGACCAGTTTCATGCAAGAGTTAGAAGAGTTTTCATGCAATTGTTATTTTCAATTTGCCTTTTTTTTTTTTTGGTAAACGATTTACTCACTGTAACCGCGTCAAGAGATGCCATAGGTAATGTTTCATCGACGACACCCGCATCCTTCGCAAACCGGTTCAGAATTCGTCCTGATGGTGCATCATTCATAGATTAGTTACAATAGCATCAAATGTTTAGATTAAACACAATACATTGACAAATAATTAAAACTTTGAATTTTGGACTTAAAGCTATGCTTCATGCTAAACCGAATTTAAAATATTTTTATTAGAAAAGCTAGCAATATAACGTCTAGTTGCTGTTCCTATAAAGATTATAATAAACGTTAACAATTTTTTTTCATTCTTATTTAAAATAAATTCGTATATTAAAAGAGGAAGTAACTGGTTTTTAAAACCAGATATATTTTAATTAATTCGAAAAATTAAAAAAAAGCTACCGAATTTTAACATAACATTAACAGTTATATAAAAGAGAGAATTAGGTTATTTTTGCGCTTTGTATTTTTCGTTACGTTTTGTTCGTAACGAAAATATGGCATAAAATTTGTTAATTAATATTATGGCATAAAATTTGTTAATTAATAAATTTAAATTATTTTCAGAATGCGATAACTAAAGAAAGCACTTTATATTGGAGACATATAAATTCCACTTTAAGTGAATTATCGTTTAATATAATGGTTAACATCACATTGATATGATAGGTTGATGAGGAACGGATAAAATATTTTATGACAATAAATATCATTTCATTTCAAAACATCAAAATTCTAAATAGTGCCATATAAATGTGACATATCCTTAAAAAATAAATAAATAAAAATGAAAATTATATATATGTATATATTTAAAACCACCTTACGTCTTCATTTAATTCAACTAATTACAGTTTTTAATGCTAACTGATAACTGAATGCTCATTATATTCTTCAGATGCTTTAAGTAAGACAGTTATAAAAAGTTTGCAATACATTTACATACGAAGATGACGAAGTTAGGCAATAGATGGTATTGCGCAGTTTCAATATACTGAAGCACGCTATTGGTTGTACGAAGACTGGTAAATAAGACTTCATAAGACAGGTTGTAAATAAGACTTCTCACTAATGCCAGCGGCATTAGTGAGATGATGATGTGCCAAAACTTCCGATATAATTTGCACACCATCTTTAGGTATCTGCAACAAACACAGATTATTAGTTAAGAGTAAACCCATTCTAACCGTTAATATCATAGCAGAGTGCAGAACGTGCAAACATGAGAAATTTCTCCATTTCCGAGGTATTTCGCGATGATCTGGGAAAACTTGATATGAAAACTTCTATTTCTCATTATGATCAATCTTGCCCAATGCTGGCTATCACGCAGGTGTAATCGAGTTCAAATTTCGGGCAAGACATTTTATGACAGCACTGTTTTTGCGGATGGGCGCATTTAGATATGATATTCCTAGGTTAATGATAGGAAAAGAAGAATGAAATATCCTCAGATTCCATCGCTCTAAGATTGTTCTCGATGCAAACAGGGTTGAAAACGGGCAAAGTGGTACTACTTGCACTATTATGCACTACCACCACTACTGCTTATTCATCACTAGAGCTCACTATCACTGGGCTCAGCAACAAATGCATTTTTGACTTATCCAAGGCCTGTTGCCAATGCTGCCAGGACCTACTCAAACAGGATTGAAGATGAGCAGAGTCGTACTGCCTACTCACTTGTGCTATTGTGCACTACCACCACTCCTGCTTATTCACTAGTAGAGCTCACTATCACTGGGCTCAGCAACAAATGCATTTTTGACTTATCCAAGGCCTGTTGCCAATGCTGCCAGGACCTACTCAAACAGGGTTGAAGATGAGCAGAGTCGTACTGCCTACTCACTTGCGCTATTGAGCACTACCACCACACCAGCTTATTCACCAGTACAGCTCACTATCATTGGGCTCAGCAACAAATGCACTTTTTAGTTACCCAAGGCCATTGCCAATGTTACCAGGACCTACTCATCCTCTAATACAATGAACTGAGTGATCTAATACAGTAAGCAAAGACCAAATTTACCACAATTATCATTCAAAATTGTTATTTGCATATAGTCATCTGCCTCCCATCGCCTAATAAAAAATTACTTACGCAAGTATACTTTTATCTGTCAGTTAAAGTGAAATTTCCCGACACGAGCAAAAAACTAACGGTAGCTCACCAAGAACCCTGATAACCTGATAAAATCGTTAAATATACAGAAAGATTATGAAAAAATAGTTTTTGTGGAATTAATTTTCTGAGTTGTCGTATTCTAATGCAATATGATCAAGAAAGCATAAATCGATATTTTATTGTACACTATATTATAATTCCTCTTATTGTCACTTTTCATGTTCGTTTACAAGCAATCAAAATATTCACATTTCACTCACCTACAGGATTACTGTCGAAGAATGAAACCGGCGACCTGAGAACGCTTCGGAACATTTTGTTGTGCAATGTAATGGAAGCCTTCATACACATCTGAAAGAAAGAAGTTGTTCTCACCAATGAAAGCAGAAATACGGTCAGAACAAGACCGGCGTACACGTATAGATTCTTGTGCATATCGACTTTCTCTGTAGCTTCCTTTAGGTCTTCAAGATAATTTTGGGTGAGTTCGAAACAATCATCGCTGACATTGGCAATAGTTAACCTGAACAAATCCCGATCCAGTACGCCATAGGTATCGTTATAGTAACCAGTTTCGTTGAGAAAAGTTTTATTTGCATTAGCCCAACAATCTTTTATATTGTATTTTCTTTGTTCTTGATTTGTCCTAGGGAAAAAAGTAAACAGTAAAGTAACAAAACAAAACTGTACACACTAGTTTTCGCTCACAGATCTTTTAAATTCTAAAATAAAATAAATAGACAAATAAAACAAATAAATAGACAAACTACCAAAAAATCTTTTCGAACTATACAAGAAGTTTCATTTCACACTCATGTGTAATAAACTCTTGTTTTATGTCATATATGATGTATTTTTTATCATTCGTTCATTTTAAGAATTCCTGATTGCTTTTTCTTTATTCCATACGCATTCATTACAAAGTTTTATTCATAGTTAATAATCAATCTACTAATTCAATCAAAAAATAAAAAATACGGATCACATCGGGTATTTAAAATTAATGTATAATATATAAAACATGAGTAATTAATTTTATCACATTTCAGAGCTAGTACCGCACATTTTTACAGAACTTTATTCTCAAACAATTGCTTCCGCAAAGAAAGCTTTGCGAAAATACATCACTATATAGAACATAGCGGAATAAAAATTATCAAATGATTATTTTAATACGATTTTGCATTAATAAAGAGTTTACTACTTTTACCATAACTTTAGACTCAAAAGATTAACTCTGAGCCACTTATTGATTATTTTAAAATTCACTATTTCGGAGTGAAATTTCCATAATTTTTTAATCAGAAAGAGTTATTTAATTCCAAAAATACGTCTGAAGATTTTGCAATCATTAAAAAAGATTATTTTTTAATCATAGTTTTAAACTCTGCTAAAATGTTCAGAAATTTAAGATAGACAAATATTAATTCATCGATTTCTAGGTAATGCTAATCAAACTTATATTACACATAACTGGTCAATAAGAAGTAAATATTATTATGGCAGTTTTATTCACCATTTCACAAGTGAAAATTCTACGTTTTAACTATGACTAGAATGCATCACAAATCCAACACGAAAAAAGTTTTAATAGTAATATTTTACTACGTACCAAGCAGTAAGCCAGAAATCACTGCCATTGAAGAGTGCTTGAGTGGCAATGTATGATATCAACAGCAGAAGACGGTGAAAGAGTCCAGCTCCAGATTTCACGTATTCTTTGTATACTTTGAATTTCACGGATCCAGTAGATTTTATTTCTTCAGTGGCTTTAGGGGCTTTATCTTTCATTTTTTCACCTTCTATCTAAATAAGAATTATTTCACATTAGACACAATATAGAGGAAAAGTACAGTTAATTTATATTCTTCGATATAATGTAATAAAGTATTTTCTTCCTCTTCCAAGCATGCCTTCGTGGTGTAACGGTTAGCACACTCGGCGCGTATTCGAGAGATCCAGGTTCGTGTCTCGGCGAAGGCACTGAATACTTTTCATGTTTCATGGTTTAAATTAACCTAATGATTCTACAATGTAAACCGACGCCATTCACGATAGACCGCTATTACTACTAGAAAACAAAATAATTTTCATTTAATTTTATTAATTAACTGAAAATTCAGATAAAAAAGGAAGGTAGTAGCCGTTTCGAAGTTAAAAATGTTATGAATATATAAATTCAGTAATGTATACCTTTCAGTGTCACTTCCCATCCTCATTTTGCACATTGGTGAATTTATTGTTACATGAAAGAAAGAAGTGCTCACACTTATGTGTGCCCTTGGTACATGTAACACTTGTTCCTCCCAACCGGAATAGTGGTTAGCGAAAGACTGCTGTACCGAAGGGGCAGGGTTCGAATCCCGGAGAAAGCATGGATGCTTGTAAATGTATAGTGTCTGTGTGGCCTGGGGGTGCTCTAAATATGCGGCGAGGCGAAAGTCCTCTCAGTAGGTTTGTGGTTGGGAAAGAGGGGTAGGAGACCCTCACAGTTTGAAGGGCCGCGATGTTGCATCCTGGCAACGATGAATTTTGTGAGCTTATCTGATATCAGACAAGCCAGTTTAGTCACAACAACACAGATAAAATTTGAGTGTATAGATGCATATAACTCAACAACGGAAAGACTCAGAGTTGGAAAATTCAGCACGCAGATTTTCAAAGCGGCGTCAAAGCACGCTTTCAAGCGATTTTTCCAAAATGCGTTTAAATTTTTCAATTTTCTTCTCTTATAATGGTTTAAAAATCAATCTAATCATTAAAGAAATTAAGACTCTTGAGGAAAACAACGTTTTACATGAAGCTTACTTCGTTTCTCTGACACAATTTAAAGATTTCTGAAAATTTTCTAAAATAACTGTGTTCTTTCCGTAATTATTTCGAATTTTTCCCCTTCGGATAGTAACAGTTGAATTGTTTGTGCATTGCGCCATCAGCATGCAATTTTTTAAATCGAGTATTTTTTAAAATTTCATTTATTATACATTATTTATTATTTTCTTTGATCCAAGGATTATTTCTCATTTAGTATTTAATTCTGTTTTATTAATTTAAGTTTTTCTTACAACGTTTTAAATTTTGATTTAATGTATGTATCTCAATGCAATAACTCCATTTTCTCTACAGCATATTAATAAAATTAATAATGAAAGTAATTAAAAGTAAATTAATAAGTACCTTTTCAATAATACCTGAAAAATACCTTTTCAATAATGTTTTTAAATTGAATTTCCGTTGCTTGGAGATGTAATATAGAGAGTTTTCTTTTTATAATTTATAATAAAATTAATAATATATTTTCCAAGAGTTTTCTTATAATTTATAATAAAATTAATAATATATTTTCCGCGCCATTTCACTAAAACACTTCATTTCTGACAGCACCTATTTCTCGTAAATTTCTTTTGCAGTCTTCTCATGCTTGTATTGTATCAAAATTAAAAGCACTATACATCCTAAGCAGAGACTTAAATTCCTTAGGCCCATATCCAAGAAGTATAATGGAGTAATATTCAGTTCCAGATTTTCCTAGGTGTGCTGGCTATAGTAAATACAATATTATCGATTTCCTTTTGAACATGTATAAGATTTTTTGCTCAGCCTATCCGTGTACAATAGAACAGGTTTAAAAATAAAAATTTGTATTGTTTTACTTACTTTCATTGTAAATCGTTCTTCTATTGAGAAAGCAAAATGCTGAAAGGCAGTAAATATTTATTTTATGATGCATCTGGAGTGACTATTTGGTTGATTGATGATTTAGTTGTGTGTTTGTAGCTGGTGAATAAATACAGTATTGAACTTTAATATATTTATTAATAATCTATCAAAGATTTACTGTCATAACATTAATAACAATATTATAAACAAATTAACAATTGAATGTTAAAAGGCATAGAAGCAATATTTAGTTAATTTTCAAAGGTAAGTAAGTATAATTAATCGACTTCAGTTATTGTTAGTGACTAGTTTTTCTAGTTCAAAGTTCTATTTAACATATTTTGCCAGTCTTGCCCTTTTGGCTTTTCTGCTGTATTTTATGTCTTATAGTTCGTTATGGTTGAATACTACATCACAGAAGCTGTAGAATTATTTGTCGGTGAGCTCCACGACTTCAATCGAGAGCCTGTTTAATAACACACGCAATGCAGATAGTTAAAACACTCTGACACTGGTCGTGAAATTAGAACTTTTATAACAGCAGATAAAGACATTATTGAACTAGTTATTGCTTCTGTAACGTCCCAGAACG
Source organism: Stegodyphus mimosarum (assembly GCA_000611955.2). NCBI lineage: Eukaryota > Metazoa > Arthropoda > Arachnida > Araneae > Eresidae > Stegodyphus > Stegodyphus mimosarum. The sequence continues at coordinate 444,602 of KK119400.1, forward strand.
TCTCAATCTCTTAATAACGCGACTGTCTAACATTGGGCACTTGTATGAGACATGTGAGGGAAAGTTATGAATTTCTTTTCTTCGTGTGGTCCGTCGCACAATTTGCTGCCTTTAACTATCTCATAAGGCAGAGCTTAAACTGCGCCGGCGCTTCTTAGTTTTTGGGATTATAATTCTAGCCGGAGCTCACCGGAGTCCTAAATAAGAAGGCTCCGTTACTTCTTTTATGTAACTGAATAACAATTTCAGCAGAAATTATCTCGAAAATTTTATTTTTACCAGTAAATTTATATTAAAAATCGCTTATTCAATTTTAATTCATCTCTCTACATTTTACTTAATTTTTAATTATTTAATTACTTTAATCTTTATTTATTTTAATAAATAATAATGCATTAATTATTTAATTACTTTAAGC